>VZSZ01001789.1:439943-586735 GCA_013398815.1 Ibidorhyncha struthersii | reverse complement strand
GAGGACTATAAATTTTCCCTTCTCAAAATGTCCCGTTTGGGATTGACGCTATATCAGTATCTGCAGATTGTGCTACTGAGAGGCTACTCAGAATCCTGCAGTGATAAATTAAACCAAAGGAAACGGATCATTTCTACTATCAGGGTCACTGTTGTCAACTCCTAACAGGGCAATTGACTTGTCAAGTTGTCTCTGAAAGCCCGAGCTCAGATTTCATTGCCTTTCACATTTTTATTTTTTTTTTCAGAATTGTATACAAGGGTCTCTGAGCCTGTCTTTCACCCAGCGCTTTGGGAAATTCCAAGCATCAATCCTGCTCATAAATTGCAGAGGAATAGATGAAGTGAGTCTCAGCATGAGACTCTTCTACTGGAGCAACTGTGTGGAAATATTAAATACAAGAAAAGATATGATTGGGACGTGCACGTGAACAGATGGGGATTTGCTTGTGTGTCATTATCAGACATGAGCAAGATCTTAAATGGTGAAAGGTCATTTGGAAAAGCCACAGGACACCTCTAGCATCAAGAAGAGAAGAAAAGGAAAGCTCTGACACTCTGAGGCTCACTGTATTTTTTTGAATAACAATCAAATCCACCTGCTAGAGAAGCAAGACACTAAATGTAAGCAGACCAAACCCACTAATAATGTTTCCTACTTACCTTTTTATAATTTATGTAATATAGACTTATAAATATATATGTACTAATTCGAAACCAAACCAAGATCAGTACTGCACAACAGTATTCACTCAGCAGAAGAGACATCCTCTGTTTTAATCAACTTCCAGGCTAAAAGAAATGGGTAAGGCAGGAAAAGCCACTTGTTTGAATATCACATCACAAGGTAATGTCAGAGAAGAGAGGAGGAGCCATTTCCAGTGCATCGCCGTAATGCTTGGGTCATGCTGCTACCCAAATTAGAGTTCCAGTTTTGCAAAAATGCTTTGGAGTAGTGCAGAAACTCAAGTGATCGCTTAAGGGAAATGCCACTATTATAAAAAAATGCTCATTCCAAAACCAAAATTGGTTGGTGGTCAACTAAAGGATTCCTGTTGTTGTTAAAGATTTCTTTTGGTGGTGGTGTTGCTGCTGCTGCAATTAAATTGAAAGGTTTCTATTACGATGTTAACATCCTTGTTTTTATTACTGATTAAATAAATAGTTCAACCCCCCCTCCCCGAACTAAGCTGCATCCATTTTTTCCTTGGAAGACCTAAGTTTTAGTGAAAATAACTTCTGGAGGAAAAATTTTCTATTGGAAAATAGTGACCAACTCTTATAATTATGGTTGAAAATCCAAACACACCCAGATGTCCTGTAAGCTCTTGTTATCTTTGAGATGTCTGAGTTTTTGTGGCATCCTCCTATACAGCCATGACACTTTGAACAGAGAAGGTAAAAGCACGAGTATTTGTAATTTGCCCTTTCTCTGCTTGGCCCTGCAAGAATGCTTCTTCCCTCCACCCCTGAAAAAAGACTGCTTTTCCTCCCAATTCCATGCTCTTTACCACCTCACCCCCAGTTTACCCTCTTGTCATTTCCTCTTGCCCTCTTCCCGCCATATCACATTTCCAGTTCAGAATCTGTAGATCCCCAATTGTTTAAAAAGCAGCTCAAACTTCCAACTTATAAACATCGCTTCCTCTGTCTCCTGAATTTATTTTAATAGCTGATATTTGAGCCCAGGGGATTGTTTTAACTAACACTGTATAGTCAGAAGGAATCACTTTCCTCCAGGCTACCTCTAGGTCAATAGCATAAGGCAAGACCCCCTCGCATTTCATTACCCAGGGATCAGATCCCCTTTCCCAATCCATCACTCTGAAGCTCGTTCCTCCTGTTCCTCTCAGATTTGCCTGTATGATTCATGCGGTGCCAAATCAACAGTATATTTGCTTTTTTCTCAGTTCATTGTTTTTATTTGCTTACATGTTCCCTGTCGTAGTTCAACTCATAAATCAATGCTGGTTTATTTTTTACAAACCCGTTGAAAGTTTGAGCCAGTTTCCACTGTTATGAAAGACTCCCAATACTACACATCCTTTAACAGGTGGAAAATGTCTTAAGAGGCTGTTTGGATGGGAACAATTTTCTAACTTAAAGACAAAGTAGTATTTATTTATGACTTAATCTAATTCCAAAACAAAGTCACAGTTCCCTGCACTGAATTATCTCCTTATGATGCTATCCCACTAACATATGGTTTTATTATTTAAATAAAAAATGTAATATTGAAACCATTTCTAGCCATTAAACTTGTGTAACTGATTACAGTGAAACTGTTCCTGAGATACTTTAACAGACCATTTTCCCTTAAGACGACCACTAAGTGTCTGTCCTAGCTAAATTTGGCATTATAAAAGCAAGCAAACAAAACCCAAACACACTTCCCCCCCCCCCTTTTACTTAAACTTTACTTTTTTAGTTCAGAGTGAAGAGCTGTTGATTTACCAGGTTGTCAGTAAAATGAAAAAAGCCTTTTCTGGTGACCTAGACTTGGAGAAAAAGAAACTGCAAAGAGAAACCCCCAAAGCCGAGTTTTGCATGCATTACCAAGGTCAAAGCTTGGCTCAGCAGGCCAAGCCCAGATGGTTCCTGCTGGGAGCAAGGCTCACCTATCCCACCCTCACCTATCCCACCTGGCCAGGTACAACAGAGGAACCTGCCTTTGCAGCTACATCCCAGTCCCCTCCCACTTGTTAAAATGTCTATTGAAGGACAAACTGCTATCGTGAGTGACAGGTCTCCCCCATCCTGATGACCGGACGGGGTGGTTCTCCTCTCCTCCCAGCTCTGCAGTGGGATGCGATCCCTGAGACCATCTGGTGCCTCTTCCTCTCCCTGGATGACTTCAGCTCCCTGCTGTCAGCCAAGTGGACTGCTTCAAGCCTGTGTATTTCTCTAATGTTTCTTCCCTGCATGAACGACATTAGCCACTGGGAAAAAAATCTGCTTCTGGGTTAGGACACTAAGGATGTTCACTGGCAGCTTGGATAACAACAACGTGCTGCAAGTCAACAGCTTCAGTGTCTACAGAGCAGGAGATGAAGAGAGGTTGTGGCCCTGATGGCTCCTGCTTGCAACAGCCGCTCCCTTCCCTTCAGAAGTCATCTACACCTCTCTCTACCTGGCATCAGACATGGGCCCTTGAAGCACTGCGTGTGCAAGGATGGTAGGTTTAAAACAGAGAAGACCTACCCTGCTAGGATGGGACAAAGATTTTTCCCTGCTGCCAGAGCATGCTCAAAACAGGAAGTCCAGAAGTTGGAAGCTTCTGACGTCACTGACCTCGAGCTAACATTGTACTGTTGGACTGACACAAGTAACGCTGCAAGATGACTTTGAACATGTTGAGACTCAGTTTTCACCAAACATAAAAATGTTTAACGTGTTGAAAATATTTCCCATCATGAGTTCTGATGAAAACCTTGGCAATTTTGTGTATTGTGAAAGTTTAAAAAAATAATTTAGAATGACTGAAATATTTCATTTCTGTAATGTTTCATTAGGACTTCGACACATAATCGTTTTCCAATGTTTTTACTACAATGAGAATGTTTCTATACAGCATATTGTTTTAGATGGGAAAGCATAACATTTAATTGAAAAATACCAAAAATTTTCAGTTTGACAATTTTGAGCTTTTCGACCTTGCTTTTTCTGCAGATGAAAAATTAACTGAAACTGACCGTTTCTTGTGAGACGTTTCAGATTTGACACATCAGCATTTTCCAACCACAACACATTTACTTTGAAAAAAACTTAACCAACTTGGACAGTCACTATGAACTTGCGCTCTTTGCTCGTTCCCTTCCAGCTCTGAGATCACTAGGGACGGATCCAATACTAGGTTTCCACATGCCAAGAATCCCTTTGTCCAGTACACAAGCTGCCGTCTTGCAGGAAACCTACTTCTATCCTTCTACTTGGTGGAGTTAGCAACCTAGCCTTGTCCTTCAAGCCTTCACCAAAATCCCTGAAAAAATCTGCTGTAAAGCTAAGTAGTCTGTTCTTCCTAACCACTGACAAAAGTTTTTAGAAAGATCAGCTCTAAGTTCAGATCAGGTATTTGCAGAGTCACACAAGTTCATGCCACTCAGCAAAAACGACAAGAGACACAATGGAAAATGAAGAAGGCAGGTTAAAAGCCGTCATCTATTTCTTTCATGAAAAATCAACACACATTCCATGATAAATTTTCACGGGCTCGGTTCCTAATTTATTATACGCCATTATACTAATCCTTGTCAATGGGAGGAGTGAGAGGCAGCGGGTAGAAGCAAGATGAAACCCATTCAGACAAAGACAAGGGTATTTAGCAATGAGAGCAAATAGTCAATAGCCCTAGATTCACTGCCACGGGGTGGTGGCTTCACATCTCCTGAAGCAAGACCAAGGAGACATTTTCTGGACGACGCACTATAGTCAAACACAGCGTTACAGGCCTCATGTTCCAATGCCTAATGAAATTCTGTAGGCCAGAAATACAGATTGTCCAGCTAGATATTTCCTAGCTTTTAAAACATATTATTTACTTCTAGTTTCTGTTTGCCAAAGAAAGAAGCTAACTCTTCCCTCAAACCTTAATTAGATGAGTTAGAATAGCTGGAAAAAATCATCACATTTCAGGCACACGAGCTTTTTCTTACGTGCCCCAAACCTGTTCCAGCTGTACAAGTGGACCTAACAAACAAGATTACCTGTACCTGAGCGCCTTGTCTGCCTTATGTCCATGGACAGTCCAGGCTACTGCAGCACCACTGCTTTAACTGTGTATTTAGACTTTCCTGGCACAGCAAGACTTCAAGCTTGGTTTTTACCTCTGGAAGTAACATCGTATTGGGGGCAATTGAAAAAAAAAAAAACCAAAAAAAAAAAACCCAGGGGGGCTTACCTTCTATTTGTCCCTTTCAAAGCCTGCCCCACTGACAGTAAACTTACATAAATCCAATCAGGAGTAGAGCTAAAAAGGTTTAGATTTTTATATGCTCATCTAAAAGACTGGATGGATTATTTGCTACAGCCCAAAAGACACACCGTGGGATACCACTGGTGGACACGTACCCAGGTCTGAGAATTCCTGCTCACTGCCATGAAAACAAGAGGTTTGTTGCAATGCACACAGACCCATTATTATTAATTTCCTCCAGCTTCTGAGCAATTTTTGAATTGTTCCTCAATTCTTTAAAGTGATTTATGGGTTATAGGGAGAGAAAGAAGCAGGGGTTTTGTAAATAGTCCCTCCCTTTCATTCCATTTCAGCTCATTAATTGCTTATTGTCTGTAATTGAAAACATAAAGTGCATTCCTACTTGGATCGCATGCAGACAGCTGCCCTGATGTGACTCAAAGTACAATAAACCTCCAGTGTGGTACTCTGGACTTGCTTGTTTTAATGAAGTTAACATACTCGGGCTTTGAAATCTATGGAAGTATGTCTAATGGGCACTTTTGGGTGAAGAGATTATTTAAGTTTCTGCTTTGAGAACATTTTTCCTCTTTGGAGATGTGCACGTCAAGGCAATGACCTAAGTTCACATAAGCATCCCCAAGATCTCACCCTTCTAGTTTTAAGTCAAAGTTTTGGGTAGCATTTTGCCTTTTCTATGTCAAGGCAGGCTCCAGAATTCCCTTCAAAAGGCGAGGAAGAAAGAAAAATAAAGAAACAGCCATTTATGCTTCTTAAATACAGAGTTTTCCACTTCATCAGGCTTATCTCTCTTTCTAAGCCTGTGTAAATGCAAAAAGGCCTAATGCAACCACATGATTTTATTGGCTTGACAGCCAATTTCCCAGGCTATAACTTGCCTTTAGGAAACGTGGCTAAGAAAGCCAGGAATAGTCCATTAACTTTCCTCTTGCTGTGAGCAAGCAGAAAAGTGATGGTTCCCACAGACAGAAGGGGAGAGGAACAATTCCTCACTCCATACCTGCGTTCAGCTTTAAGGAGACTCCCATTTGACTGAAAATCTTGCTTTTCATTTTACTGTGAAAACTATTTATAAAGCCCACAGCTAAACAAAACTTTTCCATTAGTTTCTGAGGAAGTCAAATAAAAACAAGTTATTTTGAATCAACCTTTTCAGAGGGAAGTAGGTAAAGAGAAGGCTTCACAATGAATATTAGTGACAAGAAGCTGAAGGATCCCCGGGAGGACTCTGGGCACACTTGGGAAACTTCTTCACATGGGGAGAGGCATCCGAGGGCCTGCACAGTATTTTTGTTTGCCATGCAAGTTAAGCTCAGGATTTTGCCTGAAGCAGCATAGGGAAAGCACAAATTTTTTTTTCTGCTAGCAGATTTGTGGCACAGCAAACCTCCAGCAGTGACGGGGAATAAGCAGCTGGAGTGGGAAGCCACATCCCAACCAGCACTGCTATTTGCAAACTGAATGTCTGCCTGCAGCACGGCTCCTTCGTTCCGAGAGGCAAGGCTTTCCCCTCTGCTCCCCAGAGGGGTGGGCACACAGAAAACTTAGAGATAGGCGCTTAAATTTCACTGTTGTCAACCAGTCTGGAAAAAGGAAGTCATGCTCAGATGGGTGCTGGCACCCATGCGCAGCAGGTGCCAGAGAAAACTGAAATCCTGACTCTGGGCCACGGATGGTGGCCTGCGAGATGCACAACATCAATAAGCTGGCAGAACAAGAAATAGTTAAAATTTCCGGGGAGAACTGTGTTTATTTAGAGCTCATAGTAGCCCGTTAAATAAAGAAATAAAGTCCTTCATCTCCAACTGCACATAGACCTGAGCCTGAAAGTAACTGTTTTGGGGGACCTATTATTAAAACAGAGACCACATAGTAAAGGCTGAAACAAATAAGAAGGTATTTTAGTTTCTAATGCTAAATTCATTAGATATATTTCTGTCACTTGCAGGAACATCACTTCTGCCAAGTACCTTACAGAAAAACAGCAACAGGCAGTCCCCCTCCTGAACCACTCAGTCATTACAAGGAATAAAGAAATACATGCATGAAACATCCACTTTGGGCCCCTTCTCCCCTTCAAATAAAAAAAATAAATGTTATGCCCTGTACCCTGTCATGGTTGTTATTTTAAACTTAGACAGAGACTTTTTTTGGTTTGCTGAATAGTAAACAAAAACTGGCATGCTGCGAGAAAAATGATTGCCTCAATAGAAAAGTGCCCATTTATGTCATCCCACAATTATTTCAAGCACTATAGTTGAGGTTAGTCCCTCCAAGGCATGTACAAATTGCAAATACACACAAATAATAATGCTCGTACTTTTGGAAAATGTGAAACCCTTTGTTTTGGAAAGGTTGTTCCTATTATTTGTGGCTTGCAACTGTCATCATTATTCAAGCCTTGTCTTCTTTCATGATTGTTCTGCAGCTACTGGGTGCTTGAGAACTTCCCCAAAATTAATATACTTCAAAGAACCAGACATTTTGTATATAGCTTAATTACAGCCTATATAATTAAGTTTTAAAATGATAAAAACTCTTCTGTGCCATAAGCGTACTCAGACTTCAGCTCACAGGCAAGCTACTACATATCATCCGACAGAGCGAAGGGCCAAGAAATTCCATTTCATTAATTGTTTCCTCCAAATCTGAAATGTAATTACATATTTTCCAGGGACCTTTGACATTTTCACACTGTGGCTTGGAATCTGATCATACCCTGAAGTAAACTGCCCGGCTGGTCACAGGCTTAGAAAAAAAGTTCGCTAGTGAGGTAGACTTGACCTTTTTCAGACTCTAGAGAAGAGAGGAGCAAGCTGCTCGGGTCTGGGTCAGGTTTTGTTAACAGAGCCTTGAAAGGAACAAGGAGAAGATGATGATCTGAATTCTTAGCTCCAGTAATCACTCTTAGAGCGATCAGAAAAGGCAATGGAAGAGTGAAAAGTCTCTCTTTGCAGCAGCCACGGCTGGTTCACATAGGAACTAAAGGGATTTTTGAACCTTCCTCGTGTTTAATCCCCCTGGGTTTTGTGCTCCTCACTTTTCTGGACTCTTTTTGAGCACAAAACCCAGCCTGGGTGAACAGACAGATCAGATCTGTACAGACGTAATGCTCCAGCACTTCAGCTCCGAGAAACGTCTCATAAGGTGGCACCATGGGCCTGATGCTGCTATCCTCATTCAGGATGGGCACATCCTTGGTCTATCAGAAGTTGCAGTGATTTTATTAATGAATAACTCCTTACTAACAAGTAAATCACAAATGAACTCACCGCTCGAGAATTCGTTGGCTCACATGAGTGGGCCCAGCCCACTGCTAGCGTTGTTCAGATGAGCGTGATGGGTACACGTGTACACACATGCACACATAAAGTGCACGTGTGCTGGCAAATAGCTAGTTAATTTGCTTTCCTGAAAACAGAGGACATTATACCTCAGTGCAATCAACCCGAAACTTCTGCAAATGCTAAGTTTACATTAAAATACAATTTTTAACATAACACCATGTGGGGTTTCTTTAATGTCAAAATGCCTTTTGTGTATTGCTTTGGATGCCTCAACTGCTAGCCAAAACATATTTCTTCAAAATGTCACTCTGTTTCCCCTTCGTTTCATGAACAGGAGAGCAGCACCTTATTAGAAACAAAATCGATGAGTCTCCGTGAATCATTACTTGGAATTTGGAAAGGAAAAAAGAAATTTGGCAAGCCTTTAGTCGGTAATATGTGCTTCTAAAACCTGCTCTTTGAAAGGGCCAAGTTATTACATTGTGAAAAGCAGTTACTCAGCACGTGCTATAACTTTTCATAGGGATTTTTAGGCCAAATTTAAAGAGTGCTAATGATTTTGAATGCCAGACTTGAGACCCTACAGCAGGATGAGGCTTTAACAATACTTGAACAACTGCCTTCCCTTCCCCAGGTTATGCCTCCTTTAAAGATCCATATTTTTGTTGCCTTAAAATTAAAGCACCCCACATCTCCAGTCATGGAAAGTATTGGCCTTCATCTCCTTTTCAGTACATCGAGGGTAAACTCCCACTCAAGGCAGTGGGAAAGCTGCTGGCATTCATCAAAATATGTTGACATACTGGGAACGTCATTCATTATTAGGAATAATGAGAAAACAAAACTGCAAGCACCTTGTTCAGCAATATGAGTCTATGAAATGATGGGCCACACCAGTTCCTTTCAGACAGCCTAGTTCTGGTACTGGGAACAACCTTGCCACGGAAACTTGGAGCTAATTTATTCTGCTTCTCAATTACTTCACCTAACTCAGCTATCACTACAGGGAAGCCTGTTGAAAGGTTCTCTGACAGTGGCTTATACTGAATGTTTTAGAAGACGACATAACCTGAGGGTGATGCGTGGTAAGGGCCAGCACCTAATCACTTATTCCTCTTATTCATTTATTATTTTAATAAATAATTAAAAATACCTGTGAAGGCAGACTAGAGATAACACATAATTAATATTAGAATACAATTCGCAGAGCTTGCCAAATACCTTAGACAGGTGCTATTGCGGGGAAAGCAAGGCAGGCGAACCTGATTCCTCCACTCCCAGCGCTCTGGCTCACGGCTAGCCTGCCAAGCTGGAGCTCCGCAGTGAAGTGGGCAGGCAAGAAATCCAGATTTCATGAACCTCCAGGAAACCCCGGTGCCCATCCAGCCAGCCTTCAGCTCCAAGCCCCTGAATTACCTCCAGGTCCCTCATTGGCCATCTGGTTCCCCAGTAATGCAGCTCCACTGCAATTCGAGCCCTTCTTTAACATTTCCCAAAGAAAGGGGAGACGAAAACAAAAGGATCATTTACTCCCTTTAATTGAGAAACAAGATAGGAAGACAGATAAGCCAAGGAAAACTGGCACAACTCCATGGACTTCAACTGATCCCAGAGAGCAGGGCAATGAGTGGGGCATAAAGAATACGAGCATGCTACTATTACTGCCTCGTGATAGTAATACCAGGCTGTTCTTACATGTTTCATCTTGGGATATAAAAACACTTTATAAGGGAGGTCAGATATCACAGAAATGAAGTCACTTCGATTTACCCAGGAGCTACCCCAATACTTTTTTCCTTGTCATTCACAATGTGAATTTTTCCTTGCTAAGACAAAAATAATATAGTGCTAGTTGTTGCCAAATATCCACTTTTGAAACTTGGGCCCAGTCATTTTTAGCTAAGCAAACTTGGCACAAAATGAGTGTTGCCTATTGACAGAGTTTATAACATGGGAAGTTTGCCAGGATCCTATTGCAGCCTACTTTGAGGTCTGGTGCTTCACCTTCTCACCCTACAACAAAGATTAAACGGTCTTCTAACAAGGAAAAAAGAAAAAACACCTGATACTATTTTTCTCTTCCCTCCCTAGGATTCTAAGTATTACAGTCCACAGGAGATGAATTTCAGTAATGCCATGAGCAAAAATGTGGCTTCGTCCAAAGCCAGCAGTACTTCTCCAGGCTATGATTATTTATGTGCAACACACATGTAAACACACATGCACACACAGCCTTAATTTTTTTTTTTTTTTACAGGAGTCTGGTAGAAGAGCTCTCCTCTCACTGGTTAAAGGGCACAAAGAAAAATACACTTAAAAAAAGGACAAAAACACCATGAAATAATCCAAAGCCACAGGGACTATTCTTCTAAAAAGATATTCAGCAACCCTGCGGTGAGCAGGACTCAAAGGAAGGACTGTAATACACAACAGAGCTCGTATGTCACCTGCTCAGGGCAGAACAGATCCCCAAAAGTCCCCCAAGGAACAGACCTGATGAACAATGGGTCAAAGGAGTTAGAGGGGTTGCGGAAGTTCCTCTGGGCATTACATGTTCTGCTTTGGATCTCCTTGCTGATGAAGGAGGCAGAACTGGAAGCCACAGCACTGCCTTCCCTGGTCCCTTCTTGCCTGCAGCATCAACATGGTCTTCAATGTACTTGCTGCTTGCCTCTCTGCACAGAGGAAGTTACAAAGAACCAAAAAAAGTTATGATATTCCTCCAGAGAAGAGTTACCGCTCTGTTAGAGCCCATTCACAGCTCCCACCTCAGCAACCTTGGTAAAGCACTAAGCATTCTCTGGGTGTGACACAGGACACAGAAAGAGAGAGGGGATGAGGATGTTCCCCTGGTCCAGCTCCCCTTCTTTGCCTCTCTGAAAGAATAGCTGAGACAAGAGGGGAGGGTGTGGGTGGGAAGGAACCATGGAAAGATTGATGTAAATTCATTTTTAAAAGCCAAACAGATGAAAATAATTTTCACAGCCCCACAGCTGTTCTATGTATTTTTTTTGGACCAAGCCTGAGCAAAATGTGGTGCAGATAATAGCCCAAACTTCGGGCAGATAAGCACTGCATAATCAAGTCAGCAGCGTAGCCCCAGTATCTCCCCTTCCTGGCAGCTGGTGTGCTCCATGACAGATGAGCACCTCTCCCCCCTCAGGGTCCTCTTCCTCCATTTGCCACAGGTTGTCTGGGGCAAGTCACCATCTTCAGCACTTTGCCCTTTGCCCATCACTCTCCACTTCACAGCTGAACCCCAGGTGAGTTGGAGAAGACGGGCAGCCCTGCTCTGGGCCTTCCCCAGCTCCCTGCCCACACCTTTCAGCATGAAACATGTAGGGGACGAAAAGCCAAAAGAGGGAGTGGACATAAGTCCCAAAGCCGTGTTCTCCGAGGAAACATTGCCAAGCCTCGGACCACAGAAATGACAGACAGACTTATAGTCGCGTTTATCCTCGGTTATTTTCCTATAAACCAGCTCTGCCAACAGCCAGCCAGTGCTTTCTGCAGCTTCCACTGCACTTCATGGAGCAAGATCTTACACTGGCTTTTAAAGGCTACAAAAATCTCTCTGTTTTGGAGCCAGACAACACATGTCCAGGAACTTACTGTCGTGCTCCACATCCTGGTGGCTGGTAGGAGGCAGAACTGCCTTTTCCACCCTGGGGAAAGCAGCAGGGCCCTGGCACACTGGGTCCCTGTGGGTCAAGGACAGGGACCAGTGACAGCATTGGTCTGCATCAGTCCCGACAGATTCTCACCCTGAAGTCACCCTGAGACTGTCCCTTGTCCTCACCAGGCTCTGGGACTGGCCTCAAAGAAATGATGGGGAATATAAAATGCTACGATGCTTTCAAGAGCCCAAGCTGGCACCTTTGCCTGCCTAGAGATTCCTAAATGGCATTGAAAGCCTTGCTCTGAATGTTTGCTCTGGGACCATTTCATTAAATGGAAGCGTTCAAAACCGCTTTTATAAAAATCGCCGAGGCTCTGACAGCACTACGTTGAGCAGACACAAACAGGGCGCACGGAAAGCAACTGCTAAAGGCGATACCAAATGGGACAGCTTGTGTACGCTAGGCTTTAAAGCAGGCTTAGGGCACCTGGGCTCAGCAACTTCCATTCCTCAGGATATTTAACCCAAACGCACACCTGAAGCCCTCGGGACAAGGAACAAGAGGCCTGGAAGGGATCCCCTGTCCTCAGGGCGCTCCTCTCAGCACAGCCTCCCTCAGCACAAGGCTATCGCGTTGCACGTTGTTTATACACAATGGCACAATATAAAATCCATTTAGAAACTGGGCTCACTTGCTGCTATTAAAGAATCCATCAGTGAATTTCATTTTTTATTGGTTCAGTTACAAAACTCACAGCAGTGTGTTGTGTTTGTTTTTCCAGAGCGCCAATAAAAATCTTTTTGATTAAAAAAATTGAGAGGAGGAGAGAGAGAAAAAGAAATGAAAAGCTGACCTGGTATAACCCATGCAAGTGCTGAACCTCAGCGGTGATATAAAAGAGCTGAGAGGCAGCAAAGCCAGTCACTGAGCAAATGCTCAACTGTGGCTGTAACCAGCAAAGACTGAAACCTGTTTATGACAGAATTTTTGCTTCATAAAAACAAGCGCAATCAAGCCCTGCTATATTAAACCAGGTTTTGTCACAGACCGATCACTGAAGACAAAACATGGCAGACGTGGATCCCCAGGAGTAAAACACAAAGCTCTTTCTCTGCCTTTCCACAGGCCCAGTCCTGCCGTATGCAGAAAATATGGCTGGTTCCAGGTATCTATGGTGCTACGTTGCCATATTGCTCCAGAGATGTCAAACAACCTATGCTTGGTGTTTCTTTACAGACTTCCCCCCCCCGCCCCTTCTCATTTATGGCCATGCGTACATCTCAAAATCAGCTGCCTTTGGCATGCGTGACTGCAATCCTATTTGGCCTTTGTCCAACACTGCTAGTTATGCCCACCTGCAACTGAGCTGAATATTATCTGTGAGGTGAAAATTCCTATTAAACACTGTAAAGACAACGACCCCAGTTGTATTAAGATCATACAGGCACCACACCGTGGTGCAATGTGACTACCACTTTCTGTTATTGCATCAGGTGCTGTACAGAAAAATTGTGGATATGGCCTTAGTCAGGGCCACTAACTCCTGCACAGTGAAATGACAGCCTAGTTGCACTGCAGTTGTGTCCTAGGCTTCCAAAATGATGCCTATGAAGAACAAATATAGTAATTGAGTCATAGAAGCTTAATTTCCAATTATATGGACCGGCTGAAACTCTACATAACTGCAAACATATTGTAACAACATTATTATGAATGGATCTGTAGTAAGAAATAAAAATTTATATTTTTAGAGTGAAAATAAACCTGAACACATAATTTGCTAGACATATAATGAGTTCCATTTTAAGAAAGCTGGTTAATTATTTTTGAAAAACAATTCTTTATCAAAATATAGATTTGTGTAAATGCATTTAAAACCAAGAAATTAAAGAGAAGGAAACAATTTGCTTTAAAAAGATGTGTTATTTTTTCCCCCATGTCAGTTAAGGGAGTTAGTTTTCCACATGTGAGCTAAAATATATCTCCACAGTTCTAATATATTTGAGAAAAATGCAAATGGAGTAAAGACAAGGACTTTGGACATTTCATTTCAGTTCTTATTTTTTTTAATCAGCCTTAGAAAAGTAAGAAAAATCCTATTTTATTCATGTTTGTCAAATATTTTATCTATTACACCCTATGGGATGTTAACAAACTGCTCAATTTAGCTATTCATTATTAGTTACTGATCCTTGGCTGGCCACCACAGTACTAGGAAACAGTCTTACCATACCGTGGGTGCTGGTGTGAAGGCATGGGTTTTGCTATGAATTCCACAGGCATTCATAAACCAGAAACATCTTTTGGGGCAAGAAACAAGACACAAAGTGCCTGATTGGAACAGCTGTCCAGAACTGGAATGAGTATCTGCAAACACTTTGTGATCTTTGGCTATCTTTAGAGATGCTCTTTAGAGGACCATGAAGTCTGCTGAAAAAAAAAAATCAAACAGCTTATGCGTTGCTAAACCTCTTGGAGGCTTTCAAAAGTCTTTGCTCTGGGGCTTGTCTAATTGGAAAACAAATTAGGGCAGTTATTGTGGGACAGGTACTTATCAATATCTGTATGGGTGGATACTGATAGTGCCTTTATCATGTTCAGCTTAATCCACTTGGGAAACAAGCCATTAAATAATCCACAGAAGACACCTGAGCAGGAGCATCTACTCTGGGCAATGTTGTGCTTTGCATCCACATGCCAGCTCCCTCCCCCTCCACCCAAGCGCTTGGCCTTCAGATAAGGGGGTGTCAACTGAGTGGGACATTTGTCCCAGCCAAAATCTTGGGAAAAGTCAAACTGTGCAAAAGCAAAAGCCTGTGTTTTCTTTCCTTCTTCTTGTGGGTGGGAAAAGAACAGCCTACACAAATAACACGGTGCAGGAAACCTTTGGGGATTAAAACATGATACACCGTATTTCAGCAGGGATTTAGACAGGCCTCACAGAAAAGGCAATGCTTCCCTCGCGGTCTCTAAATTACCTTGGTGCTTTTTTTTTTTTGCTTTCTTCTTTCACCATGAGCTTTCATTTGGAGAGAAGTCATTTGCCACTGGGATGTGTGTAGAGAAAGCAGCAAAATCAAACCGCTATTTTTGCAGAGGCCTTTTTCTTTCCACGCCATCGGCAGAACAGGTCTTACATGGACACAAGAAAACTATTATGCTAAGCCTGTTCCCAGGACAGGAAAAGTCCTCTCCCATCCTCATTAACATTGTACAAAGTATTTCAGGCTTGCAAGTGCTATAGGATAGGCTTGACAGACATGACTGTTGACCCGAAATATTAGCAAGGATTGGAAAACAACCGGCTGAAGCTTTCTGAACACGACCATCAGCGTGACTGCCAAAGAAAGCATCAGCAGCCTTTACTTCATGAACCAACATCTGATTTGCAGAAACACTTGCACAGCTTAAAAAGTCTAAATCCTGCTTTCATAGAGGCTTAGTCACCACAAAGTGATTTAGGTATCTCAGTACGTTTGAGGGATTGGCTGTTAAAAGTGTAACTTTGAACGGAAATGAGTCGTTGATTATGAATTTTGAAGAGGGAAATTCCTGCTGCAACAGCTATTGCAGAAGACCAAAAGCTGCGAAATACATTTCCTCCAACATAACCCCTACACTCAGGCCACTTGGACAAAGCGAACTGAAACAGCAGTATCAAATGTCTGATAATAACTGCTAGGGTGGGAAATGTGGACTTCCCAAGCTGGCAGCAACAGACTGTGTTAACAGGACAGGGCCATGCCTTTAGGCAGTAGGTAACTTACTGCATGTGTATGAAACAACACACAAGCTTCTTTGCGCATAAAGAAACCACAAAAGTCATCAGCCCTAAGATGGAGCTTGCACATGAAACTCTAAAGAAATAGAACATTCATATAATACAGGAAAATTATTGATTCAATTCAGCAAACAGTCCCAGAGAAAATGAGAGGCTTCAGTCCACACTGATTAAAATAAGACAGCAGTTTTCTTGAGTTTGTTCAAGCTATTCAACAGAGAGGTACTGCATTAATGCTAACCTGGGAGACTGCTGCTCCAACATGGAATCCACACTTTGTTTTAACGCAATTATTTTCAGAAAGGCTGTTGCCTCAGTTAAAATTCCAGCTGTGTGCAAGAGGCCCATTCCTGAGCACCTACCATCTTCCAATTTCTCGCTATTATAATTCAGAGAAATTAACTGCCAAAATCCTTTGCTGTGAATGGGAAGAACCGCTATGCCAACATCCTAGCAGTGATCAACACAGCTTACACCTGGGCAGAAATGATAATAAATCTCAATCACTGCAAAAAATAACAGAAATTCAGGAGACATTCATGTGCTTTTCAGTAGACAACATATTAGTCTGGAGCACGGGCAGGTAGAAGAATTGAACTGAAAAGGCAAATCCAAAGGGCTTGGATTCTGAAGTCTAAATCAGTTCTGAAAGTAAAAGCAGCAAGTAACGTTGCTAATAACTACAAATCAAGCTGCAGGCCAAACACTTCATCATTTAAAAGCCTTAGATCATTGGTTGGAGTGGCATTATTTGAATTTAATGGGCACACAGTAAAGTGTTGTTTAATTAAACACTGAAAACTTTACACAAGCATTTAAAATACCCTTCAATCTGCCACTTGCTTTAACATATATTAATAGCTAGAGCTTGCTGGAAGTGCTCCACCAGGAGAAATCTCAGAGTGATGAAAGCTCAAAAATTTTCTCCACGAAAGTTTCCATTTTGTTCACTCTAAAAATCTCAGAAAAACACCTAAAGGCAAACTATTTCATTCTGAATCAGTTCAGTATTAACGGAAAAACCCCACACGGGTAAGTTCATCTATGATGACATATTGCCTGATGTAAATCTAAATTCTGATCACTAAAACCTTGGGTGTTTTTGGCAAGCTGGGCTCTCTGCTTGGACTACCCAAGAGGCAGTATCAAAATCCTCCTACCTTGGGCCATTTGGAAGATGTCTGGAGGAAAATGACTCTTGTCTCATGGTGGCCTCTCATTATCACTCATACCTGAACAAGCCCTTGCTGAAATAAGAGATCATAAAGAAACCCTTTAAATCGTAATAAAAAGATAATATGTGACAACCAGAGTGGCTGGAGGTTTTTTTTTTTTTAAAAAAAAAAATTTGCAATAGAAACAGCAGGTCTGAAAGTCAGCTAAGATCATACTGATGGTCTATGCAAGGAGAGCTATGGCACAGTTTGAGAAACGCTGCTTGTGATTTGCTCAATACGACCATCATGGCTTCCAAAACCAAGGAAAAGTACTATTTCCAAAATGTCAAAGCATTGTCTTCATCTATAATGCCAGCTGAACCGGCTAGTGAACTCATTCCTGCTTACCAATAAATTTTTATTTGTTTTTCCACTGTGAGATTAGATCATGCAGGAAAAGTTCACCAAATAATACTGTAAAAAGAGATGAACTCACACAAGATTTTCATCGGTTATTTTTAAAAAAGCAGCCCTCTGTCAAACTACTGGAAATGAATTAACTTTGAATACTCAAATACATAAACATTTCTGCAAAAACATTTTGGGATGAAAAAAATTATTTATTGTGCCCTCCAGGGAAATGTACCTTGTCAATCCCTTGTCACTAAATCACTTGCTAACAGTTACGGTGTGAGGTAAACTGCTGTTTAACCCTGATGAGTTTAAAGACCTTGATACCTAATGAATTCTCCTATTCATACTAGAGGTTACATCTGCACTAGAGCTCTCTTTTAACAACCTGGTGCTGAAAAGATCTGATGTAATTTTATTATTTACTAAACAGGTGTCAGTAATTGTATCCAATGATGTCAGGCAGCTTGATGGGAACTCGCTTTAAGATGACTATCCAAGTCATGATCATAAAAATGTTCTCCCCTAGGTAGCAACAGCCTCACAGCACATTTGTCTCAGTGATAGCGAGGGATAGTTAATACCACCATGAACAAGAGCAATTACTGAGGATATTTCATAATCTGACAGAGTTAATTCTGCAAACCCCATTAACGCAGCTGATCTGCTGAGGCTTTGGGGTTTGCTCTATGGGAGGACCCTTGGCTCATGCAACAGAGCACCCTGGTAAGCACATAGCCCTGGGTGCTTCTCTCCCCACCAAAGCATACCCGGGGCTACACTGAGGGTGGTGGTGCTCAGGAGAGCTGCACCACTGGAGCAGAGCAAATGGGCACAACGTCTCATTTGTCCCAGTCACGGTAGGTGAAGAAGCCAAAGTGATATTTTATGAGTTTAAGAGATAATGAAAGAGCTCTTGCAGTGCTTCCCTGGCATAAACCAGCCTGAAGGCTCCCTAGATAATTTCTGAGTCACTTCTTGAGCAACCCGGGGGCTGAGCGCAGCCCTGTGACCACCCCTCCAGTGCAGGCCGATGTGGAATGCAGGGCTAGAGTGCTGCTCCTCTTCCCTGAGCCCTGGGGGCTCCCACTGCCCCTCTAGATAGCACCTGCTGCAGTTATATCAGCTACAGAGCTGCTCTTACATGTCCTTTGGGACCTCACCATCTCTAACAGCCAAAAATTAAAAATAATAGGAGGGCACAGCTCTAATGCTCTCTACATTATATCACTTAAAACACCTACACAAAACTATACTGGCCCCAAGCTCCTGCTGCTGGAGTGGGCACTGCATGTGTCCCAAGCAACAACCAAGAAAGAAATAATGTTTTGGGCAGTCAGGATTTTACTCCAGGAATGTCTTACTTTCACTGAGAAATAGTATTTGGTGTTAACAACATGGTATTTTAATTGTTTTATGTTCGGTCACTTGTGCAGCACTGGCCTGTGGTGGGTTTGAAGAAGATTTTGGCTATATAATACTGCTCCCTTGGCAAGAGGGAAACTCAAGGCAAAAAAGGTAGGAATGCTGGCTGCTGGTGAACAGTGATGCTTGGGCCACATGCAACGTGAGGGTCTTAAACCCATATAGCTAATTACCCTCCTAAACAAAATAATCCTAATCAGGCTATTAAATATTTCTGGTTTTAGACAGAAAATGTCTGGTTTAGCTAAATGAAGCCTTTCACAGAAAACGTAAAAAAAAAAATAAAAATTCTATAACACAAAGAATATTTTGGCTGAAAACTTTCCTGTTTCAGCCTTGCGCTGAAAACATTCCAGGTTAGACTAAAAATGTTTAGTCTTTAATGACAATGTTAAATTTTCCATGGAAAAAAGAAATGTTTCCCAGATATGTTAATAAGCAACAAGCTGTATTCCTTACTGCTGGAAATGTGTTCATTTGACTATATAATTTTGGGCAGTAATTTAGCATTTGTATGCCTGGAGTTTTAACAGGAGATTACTTATTTTCATCAGAGCACTAAAACAGCATCAAAACTATATGGGCATTCATGCAGATATAAAATCATCCTCATTTGTTCCGTTTAACTTGTAAATTAAAGGCAACACAAAGTGACATTTGAATTCAAATTCAAGCAAACTTTCTACTAGTTATTAGATCTCCATGTGGACTGTCTTACTTGGCCCTAGGAAATCCTGGTAGTTTGGTTTAACACACTTTCCAAAACTCATTATATTAAATCACACACTTCTTCAGACCTGAAGAAGAGCTCATAAGCCGGGAAGTTTGTGTCTACTTTTTCCAGCTACATCAGTTGCATCTAATAAAACACATTACCAAAGATCATGTCTTGCTGCAGAAAATGAGTGCTGAATCAATTGTTTTGATTGTGTTTTGTAAAACCAGGTTCCCAACATTTTTTTGGGTTTTTTTTTTTTTTTTGCACACAGCAGTGGGTAGTAGCAGTAAAATTCAGTGCTTTTGTTCACTAAAATAGAACGTTTTCTGCTCTGTAAGAACTAATTTTCCAGGTCCAAGCCTATGTGTTTTTTAGATTTTTTCCGCTTTCAATTTTGTTACTGGGTATTTAGCTCTTCCTTACTAAATGGGAATTTAATAAGACCCAGCTGACAAGCACTCAGTGTAGTGACCAAGCAGCACCTGAAAGAGATGGGATGTAACATTCATACAAAATGCCTGAGTACGATCATTGTTACTAAAAGGATAACAAAATGAATTCATAATGATGGGACACTTGTTTCAAAGTGTTTCCATAGCTGTTACACATCAGGAAACATAGGGAAGTTACCTCATTTTCTCCAATCCTAAATAACCTTGTAAACCCAAAGAAATTAATTAGCCAATATTTCTTGAAAATTCATAACAAAGTTTCCATTTTTCCGTCAGATAATTCCTTAGTGCATTCTGGTTTTTTAACTTCCTTCAAGTCTGGATCATTTTGATGTGTGAACAGACATTTTGTGTTTCCATGGGCTATTTCCACAGGTTCAAATATCTTATGTAATTGACATTTTCCTGCTTACAAAAGCTGTCAAACTTAAAAGTAGCAGTTGATTGATAAAACATGGTTTTTGTCTGTAACTTAACTTCATTGTTGGGACTTACTGCTCAAGCTCTGAATAACTCCTCTCTTCAGAGTGACATGCATTCAGGTTTTTTGGGGGTTTTGGTTTCTTTTTTTAAAAAAAAAAAAAGTCTATGCTTTAAGCTACTTTTATAAGTTAGCTAACAGCAGCAACTGCTTTTTCTTTTTCTTACAGGTAGATCTCTTCAACAATTTTCTTCCACTTTAGAATTACTAATCTCTAAATAAAGGAGTGTAACTTGACTTTTAAGTCTTCCAAAATCAGCTTAATAGTTGTTCAGCAACATTAATCCTTTCCAATCCTGACGATAAGAAAAAAAAAAAAGACAAGACAGCACTGAGGAGAGCACTGGCATTTACAGCATCTGCAGAGGACGGCAGCTCTACAGGCCATAAAGCAGGCGGTGCAGATGTTTTTTAGTAGTAACAAACCCCACAGTAGTTACAAAAGTTCCATTTCTTCTAGCTAAGAGAAATGCACAAGTTTGATCCAGACCAGGTAGGATCTTTTTGTTGGCTTTAGTGGGCTTTGGGTCTGTCTTGTAGTAAAGACATGAGCAAGTTGGTACCATGCTGAAACAATAAGTGTTGGCACCGATGGGGATGCCTTTGTCTCTGCGCAAATCATCACCAATACAGCGCTTCACAGTGGGCAACTAGCTACATTTTCTACCTGAACGTCACTGATCCGTGATGCAAACGCTCAGCAGTACCATAATGGCACCTCACCATTATTCTCCTCTGTGCTCAGAGAGCAATGATGGGGTCACACCATCCTTCTGCTGACCCCAGGTTTTTCCATGCATTTCAGCAGTGTGGTATCTCAGTTTTCTTCACGCAGGGCAGAACCCAGATGCAGGAGGTAAGTGACAGCAGATTCAATAAAACCGCAGAGCGCGATGGAGTTGCAAAGGCTACACTCTGCCCACGTGAGGCTCTCCCATGGAAATCACCTCCAACAGCGTTTTCTCCTCCCTTGCATAAGTCCCCTCTGCTCAGAGATGGTTTAAAGGCATTCAGGTACTCTGTCATAGCCAGGCTGTGCTTTAACTTTGCCCCGTTGTGACCAGCAGTCTCAGAATTAAGTTCAATTGTCCTGAATAGGGATGGATTAAAGCAAGTACCAATTTTCTTTCTTTTTTTTTTTTTCTTGAGTCACAGCCCAGATACAGTAATTTCACATGCCTTTGGCAGGAAAATGTTATTGCTTTCTGGAGCAGTTGTTTTTTCAGTGACATGACTTCCTGCAGGGGCGTTTTAATTATTGTTGGTGTATCACCTAACTTAGTTATGTATTGCTTTGAAGTTGTTCTTTGTATCTGACAGTAAGAGGATGGAAAACAAACATGACTGTTTATTCTCTTCCCCTTGCCCTGCATTGGCTTGGTGCAGCCTTTGCTTTGGATTACACAAACAAGGGGTGGATGGAAAAGGAGGTCCAAGAGAAGAGGCCAGACAAAGCACATGTACCGGACACCTTTATGCTGGCAGGTGTTTTCTCTTAAGCTGCCCTTATTAACAGTCAAGAAGAGATCACATGTATAAACCCCCAAATGGCAGGTCAGGCCCTGAAAACAGAAAATTGCACTAAGGGGTGCACCCACGTGTTAAATGACTATTCCCAGCTGAAAAAAAATAAAATATAAAAAAATAAATCACATCTCCTGAACTGAATACATCAGTGATGTACTGAGTTACGGGAGTTGCTTCTCTGTGTCAGAGAGGTAATATTTGCAAGCATTTGCACATAACTGCATGAAGTGATATCCCAGCCACCTGCCAAATAGAGGGTAAGGAAAGCTTCCTCGTTGTACTGCCAAGGTAGGGTGGAAGGGCTCAATGCTAGCCAGATGGCAGCAGAGTATGCACAACTACAGCGGGCTGCTGCAATGCGTCCCAGCCCGCGTCTCCTGTTACTTCGATATTTCTAATGGCTTTAGGTATCAAGGGCTGGGTGGTGACACCTCACTGCACTCAACTCAGTCTTCACTTCAAACACAATCCACATCCTCCACATCAAGGTAACAGTTAAGATCCTCAGATTTTTATTTACTTAAATTGATCACCAGAAAGTTATTTTCTTTTTACAAAAAAAATAATAATCATCCAGAATAAAGATTGTTCCTGAAAGGCAGTGTGCCAGCAGCCAGATAAAACGTTTCAAACCATCTGCTGCAAAGTACATGCACAATGGAGCTGTGAACTGGGTCATTCAACTGGGGGAATCTTTTCTCCTCATCTTGAATGAATTTGAATGGTTTTAAAGTCAGACAGGAGAGACTTTCTAGGTTCATCAAAATCTTCCCCTTACCTATCAAGGGCACCAAGAGTAGGTACCATGAGAATAGCTTCTAGCAGAGTCAGTTATTATTAATAGTTTCTTCATTAACAGGGCAATTTCAGTCCCATTCTGCCTCTCCCATTAAGGACGGAAGTTCTCATCTTTCAAAAGCAATCTGAGCAAGCCACGTGAAGATTTCGCCATTTGTGGCTTGGGAAAGTAGAGATGAAAGACTTCTAAGACCTTTTACTTCGGTTTGTTTTCTACTCTTGGATGATTATGACATTACTCACCACATGTGCCATCTTCCAACCCCAGGAGACCGTGCTGGGGAGACCCAGTGGACTATGTAACTAATTTCTTATTTTAGGGCTTTTGGTTTCCGTGTGGTTTTCACCACCACAGTTATGTCCCAACCTGAGAGCTTTTAAGTTTTATACTTAAGACAATATTTACACTGGGAACTTCAAGGAAGGGTCACAGTCCTGCTTCAGGGCTACATGAAGCCATGAAGACTTTCTGTTTCTATAACAAATTAGTTTTAAAGGTTTTTCTTTTTCCCTTGACTCTTGTGCCACGCTGAGAAAATATCTTAAAATGGAGGATGCACCCACACCACCTCTTGCAAGAGCTCTGTGAATGCACTCACTGCTCATGGGAAACAAAAGTCCAAATACACAGAAAAAAGTCCTCCAAGCCAGGTCTCCACTCCCACTGCCCAACCCTGCACACCTGGTGTTTAACATATACAAAGGGAATCTCTCTCCTTTTCCCACAACATGAAATCTGGAGTTTAACAGTAAAGCTGAGCATGACATGAACCTGGCGCATCCTCTGCTTTCTGGTCCTTCTGCCTCCTCACTTGCTAAGGCTTGAGGTTCAAAGCCTTTCCACCGTCCCCCAGTGAATAAACCTCATTAGAGAGGAGGACAGGAGTCAACTCCAGGTGCCAAAACCTCTCAGCTCATATGCCACAGTCACGCCACCTGCCCACACTCATGGCCATGACATGAAATACCATATTGAAATCCTATTGCTTCACACCCACAACAATCTTTGAGCCCAGTCAGATGTCCAGAGATGAAAGGGGAAATGAAGCTGCTGAGTTCCTTTCCTGCCATGACAGAAGCGTACACACAGAAGTCGACTACTTCCTATAGCCATCCCCACCCTCTGAAATTCTGAGAAAAAAGGGAAAAAAAAGTTCAGCTAATGAGAATTGCAGCACTGTTCACACCACAGTAGTTCAGGTTGTATTCATTATAAATCCCCTTTTCAAGGTTTCTGTCACTCAGCCATAAAAATCATTCTGGGTTGAAATTTAGCATCCAAGCTTTCTGCCCAAGGACAATATTTTTGACAGAATTTGGAAACAATTGGTTTGGCAAAGTGCATCTGAAGTTTTAAGGAGTGCAAAAAAGAATAGTGGTTAGTGGTGTCAGATGCTATTATTTTATGCTCTTATAACTTAAAAACAACTAATTTAGGTTCTGTGGTTGTTATTACTCCATAATTTCCCCTGAAATATTTGGCCCGTTCCTAATAACAAACTCTTGCAAATTGCTAACACTGCTCTAAATAGAAAAATAATAGCCTTCCTGGGCCAGATCTTCAGCTGCTATAAATTACTTTATGTCACTGCTGCCCATTTACATCAGCTGAGGTGTTGGACCCAGGTGTTTAGCAAAACTCATTTTTGGTGTGTGCATGTGTCTGGTTGGCTCCATTAGTCCTTAGCTGGGCAGTTCCCAGGAATTTAGAAAGCAGATGGTTAGGTAATGTCTTCAGGATCTGACAGAAGTGATCCTGCTCTCAAAGTCCGTTGCTAAACGTCACTTTACTTCATGCACTGAAATCAGCAACTCCACCTAGAATGTGTAAAGTTTTCTTGGGGAGCACTGTCACACCAGGAAGTTACACTGGACATGTCCAAACCCAAATTTAAGTCAGGCTTCCTCAGTGCAATGAATCACATATATGGTTATAGCTGCTCTTATTTTGCCTTTGGAGAAGCTGGCCTTTAATTCATCCGGAGTTCACACATCCTGTTTCACACAGGACCACGTATTTCGGAGGACACTGCTTCCCAAGGTGCAGCAACTGAAGGGTGTTAATGGTCCGGTGCCTTGTAGAAGTCTGGTACTTGCTTTTGAACTCATGCAGCTTTTTTTTTTTTTGAGTGAGATCTTGAATGCCAGGGGTGAGATTTGAATATTTTCAGAGATGCTGATCACAATAATAAACCTGTCCCCTCCTTCTCCCTGCACCCACATAAATGACATTTTCTTATTAAAAACTAGTGTTTGGATAACCAAGTACTTTGGAAATGCCTGGGTAAGTTTTGAATAACTGAGCAGTTCCTCTCCTATTTGTACTAATCTCCAGAGCAAAACCCACACACATTGTACCATACCATTGCAATGTTTTAACAAAGCACTTCTGCCTACTCCAAGTCTTCTGGAGCTCCTACGAGAAGTCAGTCACCTCCACATTTCTTCCTCTTTGCTGTGCACAGTATATGCACACACAAACTAGTTAACTGGTTTTCCTTGCAGGCTTCTCATCAACACTAAAAATCAAGTCGGATGGAGCAGCTGTCCACCTCTGACATGTCTGGGAAGCCTTGCAAAGCTTCCCAATTTCCAAACACTCTCATCCTTCTGCCTGCACCAAACAGCATCACTGTCTGAATTCAGACCTCTCCTCTTCCTTCTTGCAATGGTTTCAAGATGGTCTTTGTTGTTTGGGGTTTGTTGCAGCATTTGCATATAGCAATTTAGTAACCGTGTCTGGCCAGAAGTGGGATGAAGGTTGTGGATATTAGCCAAAAGCATAAGAAGTTAAAAAAAAAAATCGTGTTGTGAAAATTTCTCATTCATACGTCCTACCAGTGTATTTGGGTTAGAACCTGAAGATCTTTTGTGTATATACCAGAGAAAAATAATACCTATTTATCTTCTTAGTCGAGGTGATTTGTTAGTTACCCTGAAAAAACTTATCTAGCTCTGAACTGCTAAAATTCAGTGATTCCTTCTGTATATTCTTCCCACACCCTCAAGTTTAATATCCACATTTAAAATAAGCATTGCTCAGAGGAATAGGTTCAAAGAAGAGCAACACTAGAGATTAACCAATGACCAGGTACAGGTCACTTGGATCCCTGTCTAAAATTCACACTATTTATGCACTTTAGCCCTGGTCTAAAATTCTCTGCCCCGCCAGTTCCCCTTTGATAATATACAGCTCATATTTAGCAGGCAGGGCTCCAGTGACGGGATGCTGAAGTCAGCATGCTGCATGTTTTCAGTGTGAAAACCAACCAGAGACAGGTTGACTCTCTCTTTATGTCAATATGAGACTTATTAGGCAATCCCACACCTATTAATTGCTCTGTGGCCATAACAACCTCCTAGGCTTAAAATGCTATGAGTTTACAAATCAGCTTTCCCCTTAAAGGTTGCTTATCTAGATACAAGAGAGACAAACAAGGAGGCTCCAACCAATTACAGTGATTAAACAGCATCATTTTTCTCCTGATCTTTGAAGCAGAAGGGCAAGGCCCTTGAGCAGGGCAGAGATGACTCCCCCGCAGCCCAGGCAGTCTGTGCTTCTGTCCGGGGAGGAAGGAAAGCAGCAGGAGTGGGTGCTGTTCAGAGACAGTAAGACACCCATCACCAGCACAACAGGGACCAGTGCTGGTCAGCGGGGACGAACCTATTCACCTGACAAGAGTAATAAATTGCACAGTGTCAGATGTCAAGAGAACTTCCCAAACAGTGTTTGGAAAGTCCAGAGACTGTTTATGTTGGGGTGGGGGGAAAGGTATCCATTCCTCCTTGCAATGGGTTAAGCAGTTCTTACCTCTAAGATAAGCTACTTGTGCTAAAATGTCAACAACTGACCTAAATTATTAAAGATACAGAGAAAAAGTGGCCTCTCCTATTCAAGTTTCAGTGGAAAGCTGGGGGGGTGGGGGGTGGGGAGCAGAAGAGAAGGAATCCCTTTGCACAAAAAGGCACCATACTATCCTCTCAGTATGAGATTTTTCTGCCCCAGGCTACTCCATCATCCTGAATTATACCAAAAAAAATCCCGTAAGTTTTGAAAGTAATAATTTGAAAGCAAGATAGAAAGAAATCCCTTCCTGAGAACAGGTTAAAATTTGAGTGATAAAAATAGTAGCTATAGCTGCTGTGTCAAAGCTGGAAGCTTGTTTCTGTCAAGGTTGTTTTAAAGCAGTATTTTGGGTCATAGCTACAGAAAGCCCCTCTCAGCTACTATTTCAGAACTCTGCTTGGCTTTTTCCTAATCCCTGTAACAACAACGGCAAGCTCCTAAAAATACCGAGGAAAAAAAAATAAAATAAGAGCTCAATCAATCCATTACTTTCAGAATAATATTTGTAAATTCCTTATTTCCCTCTGCGATACCATCACATTTAATCTTGAAAGTCAGGTTAAGGTTTTACTTGGCATCTGTATCTCTTGTGGTGCAGGGAATAGAAATTTTGGGCTTCCAACAGCTGTGGAGAAGGGCCTCAAATATTACATCATTTATCAGTAGTGTTTCCAGAAAAAAAGGAAACATTCCATGAAAAGATAATTTACTTGTCTTAATAATGTAAGCAGAAATTAAAGTGGAGAAATCCCTTCTGGCAGAATTTTTGACAGTTACCTTCATTTTCTTCATTGCTGACTGCACATATCTACTTTGAAAATGAATACAGTTTCCACTTCAAAAGGAAAAAAGAAAAAAGAGCACAGGAAAGGAGTGCGAGAGGGACCCTGTGATGTAAAACCTCATCAACTACAGTATTTTCTGGGAAGTTTACCTGCTCTGAAATCCAGATAGAAAGAGCACCTTGGAGAGTATTAGGGAAACGTTTATAGCACATTCAGCAGGAGCGCACATCAGGGGTTTGGCTCATCATACCCACATTGAACTTTTAAATTAATGTGCATTTAGGCAGAGAAAAGAAAAGCAATGGATCCAAAACTACAGCATATATATGCATTAATGGCTTTTTCCTAGTCAAAATAATTGGAAATAATTCAGGAAAAGGAGCTACAAGGGAGTGGTAACCTATCACTGAGAAGGTGGGTCTCAATTCCCATGTTATCATTACTGCTGCTGTTAATAACAGGACCCAAATTTCTCTGCTACAGTTAGATCTCTTCTGTGCTAGGTGCTGGATGAAAACAGAAACCCAGAGAGTCCTAATCTTAAACACTCTCCTGTACACACAACTAAAAGGCACCTATGGATGAGAGGTCTCTTCTTGCACCAGAAGAACCAAAGACAAAGGAAGCCAACAGTGGAGGGCTGAGCATCTGGATGTCTGTCCTTGCACCCTGCTAGGGAACGTGACCTCTGACAACCAAGGAAAAACTGCACAGAAAGCCAATGGCAGAAGTGAGAATCAAGCCCAGACCTCGTTCTCCTCACCACTCTACAGCAACCACCTCCCCTCCAGAGGAGGGGGCTACACATGATGCTGAACGTGAGAAATAGTATCATGGTCTCCAATGAGCATACGGTCAAGTTCTTCTTAGAGTTGCATCAATCCAGTTTCATTACAGTCTGGGAAAGCTGTGTGTCTTCAAGCTAAATAACCAAACCAGGAAATACCCCGAGGAGTTTCCACAACCATTGTGGTGCTCTCAGGCTCCTCAGAAGCTAAATAAATATGGGTGAAAGTCACCTGACTGCTGGGTGGACACTCCTGCTACTGCCAGCCAGTGTTGCCAAGTAGCTGTATGATACCATGGGTGCACACCATGTCTAAGGAGAGTGCTCTCTGACTAAACAACTTTTGTACAGAAATTTGCATGTAGGCAAATCTGATTCTCTTGCCTAATGGGGACTTAATTATTGCAGAGAAAATGCCCAAAAGGGATTAGGATAAAACAGACTCTAGGTCAAGTATAGCTACACTTGGCACACATTACTTGTAATGAAGTGACAAGAAAGTGGGTCCCAGCTGCCACTAACCCTGGTTACCTTTACTTTATGCTCCTTCCACCTGAGCTTTTAACCCTTTTGATAAAGTGTGACCTTCAGGCCTGCTGAGAGCTGGTTTCACACTGTAAAACCAGCTGAGTTTTAACAATTTCCACAAAATCCATGGTACCTATTACAGTTTTAAATTAATAAATACGTAGTCATTTCCAACACTGTTTAGAATGAGAGGGTTCCACACACAATTTCCACCCACATAAACTAACTTTTTTATGAATGCGGTTCAAGAGGAGAGAAAAATATCTGCAAGTCATACTCAAACTGAAATACTCCGCTGTTATTGCAAAAAGGTGGTTGGGGTGGAAAACTTGTCATGCAACACACCCCAGTTAGATAAAATTATGTTGTTTACACAATATTTTTAATTATTTAATTATTTTTTTAAATGAAGGTAGTTTTTGCAGACCCATGTGGGAACTCAGCCATTTGGGATAAGCTGATATAAACTTATCTACTGAAGCTATAATGAGGTATTCATTTTTGCCAGAACAGTGCATTCTAAAATTCTTGCTTAGCCACTGAAGGATGAGATTGGCTTACCAGTTGCAGCTTTTAAATAAGATAGATTTATGTTTTGTTGGTCTCTACAGTGCATGTTTTCAAACCTTGCTATGCAACCACGAGGAACAGAAACCCAAATATAGAAGCACCAGACAGATTCATCAGGATACTCTACTGATTATTTTAGAGGCAGAGCTTGGCTTCCTACTCAAAGCACTACCAAGCTCCAAAACAATTTTTTGACAGCTACTCTGAGGTGGTAGAGAGGGAAGGGTGTTGCGGACCCCAGCCCAGCATGACTATGCTGTGCTACCTCAAAGCCACATGGGTTCAAATAGGGAAAGTGAGCTGCTCAGGGCAGAGTGAAGACAGGGAGCAGAGAGACAAGGGCACAGGGACATCACCCTGCACACACCTTCCAGGCCAGCTGGGAAACTATACTGGACTTTTTTTTTAATCCTCCCTCAAGAAGGGAGCAGGGAGGAGTGGGGTGCAAAATATTAGATACTTTAACAAAGATGACTGATGTTACATAAGACTGCATCCCCCAGATTCACCTTGACTGCCCCATATTATATGCAGTCCAGGACACACCAGACATGCCACAGCGTGAGGAACCACTGGCAGAAGGTGGCCACTTCCATGGGCACATGGCTAGGAGTCCAGGTCCCTGCCCCAGCCACAGGGCTAAAGTGGTAGAGGCTTTTGCTCCAGCCTAGCTGGCTCTCCCCATTTGAGCAGCCCCACTCAGCTCCCCAGTGAGACCCCAAAGCCCCAGCACAGTTGGAAGCACGAGCGCTGCTTTGCCTCCCTTGTAGGATGGCCAGAATGGAAACCCCATAGCCTCCTCCTGGGGGCTTTAGCTCAGGAAGGGGTGACCAGCCCCAAGTAGTTTAATGGATGTACAATCCCCTGCACAGAAGCCCTTTATGTGAAATCAATGAACCACTGGCTGTTTTAAATCTCAAACAAAATACAGGAGAGTTTTGATTGTGGTTTGAAAAGAAAACTGAAAGGAACGTGTTGGAAGGGGAGCAGATCTCACCTAACAAGATCCCTGCAAGTGCTGGGGATTAACACACTGTTTGCGATTCCTCCTGAATACTAACAGCTCTGTTGCACAGCTCATGACAAGCCCAAGAACCTTTGTAGTTTTACGGCATGATTTTAAACCTTAGGAACTTCTTGTGCTCTTGAAAAAAAAAAAATCAAAAAAAATAATCAAAAGGCCAGTGTGAACCAACCTATCTAACAGCTTCAGAGTGACTGATGCCAGACCAGAGAGAACAACACGAGGAAATGGATGGTTTTACAACAGTCCTACAATGCAAGGCGCTCAGCACCATCTCCAGACAGCAATGTGGCTTTATGCTGAAGAACTACTTCCAGCTCTTTTTAACCCACTCCCTTTCCCCCCCCATACTTAGGATTTCTAGCAAATCGTAGCCTTTGGTCTTCTCCTCTTTCCAAAGTGCTGGGATCCAGCTGGAAGCTGGTCCACTGGGAAACAAAATGAGGAAAGGAATAAGCTGGCAGCATGATCCCTTGGCAGCTCGCGCTGAGGACAACACTCCCTTCTAATTCCCGTCATTGCAGAGTTAAGATTAAGGTGACTGCTGCCTCAGTTCCTGTCACTGCAATTTGCAATAGCACGATGGTGCCCTTCCAGGGAATACTCCAGCAGCAAAGTCCTCTAGAGGACTTTGATGGATATCAATTGACACAGGGATGGCTCCTTTTGACCCGCTGCTGTGTAAAGCCTCCTGAGATAGCTATCCTATCTGCAACATAAGCCACCACAAACTAAAATGGACTGTTCCCAGAAGAGCTGAGAATTTACTCTAGGTATTTACATTGTTCTTTGCCATAGATAAGGAATTACAATAAGAATTCAAGTGACTGTGTTAAAAAAAAACACCCAACCAGACAGTTTACAAACTCAAGGGGGTTCTCAGGAATGAGATGGGGAAAAGGTAATTTTGGTGTCTTAAAAGCAGAGACTATGACTTTGAGTCTAGGTTGCCTGTGGCATTCTGGGCAACTCAACTCTGGATCATTGCAGCTCTCAGTTCTGTGAGAACTGAGGTGGTGAGAAATTAAAGAATAGTAATATAAGAAATACTTTTATCATCACACAGTCTCATTCTATCAAAATAAAGACAATTTACACAAAGAATTTCAAGCTGATATCCTTGTTCTGATACCCAGGACAGGTTCTGACAAAAGCCACTTTAGACAACCCTGCTGGATTGAGGGAATTACCATGTTTTTCATCTGCCTACAAGGGGAACTGAAAGGACACAAAATCTCCTCGGTTGTAGACCTCCAGGGCATCCTCACCACACACGTGCTGTCCTGGAGGTATCTATCCCAGCCCTATGAACCATCCTGCTGTGATGCTCCCAGAGATCCCAGGAAGACCTGAGATTTGGAGCAACCACAAGGTTTTGCAAAATTGGATGTAGCAAAGTGGTCAATACCATGGAGGGATTTTAGGACAGTTTGAGGATCTCTTCCTTCAAAAAAGCCCCAAACCTCAGCAGTCCCTAAGCAAGCTAGCATGGCTTGATTTTTGTAAAAGGTGCAGAAAATTTCTTGCCTAGCACATTTTGAAAATACTCCTTTTCTATCTTGAATCAGAATGAAAACTTAAACAAAAACAAAAACCAGGGCAGCATTTCAGTTGGAACGGAGTCTTCAAACCTGACCAGCTGCAGTCAGGGCTGGAAGGAGCCCTGGAGCTGACCCTTGCCCATCCCTTCTGGCCAAGGTCTGTAACTACTGTGGGAAGCCATCTGCTCCACAGAAAGTTGTAGAGCACATTCTGCTCTCCTCTGCTCCCTCCCCACAGCAGGGAAATAATTTAGCTCCTGAGCACTTGTCTGATCTTTGGGAGGTGCTAATTTTAATATTACATTCCTCCTTCTCTTTCCTGGCCTTTGCTCCTCTGTTTTCACAGCAGAGATAGCATCAGCTCCACCGATCCCTTGTGGCATGTATGGAGATAGCATGTGCTTCCTGTCCTTTTTGTGCTTTGTGATGACACTGCCTGGCACAAAGGGGTCTTGCTTTTGATTTGAGCACCTGCAAGCAGCTATTACAGGAAAAGCATGACACCTTTAAGAAACACAGATGATTTTGACTTCACAGAGCTGCCCGACAGCCTTGACAAACTGTTCCCACCCCAAAGCTGAGTCCTGATTTTAGGAAGCTTTTGACATCACACTGGGCTAAACCACCCAGTAGGATACCAAAAAGCTCACTTCGGACTTGAAGAAGGCTGGAATTTCAAGCCCAGCCTCTCTGATCCAAGTGCTTTACAGTGAACAGTAGCAGACCAAACTCCTGTTTTTACTGCTTGTGTGAAGGAAACTCTGTTTTTCAGGGGTTTGCGCATTGAGCAAAGTGGATCATATTTCTCTGACTCCACCTCCCAACCCTCTTTTTTTCCCCCCTTTTTCTTTTTTTTTTCGCAATCACATCAGCATTTCTTTGGAAGATGTTTAATTGCAGAAGGGTTCGACAGACGCTCCCCACTAAGAGTCCTGTTTGCAAGTGTCAACCCCAACTTGGAGTTCAACCCTCAGTCAGAGAAGCAGTAAAGCTGGCAGGCTTAAGTACTACAGGAATGCTAACATGGCAGATCTGAGAGAGTTAATTTGGTCAGAATGCACTCTAGTAATGTTTATGTTTTAGATAAAGTGCCTACAATGTTGCAGCTTGCCCTTCTGACCCCATTTCCTCATTGGTGTGCAGCTCAGAGAAAGTGATACTTAATTCCAAATCTTTGCTTTTATTAGCTCCCAGAGAGGGATAGGATTTCATCCCAGCCTTATCTCTGTTATAAACATCCTGTTACCATTCACATCAGGGGGATATCTTTGGGAAAATGATTAAATATGTTCCACCAGACACAAACAGCGTCCCCCAATCCATTTCGCACAGCATGTGGTGATTTTGCGTGTGCGCATGTTGTCAAACAGCGTGAGTCTAATCGTTGCAAAAGGGGTGGAAATTTTACATGCAAGTGTGAAAACACGTGGAGGCTCTTCCACAAAGCAACACTATCTGTGCATTTAAGAGAACAGATCTAAGTGCCATATCTAGTCCCAGCCTAGCTCAAACAGCTTAGCCATAGAGGTCTAATTCTTCATTCTTCTATGTTTTTGCTAACTCTGCTGCAAGCCACCTCCAATTATCTATGTCATGCTTGCTTGGGGCTTAAACAGTAGTGCTTCTCCAGCTCCACACTGATTTTGGGATCAAAAAAAAAGCTTGAGCACACTCTTGCAGTAGCATTAACAATATTCACTTTATATTTCAGGGTCATTTAGGCAAACAATTTCCTGGACTGCTGCGTGCTCAAGAAGGCAGACTCCTGGAGGACACCTTTCTCATGCCCCACAGGTTACCATCACATATCGCCATACAGCAGCAGCTTTTCAGCCAAGGCACATACAAACTTCAGCTATGGAGTCCACAAAAGGGACTGAGAAAGCAAGTTTATCTAGACTGTCCAGCAATAGGACAACCTAGGCAGTATTTCTAAAAGCACCTCTGCCTCTAGCCTGTGCATCTCAAAGGATTCACAAATCAAGAAAACCCTTACCTCCACCACCTCCCCCCCAAAAAAACCCCACCCCACTTTCTCTGGATGTACCTGTACATCACCAGTATATAGCATGAAAAAGAGAAAGAAAGTACCTGATAATGTATTCCATTTAGCATACGGCAAAGCTGGATTTGCGTGGGAGTGCAAGGATGGGGTTTCCAGGTGTTAAAGAAGTTGCATTTCCCATATGCAATGACAACTGACAATTTGCAGAGACACACGGGGCAAAAGGAGCAGGTTTGCATGGGACAAGCACATGTCCAGAGGCTTTGTCTGCTGTGGCTATGCCAAGTGCTGACACATCAACTTCTTGCGACATCTCGACATCTTCTCGTCTAGCTCTACCTTTTGGTACTGACCCAGGACACCCATCCCCTTCAGTTTCTTTATACAAGACCACAAAACCCCCACATGTCTAACATTAAACTCTTGAATTCAGTCATTCAGGAAGATCTTTTCAGTGTCACAAAGGGCAGGCACGAAACCAGTTCTCCATGAGTTTCCAAACCTGGTTGCCAAATTATGTGCCCTTTTAATCTAAAAAATAGATATCTTACCCAAGTAAACCCCTGGACTTCCAAACATGCTCCACAGGTAGCAGCACTCCTCAACTTCAAGCCATGGTTCAGCTCTACATTCCCCAATAAGCACCTGCAAATACTTCCGTATGGTAGACATCGCTTGGAGCTGGGACTTAACCCAACTCCCCATCAAAATACATCCAAAGTCTGAAAACAGACTTAAACCTGGGTCTATATGACTTCTACAGGTTGGACTCATCAGACTGAGTCCTGTATTAACACATACAAGGAGTTCAGCGCAAAAAAATGCTTCCAGTCCTATAGCTGGAGTATCACTGGTTGGAAAGTTACAATTGTTTTGTGTGGAAGTTAAAGAAAAGTAGATGAATACCTCTCCCTTTATGTATATGTTAAAAAAAAATAATCTCTTTTGGGAATTCTTTTTAACGTGTTATTGATGATACAAAGAAAAACAGCCAACAAGAAAACATTTTCTTCAGTGTTCTGTAATCAGCTTCTAATTCCTTTTCCTTTTGGAGGTTTGACTAAAACCAATAATTTGGGAGTTTAATGAAAACAAAACCCAAAAGTGAATGTTTTAAACACAAACTGAATTTTACATGGAAAGTTAGTTCCAGTTTCTTTCTTTCCTGTCCGACCAAAGATTGAAAGATATAAACTAAAACTGAACATTTTGCAGAATTTCTTTCCCTCCTCTTTGCTGGAGGCCATTATACATCAAGCAGCTCTCCAATTTAATCTTTTGATTTTAACAGCCTTTGTATCTAACTAAATGATACACCCTTCAGGGGATGAGGAGAGGGAACAGCCCGCCCCTCTGTTCTCTAGCCCTTTCAGCCTTTTCTTCTCCTCGCTGAAGCATCCCCTCTTGCCTTGTGCAAGAGGGGATGATCATGACCAGGGAAAGGTCCATCTTTGGGCAGACCTCAAAATGTCATCCTGATGTCTTGCTCAGCCCTGTCTCAGGTGTGCAGGAGCACTATGGGACCACAATGGCACCAGCTGACAGCAGGGCCCATCCCATAACTCCCAGCCCTGCATAGCTCACGATTTTCTGTACCACCTGGACAGGGTCATGCCCAAGCAACCAAACAAGATGTTGATGGCTCGCGCTTGAGCAACCCTTTATGAAGAGCCTCTGTGTGGCCCCAAATGACAGTGAAAACAGTGCCCTTTGGGATCATCATCAGCAGATCCAGCCTCCTCAAGAGGAGGAGATGCAGCAATGTGGGTTCAGAAAAGTAGAAACACGCTCAGAGGGGTGCAGAGAGTACACACTTATCTCCTCAACAGCCACTCCTCCCGTCCCCAAATGGGGTTAAGCTCCTCCAGCAAACACTGTTCATTTCCCTAGTTGGCGTGCAGCCAGGAGGTTTTGCCTTCCAGTCATGTGAACTTTTCAATTTGTGATTCTTACAAGCTGAGCTTACATGAAACTGTTTCCTGGAACAAACTGTTTCTATTCCCCCTCCATTCCTCTCTCCACCCCACCATTTCTGCTAGAGCAAAACCACACCATTTATTGATCAACAAACAATAAATAAAGTTCAGAAAGTCCAAGGCATCCTTTAAAAGCTATGGTGACAGGGTCTCCTATCAGATTTGCTCAGTTTAACTACACTTCCCTCAAACATTACATCCCTTAATGTGTATTTAAACAGGTCTTGGCCTTTTGGGTACATTTTCTAATGACCTTTGTTTTAGCCCAGTGCATTCACTAGTGCAAATGAAATGCTGCGAGCCATGTGCAAGTCATGAGTTTTGCTGAAGTGGGAACTTGATCAGATTCCAATAAAAACCAGACCAGGTCCTGTCTCTTTACTTCCCAAAATCAGCCTATCTGCTCTTTTTACCATGGCTGGATGTAAGTAACACAACACTATGCCCTGGGATGTTGTTTGCAACATGCATCATTGACACAGGCAGAAGAAAACTACACGTTTATTTAGTTCACTAAGGACCAGGGTACACTATTAAGTAGAAAGATCTCCTGAAGGAAGGTGAATGGGCAGTGGAAGAGAAGATCTGTTGCTGGTTGTTGCTAGACACAGCACACGGGGGTACTGACTTCACTACATAAGTCAAGAATCAAAATCAGATCAGGACCCCGAGCGAGGCATGCCTGCAGCACGAGAAGCATCTCTGCTTTGTGGCAGCAGGGGCTAAAAGAGCCAAGAGAATGTGAGGTCGGAGAGTAAAGTAATACAAATCTGGTTATGTCAGGCAGATGGTGGAACCTCATCTGGAAAAGCATGTGAACATCTGCTCATTTTTTCCTGGAGGTGAAATAGATTGGAAGGAATTAAAGACACCGAGGGGTATAAAGACAGTGAAAACTAGAAGAATGCACTCGAGAGAGTAGAGAATGTAAAAAAAAAACTGTTTTTTTTTTTTAAAAAAAATCACCTCTGCTAAAAACAGTATTTTCCTAGAAAAGGGTTGTTTCTTACTTTTATTTTTATTTTAATTTTTGAGAAAAGAAAACTGTCCTCTTCTAAGACTGAGAAACTCTTGCTGAACTTCTCAATCAGACCTGAAACCTGACATCCTCAATCCATGCCAGGTCTCAAAAGCAAGCAAGCAGTGCATTTTCTAGGCATACATTTAATTTTCATCAATTTAACTGGGAATTAAATATGCATTTAAGACTGGGTTTTCCAGGACCTGGGCAAATAAATCTCTTTCCTCAACTTTTTTTTGGTGGGACTGAAGTGTCCCATATTGGCCATGTGCCTTAAGAAATCCACAACCAGTTGATAGGAAGCACCAGGCACTGGGGAGTGCATTTAGGGAGACGCAAAGTACCATCAGGTTGGATTTAGACAGTGGAATTCAGGCTCTGCATCTCCCCCAATAAATCCTTTGCTAAACTGAAAACTCAAGTGTGCTCTAGGGAACAAACATGGCACCTCACAGGACATAAGCATGCTGTGATGCCTAGCGTCTAAGTGCACCAGACCAGATTTGAGGACCTTCTGCTGTCTGCTCAGCCCTACAGTCTGGTTTGGCCAGCTGCTGCAGTGTTTGACTTATTCAAATGATAGAATTATTACTGGAGGTCATCCCTATCTTAACAAAAAGCCTAAGCCCAGCTTTCTTCACCGCAAACTGCCTTCCTTTAATAGTATGCTGATTACAATCAAGAACGCACAAGGGTTTCTACAGATAGAACTTATACTTTTTTTTTTAAAAAAAAAAAAAACCAACCCAAAACGTAACAACCTTTTTCCAATTTAATATTGGGTCTCTGATCTACCTCTTCCCTATATTTTCTCAATAAGTATGTTTTGGTGTTCAACCCAAGGAACTGTCAGCCTGGGTTGGAAATGCTGAGGCCTGACATTTCTAGATTAAATGTCAACCAGATGTTTGTGCACTTCCCTTACAAGCCTTTCAAGAAGCGTCCCAATTTAGTATTGTGTTTCGCTATTAGGGGAAACCCAAGTTCATACCTTACTAGTTTGATCTGAAAGAGACTGAAAGCCTCAGGGGAAAAAGAAATGACAGGTACCCGAGCAATAGGAAATATGATTCCAAACTGCAATGCACAATAGCTGGTGTCCCTCTTTTTTTTTTTCTTCAAAGCATTTGAAGTCTGACTGAAAGAAATTAGCTTCAACTTCAGACACTATTTTTATATATAACTAACATTTTCCCCTCAATGACTGAAGCAAGGGAAACATGGAATGGGACATTGCCCTTCCCTTAATCCTCTCGGCCACCGCACCAGAGGTAGCACTGCTTATGATAATGGAGAGCAGGATACAGGGGAAAAACTGAAAAGAGATTAATTAATGAAAAGAGAGGAGATGGAGAGTATTATTGCAGCTATAACTGTCTATAAAGCCCCTACCTGGGATGCAGGAGGACACCCCAGGTTTCCTCTTCTCGCTTATCTGTGTGCAACCTTGCAGTAGAGAAGCCTCAAGATCCTGTTCTATAAAATAGGATCTGTAGTAGGATTTTTTTGTGTTTGTTGTGTCTTGTATGGTCTTCACAGCAAGGGACTCGCTCTTATTATGCTTTGCACATGTACTGCAACAGGGCCTCAGGCAGAGATGAGAAACTCTAGGTGCCAATGTAGTCAATAAATAAGGACATAAATAATACAGTTACAACATGTGGCTGAGAACTGGCTCTCATCCCAGAAATTCAGAGTGAACTTTCCTGTTTTTGTTGGTTTAGTTTGATTCTAGTTTCTTGGTCAAAGTAACAATTTTTTAAACTGAATTTTCAATATTATGAAAGAAATCAACAGGGAGACCTGGACAATGACCCTACAAATGGGCCATTGTGAACGTCTCCAAGAGGTGAGGAAAGAGTCAGCTAATGGCTGCTCATGGAGCAGGCAGGATCAACACCCCCTCCCAAGGCAGATCGTTCACTTAGAGCTGCATCCAAATTCCAGAATCCAAGTTTTTTGGATCAAGCCTATCTAAAAAAAAAAAAAAAAAAAGGGCAGTAACACATGTACATACCCTGCAAGAGTTAAGGTTGGTTGTAAAGGCCAAATTCTTATTCTTTGCACGTAGCAAGCTCCAAAAGAAGTCGTTAGAAATAAGACGCCCTAAAAAATTCCCACTGGCGTGAGCGTTCTCCAAGAAGTAACCACCTCCGTGGCCTCCAAATCCACCCTCCATGTGCGCAGTGGGAGCCGCGCTGATCAGCCAAGAGCTGGTTCCTACCCATGAAAATGCAGGCAAGGTTTCCCGCTGAATTTCATTAGCGAGAACAAGGAGCAATTCCACTAGACTCAGTAAATGGCTTCCAGACCATGGCGCAGTGTGACCGCGATGAGAGTCTGACCTCGTGCGCTCATGCAGCAGGAGGCTGGGAAATATATTGGGTGAAGTCCTGGCTCTGCTCAAGTCGGTGGCAAAATTCCCATTGACTTTAGACAGGTCTGGGATTTCACCCGTTACATTTATGGATGTCAGGGCAGCCACTCAGTACCAGATCCTGTTCCAGCCTCCCAGGTCTGTTTGGAGCCACTTGTCAGGGATCAGTAACCCCTCCAGAGCAGCGATAAATCCCCTGGCAGGCTCACAACATGCTGGTGAGCTCTGGGGAGGTGAGCAGGTTGAAGGATTCTCCATAAACACATCACCCAAAATGGAGCAGAAGGAGAGAAATCTGATCATTTAGAGCAACTCCTGTCTTATTAGGGACTGGATTACTCTGCTTGGTGGGGGGCAGGGGGGACACCGCTGAAGGCTTTTGCAAACAAAAATACTTATTCGTTGCAAGGGCTTGGTGACTCATTGTCCTGTGAAAAGTCTCTTTTGACAACACAATGGCATCTGAAAAGAATAGATAGAAGAGATGCTCAGAACAAAGAGATATTGAAGGAAGTAACAAAAGCAAATGAAACCAAGGCAATTAATCTATCTACACTGTTACAGAACAATCCCATGGTACTGTCTTTGCATGAATCCAAAGACTGGGAAAGTGCTAAAATCAGTTCATAATCTTCTGACAAAAAACTCAGGCTCTATCCATCTCCTGCTGAAGTGAATGAGTGCGATTTTAGTGCGGCAATCAGAGCATATAATTTTAATGTATTATTTTGCCATTCATTTAAAACTAAAATACTTCCTATAATGTAAGATTTTATAAGTCATAGCTATATTCACTGCTGAGGACATGTTGGGAAACATCAAGTCAGGACCCATTTTAGGTGACAGTTCTTCTCTGGGAAAAGTTGCTAACGGCTCTGCTGGAGAGCAGCATACATGGAAAATGCATGGAGTTTGGTTTTGTTCACAAGATGCAGGAGAAAAGTAAACCTAGAGTCCAATTTCTCTGGTGTTTGCAAAGCATAATTTTCTCCCAGCCAAGCCAGCTCAGAAGCTGACCATGTCATATACAGAACACATACTTATGTCATTATGATCATGTGCGAGTACTTGAAGTGATTAAGCTAATGTTTAGTGCAGCTCTAACAGGAATAGAATTGCCAGAGAATAGATATAATCCAGCATCTAAATTGCAAACCATAAATCTCATCGTTCACATCACAGGAATGGAGAACATTAAACATATGTCCTGGTAAGTCTTTCTTGTCCCTAAATATGAAAAATTAACACCCACCAACTTCTTAAACAAGACAACAGCAAACCTTGAATGAGCCATGACCTGGTCTTTCATTGAAGAATCCAGATGTTGTTGGCTTCGAGAAAATAAGTTCTTTCTAGTTACCAAAAATCACAGGTATTTAAATATCACCAACTGCACAACCACAGATGAATCTTTGCTTCTTGATGCATACTTGAACAGAGATACACAGCCTGGTTTTGTTTACAAATAATTAAAAGCCCCACCTGTAAAATCTGCCTTGGTGAATTTACATTACTCAAATGATCTCCAAACCTGACTTCTTTTGTAGTGTTGAGGCCTGAAGTCAAAAAAAGTTATGTGTGTTTATAATCAACAACTCCTAAGACCAGCTTTATACATAATCACCTTATTCCAGCACACACACAGGCAAGAACATGCAGAACCAGAGTTCATCTTGCAAGGCAGGAGATGCTGGAATGTTAATATAGAGGACCAGAAAACACATCCTAGCGCGTTAAAGTAATTTCACTGTTCAGGAACAACCTTGTGCTCCTCAGAACTAAAGTTAGTTAATATTGGAGAAAATGAAGGTTGTTGAATTGCACAGGTAACAGCTTAGCACTGAGAACCAGGAAAAGTGATAGCAAGAAACACATCGCAGTTTTCTCCAGCCCACTCTGAGCAAGCCACAGGTGGATTCTTCTCAGTGCTGCGTGTTAGCAGAGCTCTGTGTGTTCACCAATCTTTTCCCTTAGGTTCTTGCATCAAAACAACAACAAAACACCCAGATAAAAACAACACAAGTCTCCAACTACATGCATCAATCCTGTCCTAATGCAACAATAAAGGTACCCAGCTAAGTGGTAACAACACAGGCAACGCAGGCGGCATGGCTGAATGCATTCTCCCCTGTAGATTTTGGCCTAGACATATCATGACACAAGCTTTGTGCAACTGCAAATCATCCTGGGTGCAGAGATAGTGCTTGTAGCCACAAAACTACAAATGCATACAATAAAATATGCATATTTTGGAGTACCAGTTCAAAAACAAAACCCCAAAACAAAACCACCCCCAAACTTTCCATGATGCTGCTGCTTTTCCTTTGTGAAACATATTCCCCTTCAGTCTTATGTTTTCCACCCTCCTTTAGCCTGGAGTCAGGTTCTCAAGAACAGGGAGGGAAGAAAGATGGGGGGAAAGAGAGGAAGCACTTGAGAAAGCAAGGGTTGAACTCTGTTTGCAAAACCTTTTTTTTTTTTTTTCAACAAGCAAAACAAACCCCCACATGAATTTTCCTACAAATTGCATTTTTTCAGCCTTTAAAAGTGAAGTTAAAAGGACAGCAGTAATTCCCAGCAGGTGGCAGATAGACCTGCTATTATTTGTGTCTAGCACACAGACATCTAAATCCCCCAGCCTTGTCTGAGCGAACACTCAGCATGATGCTGCAGAGCAAACACTAGGTAACAACTAACCTTAAGACCTCACCACCTAGAGCAGACAAGCAGAAGGGGGAAGCATCACTGCTGCCGTCTTATTAATAGAGAAATGAAACACAGAGAACAACTTGTCTGAGGTCAAAGAAGGAATTGCTGGCGGAAATAAGAGCAAACCCCAGCCCTTGTAAGTCTCATTACGTTGTCTTCACCACGGCAAACAAGCTTTTGCTGGGTAGGGAAATAACTCAGGGCTCAGACCTGTGCCTATGTAAAATCCATCTCTCTGCATTATTTGTGCACGCACAGTGGAGCACATTCCTCAGAGAGGCAACATGGGTTAATATTGCTACATTTAAGACACAGAACCGGGCAAGTATTTTAAGACACCTATAGTATACAATTCTGTTACAGCCCAGGAACACTATGAGAAACACTTCTATCTACACAAGCCTCTTGGTTACACAATGCTACTTAAAAGCCTATAGTCAGTCACCCTGGGCCGTGCTCCAATGCAGACTTCACATGCACCAGACCTCCCCTAAGCAACTTACAGCTGCTGAGCTAGAGCTCTTGGTGGAGACATCAACACAGTCAAACAAAAATCTCTACGCAGCATGAACTTGTCACCAAAGCACCACCTATTCAAGGACAGAGATGTTGCAGGATTGCACACACCAAGGTTGTGTCTCTTCCCTTTTATCCTCCATCCATAGACAAGGCATCAATATCACACCTTGCACAAGAGCTCGTGGTATCCCTCGACTACAGCACAATACCTTGAGTGTCAGTGTCTGCTCCACGCTTTGGTTTTGGTGGTAGGACAGGTCTTCAGTCCCCCTGCAAAAACAAAGGAAAGAAATGGCTGCTGTTGCAGGTGGTCTTATCAGTGTCACAAACTCCCAGGGTTCTCTCTGGTCATGGGCTAAAAAATTGCTTTAAAGTGTACCACCTGTAGAAGTTAGCGATGCACATGCCTTTGCTGATGATTTCTCAACTAGTCTGAGATCAGCTGCTGACTAAACACGAAATCTCTTGGTTTGCTGCATTTGTTCTGCTGGGTTAAACCCCAGACATTTGTCCTAAAGGCACAGCAATATAGCTAGTTGCTATGGCTTTTGCTTAAGGACTCTTTAGCATGGAGGTGAGTGCCCTGCACCTGTGGTGTGTGGGTTGGTGCATGGGTGCCTCTTTGCATAGCGAGTGCAGATGTTTCTAATGAGAGCAGCAAACGAGCCAGAGCACTGCAGGAGACCTGCCTCCCTTGCTGTGTGCTTTCCTAGGCATGCATCTGGATTTGGGCTTCGGAGCGCGCCTTGGATGTCTCAGAGAAACTCCCTTTGAAATGCTGTTTTCACACAAATAAAGAAATGAAAACCTTTTAAAATGACCTCCCATTAAAGTACTAAAACATTAAAATAACAGAATTGGCTGGAAGTGCTTTTTTGAAAGAAAAAAAAAATGCCATTGTGTTCCATAATTGAACCAGAGCTGATATTTTTAACCACTTGCCAAATGTCAACTTTAGAAAAATCTGCTTTAAAAACGTTGATGAATTTTTCCTTCTTATTTTTAGAAATGAAACTCCTTTTCCTCCCAAATTAGATCAAGCCAAAGGAGAGAGCAAAATATGTATATGTTAAAATATACATGGTATAGCTCCACAACAAAATTCAACACTGCCTGCTTAGCTCCAGAAATCTTGTAACACTCTATTGCCCACCCACTGACCTCTCAAAATACAAAATATCCTCAGAACCTCTAACACTGTCTATCTGTACAGCAGATCACTATATATCAGTATTTCTGGATATACTTTGTCAGTCCACCCTCTACTTGTTTGGAGCAGACAGTAAACAAAATTAGATGGTTTAGGCAGATGCTAACATGGTCTGAACTAGGTTTAAAGTCTTTGGACAGTAAAATACTCTTTATTTATAGTGTAGTGCTGCTTTCACAGTTCAGACATAGTTCAGTCTCAGTCATATAAATAATACTCTGACTATTATAATAGAAAATAAAAGTGTATAGACAGCCCAAACCTCAACACCTAGTTATTACACCGAAGAGATAAGCCCTTTAAGGCCAGGGTAATTTATTGACTACACTGGAACATTTATGGGCTAATTAGCCAGAGTTACAACGATAATGAATTTTATGAACATTGAAGAAATCACGCAGATGAGCAGCCTGGCAAAACACATAATGTCATACAGCTTTGAAGACCACTCATCCAGCACTAGCTGGATATAGCTCTCCAAGAGCTGGGGCTTTGCTGGCAGTCAAATCAGTGCAGTAAACAACTCCTGCCCTGCAGTGAGATGGGTGCAGGGAAGCTCCTGCAGCGTGACCTCAGCCACTGGTCTTGCCTGGCAAACGTAAGACACGAAAATAATAAGTTTGTTTGGATGACAAATAGTTGCACTGAAGTGCAAAGGCACCTGCCAGTGAAGCAAGCTCAAGGCTACTTGGCCCAAAGATAGACAGGTTTCTGATATTCATGTATTTCAGGAGTAAATCCTTCCTGAGATTAAAAAACAGTACATCAACCCTGATTGTTTTTGGATTGAAGTTAGTCAAAAGTGGTAATTGCCTTGTTCTTTCAGCAGCGATATCTTCGTGGTAACCCTTGAAGGTAAGGCAAGATCTGCTGCTGGAGGGCACACAAGTGGCTGCTTTTGGGAGTGGGAGGAGCAGAACAGCAGGTCTGGACCCGGAATGAAAAGGAGTCCAGGAAAGCTGGTTGATTTTCAGGGACAACCTTCTCCACACTCAAGAATGGTCCATCCCACCAAGCAGAAAAGCAAGCAAAGGCAGAAGGAGTCTACATAGATGAACAGGGAGCTCCTGCCAAAATTGAGACATAAAAAGGAAGCATACAAGAGGTACAAATAGGGACAGGTGACCTGGGAGGAATACAGAGGGTGACCAGACACTGGAGCAGGTTGCCTAGACAGGCTGTGCAGTCTTCATCCATGCAGGTATTCAAACCCTGACTGGACATGGCCCTGGGAAACCAGCTATAACTGTCCCTGCTTAGAGTGGGGGAGTGGACATGATGATCTTCACAGGTCCTTCCAGTCTCAGCAAGTTTGTGGCGTTGGTCCACAGAAAGTGCCGAGCTCAGAGATGTGTGTGAACTGCCACCACACTGGTGTGCTGAAGGCACCTGAGTCAGAGCAGCCAGGGAGGTGTCTCCATCCACTTCAGACCCAGAGCCCTCTTGGGAGGGTCAGTGTTTATGGCTCGTTTTTTCCCACGCGCAGACAGACATGGGTGGGAATGCCCTGCCTTTGCACAACCGACCCGTGGTCAGAGCTCTCAGCTGTGTGTGGGGAGCTCGCCCAGGACTGTTTATGTATTTTACAATAAACAATCTTGGGATAAAACAAAACAAAACAAAACCCAAGCAAAATAATTTTTGGAGTTGGGATGAGAAGCCAGGAATCCTACTTGCCGGCTAGGTGCCCTGGGCACTGCGTTACAAACCGCTTTTCCTTCATTCCCTGGCACCATGAAGCTGTGCTCAGCACCACACCACTGCTCCGTCTCTGGCAGAGGGGTAGAGGGTGCAAGAGGAGAAAGAAACCCCCACCTCTCCTTGCCCTCCTCCTTCCCAGGGTATTCTTTTCCTTGGTTCTTGGGGAGCTCTCTGAATCCCCCATCTGAGCTGAACAGAGGCCCTTGACTTTCTCAGCCAAGCCTTTAACTTTGAGGCCATGCAACGGCATAAGCAGAAACAACTGGACATCTAAAAGACTCTGCAATATATATGTCAACTTTCCTGTTTTTTTTTTTCTTCTTCTATTTCCCCGCTTTGCCTTACAGCACATCTCAGAGTGAAAGCAAACAGCTCGGAGATCTGTAATCCTCTCTTTGCTGTTCCTACGTTGTTATCTCAGGGCAGGAGGTCTGGCTTTGCAGCCACACATTGCATATCACACCTCAGCGTATTGATTTAGCAATAGCCTCCTCTGATTTACGGGTGCAAATGACATTAGAACTGGTTCCTGTACAAAAAAATACGTGATAAAATGTAGCACAGTCAGTAGACATTAATTTAAAGCCACTAAACCTCACCAGGAATAGTCTCGTGCTTCGAAATTAAGCACGCGCTCCAGGATTTTGCAGGTATTTAAGCACAGCTCAGCACTGTGCTGCCCAGATGGTGTTTTCAAAGGTGTTTGACCAACTACAATTGTAAATTGAAGGTAAATACAATTTTCAAAAGCTCCTCAGACAATGCTTTTGTTGCTTTCGGTAGGAGCTAGTACCTAGACTGCCAAAGAGCTTTGGGTGTTTCCTGTGACGGAATCAGGAGGTTTAGATGCTGAAATGGAGTGGTGCTGGGCACAGAACACTGAAGACTCAGTCCCTTGCAGGATCAAGACCTAAGTGCCTTCTGAAAAATCTCCCTCTGCACAGCCGGGAAAGGCGGCCTTCAGGTTCAGCTGCACTGAGTAGGGAATACTCAAACATGTGGCTCAGGGAGCTCGGCCGAGTTTTTCCCCCGCAGTGGTACGGAAGGGCATGCATCTAAAACAGCAAAGAGAAAACACTCACCTTGAACTAAAATCTGTACTCTTTGGCACAGAAACTTTGGGCCTGTTAATTCATTTAAATGCCTGCTGATACAGCTAATTACAGATAGGAAAATCAGGTGGGAAGCACCTCACCCAATGCAGACCTCTGCACCCGGGTCCACCTTCCAACCTACCTTCGTGGCCAACAAGAGAAGGCTTTTTCAGGGGCTGATTCGTTCAACTGATTTTAGGGTGAGCTGAATCGATGCCTGTTTCTCTGTGCTAGGGTGACTAATTCCCATGTGGCTCAGAGGATCAGCCTCTGTAGGTGAACAAATTTAGGTGAGACAAATTCTCTCCTTCCTGCAGGGATCTTATATCCTATTGAAATCAAGCAGGGTTAGCCACCCCGACGATTTGAATGTCCCACCAGTCTCTACCTTTGATTTTTACACAAGTAAACACTCATTAATATACGATCTTTTGTCTTTGTACGTGTCTGCTTAGTGTTTGGTTTATTGGGGCACCGAATGATGTTTCACAGTATGGTTAAAGCTGGCTGAAATTTCTCATGGAAATACCTGAACATCAGATGCAACGACTTGTAAATACACATGTATATATGTGTGTGTGTATTAGAACAGATTTCAATGAAAAATAGAAATCCAATGAAACACGCTGACTGTCAAAAAACATTCTTTGAGATTTTGCATCTTCTTTCAGTTTTTGAAACACTGAACACACTAATGTTTTTTACATTATCACTAGGATCTTTTATGCTCTCCCCCCTCTTTTTTATTCCACACTGGAAAATGCAGAGACATTGGAAGTATTTTGACGTGTTTTGATCACCTTTCATACCTCATATGATTTTCAAGTCAAAAAAAGCTGGAAAACAGGAAAATCTTAAATGAAATATAGGAGGCTGGAAATGCAGCTAAACTATGGCAATGCCACAACTGAATAAGGAAGCTAAAATGTTTTGGTTTATAGAAACCAAAATACATAAATCTTTCAGGTTAACATTTCATTTTTTTAACAAAAATAAAAAAGAAAAAGTTTTCCTGTATTTCCTTCCCAGTCTGACTGGAGATGAAAACTCCTGCCATATTAATCTCTTCCTAGATTAGGTATGCCATCTGCAAAGGTATGTGCTAAAAATGGCCCAGCATTAATTGCAGTAATTTCCCCGTGGCTAAAAACGGGTGTTGCTGGGCCTTTTATTCCCTTAAATTCTCTTCATCCTTTTCTTTAAATAGCTGAAGTGTGAATGTCGCTTGACATTTCTTTTTCTTTGGGGAGCAGTTATACCACCCATGACCCTTGGCTGTGTCTCCCAGAAGCTGCAGTCATTTTCAGTTAAGGGTAATTGGCAGCAGAATACACTTTGTTCTGTATAGTGTTAAAAATGGGCTACTTTGTTTTGCCAACCTTCCTGAACTTCCTTTCAGTTCAATGAAGGAGTGCAACATTTGTATAAGAAAGAAATATTGTCTTCAGTGGGAAATGTATTCCATGTGTGTTATAATTTATATTATGACAGATCTTTCTTAACTTACAATATTGTTATTCACCGGGTGGAAAGAAACTTTATCAACTTCTTCCTTTCTTTTTTTTTTAAAATGCGTTCTTTGAGGCAACCATAATTTTTATTTGCGGAAATATGTGATAAATTTGAATAATAAATTTATATTAAAACTCCCATTTGTATTCGATTTCCTTCATAAATCTGGGTAAGATGTCAGCCGAGCGGTTCATATATAAAATATTAGAACAAACATTGCCTGTCTAATTGAAAAATCTGTCTTCATCAAGGACCTGGAGCTGAGCTTAAGAATGAAAGATGGAGGCTTTATTTAATGCAGTTCTGCCCCGACTGTCATGAATGCTGTCTTTTTCTTCCCCTTCACCACCTCAACATAAATAGCAAAGCTCTATTCCCCAACTGGTCTTAAAGGCAGAAATACAGAGATATGCAGGGAAAGGAATGGTCGCTGGTGTCTGTAGAGTGGTTTAACGTACTTATGCTCCCGAGCGTTAATCCTCCTGCACTTAAAGGATGGGAGTTGCAATCCCTACTGTATTGGCTGGCCTGGGTTCAAAATTTGCAGCTAATGTAATAATCTTCCAGGGTCACCCCATGGGGTCATTCCTGCTATCATCAGAGGATGTAACTACAACAGTGGGGAGAGATAAAGGCGAAAGCAGAAAGGGAAATGAAAAAAGGAGGCTGGGAGGCTTTTGCAGACCAAGGAAAGAATAAAAAAAAAAGGAAAGGAAGGGAAAAAAAGAGAGTATGTGTTTTCAGAACCACTGGGATTTCCCTTGCTGATTTAAAGCTTAGAGAGTGAGTGTGAAAACCTGCCAAACCCACCAGTGTGCCCTGATCCAGACAGACTACAAAGTCAGTCACAGTTTGAAACAGAGAGGAGGGAATAAGCGGCCCCTGGAGCATGCGAGGGTGAAAGCCAGCGGGACTCCCTGTGCTGCCTTCGCCGGGCGCCGGAGGGGAGCTGAGCAGAGCAGCACCCTAGCCCGGGGACCCTGGCTGAAGGGTGCTTACTCCGCCCACAGGGATGCGGGGCTCAACCCCACTGAGCTTCACAGAGGTGCAGCAGGGGCAGCAGGACCCTCTGGGTTTGTTACACCAGAAAAAAAAAGCCCAAATGTCTAGCCTGATAATTAATAATTCAAGGAGGTCTCTGAAGCTATTTAAAAGTTCACATGTAAGTATGCGTATAAGGCTTTTCTTCGCTGCACTCAGGAAGCACAGAGGTGAATGAATGAGAAACAACATCGGTTTTAATAGAGCAGTCAACAAAGGAAGTAAACCCCTACTTTTCTAAAGCTGGATCCTCCCCAGGGCCTAACAAACAGCTTGGGGAGGGTGGAGGCCACAGTGCTATGGACAGGGAGGAGCTGTATCCAGATGTGGATTTAGCTGGCAGCAGACAGATTTGTGCGATGTTTTAAGCTGGATCAGGTCAGAGATAGGGCCCTGGCATCTCCTGCAGATGTGAGCAGCTGTTGGGGTGCTAATCCACAGCTCTGGAAAACTAAGTTCAGTTTTTATCCCATCAGACACTTTCCCTGCCACCTTGTTCAAAGCACTGAGCTCTGAATCTTGGATTTCAGTTTTCTGCAAAATATATTTAATTTACTTTCAGCTATGATCCTGGTGCTGCCACCACAGAGTCAAGGATCTTCGCACTGACCTCAGTGCTGCTCTGTGTCCAGCCCTAAGCGAAGGGGCAATTTGAGTAATTACAGAGGAATCCAGACAGGAAGAAGAACAAATGACTGTCAAGGAGATCTAAGATGTAGCATACACGAGAAGCAAAATCTCAGTGTAAGCAGTGGTCATGGGACTATTCTGATGGACACTAAAAGTGGGCATAACATCAATATTAATAATTGTCATGTATTGCTTAGTCCTGTAGCTACTGAAAACTTTATTTTCCAGCTTTTTGAAGGAAATTCTGGACCCTCGAGCACCAAAGAAATGATGACATTTCAAAAGAGTTCAATCTGTATTTGGGACTCTTCAAGCACCTCACCAGCATCTTTGCGAAGAGAGGAGGTGGAAGCAGAGCATCTATTTTAGCATTTCAAACTCTCCTTTGACTCAAGTACCACACACACACTGTAAAACTTCTAGTAAAGTGAAGTGTTAGTACATTAGAAATACAGGAACAGGGAACAGATGGCTTCAACACTAACGATACAACCAACGTAAAGAAAACCACAAACACTCAAATCTGTCAAAAAACTATCAGTCCATCAAAAGAGAATATACTTCGTTCTTAGCCCGTTCAGAAAAGAAACCAGTTTCAGCCTGAGCTCTCAAAGTACTGGAGATCGCGTCTCTCTTCATGGTAGCTGGAAATTCATCCAAGGCATAAGACAATCTCATCTGTCTCCCATTGTAGGTTTGCTGCGCTAACAATTTTTCATGTAGGCAGTACTGCTATGGTGGAGTTACAGCCTGGCAATGCCTTTCACCTTTCAGGGGAAAAGTAGGGAGGGAAAGAATGACTTGTGATAGAAATATTTCTTCTTCAGCCAAAAAGATAAAGAAAAAAAACCCATTAACTGCAACACAAATGCTCAGCAAGAACTTAAGAAAACTGGAATGAATATTCTTCAACTCCTGAACAAATATGCAAATTAAAATGTCTCATTTTCTGGTTTTGATGGAAAACAGAAACACTCCAAGGAAAGTAGAAACTTTCTGTGATTTGCTTGCTTTGGCAGAAATGAAATAGTTTCTAATAATAATTTTTATGAACACTTTTTATCGCCCTTTGCTCTCACAATCACTTTATTAAAAACTAGGGAAGCCTCTTATTAAAAGACATGTAAAGAAAGAAGCTAAAAGCAAATCACCTTCTCTGTTTGCAGGAGACACTAAGGAATAGTGGAGATGTAAAGGAGGTGGCTTCCAATCAAAGTTGGAGAAAGACCCTGTCATGTCACGGGGGACAAAATTCATCTAGCAGTAGGGACTTCAACAGCAGCTGATCCGGAGTCTCATTGCAGAGGCAGTGGTTACTAGTTGGCTGTGGGGGGCAAGCAATGCTGGCTGGGGATAGGGACCACACCACCGCTTTCACTTGTGTGCTTGGCCCCTCAAGCATTTGTCCACTGACTTGCTCGTGACTGAGAATTTCCTGCAGTGGTAAACATATGAGCCTTTAATTAAGTTTCAAGAATACCATAGTAGACTGGGACCTGATCCTAGAAATGCCTACCAACCATGTTAGAAATGGCTACCAACCATCCTACCTCACCGACAAGACATGATGCTCATACACCATCCAAAACATGAATGGTTCAGCATGCAGCATAGCACTACTACACTTCTTACAGGGGACATAAACGTGTCGTTTCATTCTCAGGTCTTAGAATTAACAACATACACTTTAGGTATATACATACAGGTATATAAAACAAGAGGAACATAAGAGGTTAACGCTAGCTCTGGAGGTTACTAGCTCTGGAAGATACAGTTGCTGATGAGACCAGTGTGAGCAGTTTACCATTTCAATTTGATACTGTAATTTATGTCATGACCTGTCTATTAACCCTGCCCCACTCTCCCTGCACCAGCAGCAATTCAGGTTGAGCTGAATAACCTCTGTCATTGTCCTGGCCTGCCATGAGGTTTCTCAGCTCAATGCCACACTTGAATGACACTCTGTCATTATGCTATATTTAGGTAATGAAAGGTGTAATTAGCTTTGTTCTGCTGCAAGCTGATCCGACCCTGTATGCATTATAAAAGGTAATAAAATAGGTGCACAGATATAAAAACCTGAATACGCATATTATTCGGTGTAATTTCATGAGCCAAAAACTGATGAAAGGACTGGGGTAAGGGAGCCTCAGCCACTCCAGTGCCCAACCAGACCTGTTGTGAGAAGCCACGCAAAAAGCACAGCGAAGGTATGTCAAGGCATCAACAGAGCCATATTTAATCAGTCCCCCGCTGTTGCAGCTTTTATATAATTGATGGCATTTTGCGATGATTGCTTTCCTATTACAGTACTGTATCTTATCTTCCCATTGTGAAGGGAGCAGCTTTATATTATTGTCAGCAGCCCGCCAGAGCCAGCATTATCCTGGGCCCATGCCCTTTGTGGGGCTGTCGGCTTGTCATTAATTGTTCTGCCTGGCCTTTGTCTGGGACTTTGGCCATCTGCTTTATCGCACCCCATCAGCCTTTGGTAGGAATGAATGGAACTGATAATATAAAAGACCTGGCAGGAGAGATACTGGGCTAGAAGCTCTGGATGCCAAATTAGTCAGTCCTTGGGACATCACACATTTTCTTAGCATGAGTAATTCTAGCTGGGGAAAGGAGTTTTGAGGTATTTGCAAAAAAATGCTGGTGTGTTTGATATGGGTGCTATCCTTACCAGCAGATCTTCAGTGATTTACACCAGGTGAGTGGCACAGCTAGTTTCAGACAGTGCCTGGGCTTTGTAGGGAATATGCTCAAAGCTCTGCTTGTCTCCAAGCCAGTGGAAAATCATGCAATGGCTCATGCACTCTCCTGCACCGAGGCCTTGATCCTGGAGATGAGCTACTTCTCCATCCCACCTTCATTCCAGCTGCAGCAGGACCAAGGCTCTGCAGCAAAATATGTCAGAAAAAAAATGCCCTGCCTGCTACACCAGAGACTGATCTGTTATCCGCCGGTGGCTGGAAGCAGGCGAGAGGCTTGAGCAAGGACATGAAGCCCTGAAAACGTGGGCACCTGAATCACCAGCTCCTGGCAGAGCAGCTGGTACTGCTAATTTGCTCACACATGCACAGGTCTGTGGGGTCCCTGGCTACCCTGCCTTGGACGCAGCATCTCCGAGGAGAAAGGGAGAGGAGACAACCCACCCACAGCACCACTGCAGACCTACATGGAAGGGCAGAGGTGAAATCCAACGCGCCCCATGTCTTGTGACCCAGTTGAAGAGCTGCAAGGCTTTCAGATTTGGAAGGGGCTACTCCATGACTGCAACATTTGTAGAGTATGTAGGTTCAACCTCTTGTGGCCACCTCACACATTGCTCACTGGATGTGGCTGCTCTCGGGTGTCTCACAGAGCATTCACCACACGTGATGGGGGGCTGGGAGCGTCTGGCCCAGCGAACACAGAAAACACACCTTGAAGGAGCAGACTTCAGGGTGTCATACAACATTTTCATGTAGTGGCCATGATCAAAAAGGCTGTTGGATTCACAGGAAATGTGCATCCCTCCCATGGACTCCAGTGGGCTTTAAAGCAGGGCCTGTGATCAGCAGCGTATGAAGTCTCCTCACAAAAGTCTGCCACAATAAAGATGTTTCACCTGATGCAGATGCTTGTAAAACATTTCTCAAGCAATTATAAACAGGTAATGCTTAAATTGCGTGGGAATATATGTACACAAAGTGAAACAGTTCTGTTTTGTTTTCGCTAATGAACAGGACCATGGGTGTTTGCTCCCTGGTGGGAAGAAGGAGTTTCTCAGACATATTTCCTAGGTGAGGCAGGAGCTGTTGGTGAATATAACCAAAGTACCAAAGGCAAATATCCAGTTATTGACAGCTGGTATGGCTGTGATCATCAAACACGGCACATGCAAACCTATCCTTCCTTCCACCTTTGCCACCACTTGCTCTTCTTTCCCTCTGGTGGGTCTCTAACTCCTACTTTGTTTGCTGTGTATGAAGGACTAAATATTTTCAATAGCTTGAATGTAGTTCTCTCCTAAAAAAAAGCACAGACTCCCAGGAACGCCTTTAGACCAGCACTAAATGCTCCTGAACATGATGCCCTATGGCAACAAAGGTAAGACAAAGAGCCCTTTAAAATTCACAGTGTTTTTTTTCTTTTTCTTTTCTTGTGTGTGGTGTTTAATTAACTCCTTCAATTATTTTATTTCCCACTAGCACATTGTCTTTATCAGAATAAATCAACTTTTACTACCCTCATGCCCTGTTCCCACATTCCCGGATATAGGAAAGTCTACAATGCAGCCAGGAGCACAAAGGCAGGTAGGGGGACACAAACCCAAAGCCACCCCTGCCACCCAGGAATTACAGGGCAGAGAGCCCTGTGTTTCCTGGAAGGTCAGAATAGATTTCCTAATGATCCTCTTGGTTTTAAATCTTCTGAATTAGTTCATCTGGGGCTTAAGTGTCTATCCAACAAAAACAACACCCCAGCTACAAGCATCTGTAGACCTGATATTTTTTTGCTTCCCACCCCTTCCCCAAAGAGCCAGACAAAGCCACAGTGAGATACTTCACATCTGCAAGCCCAAACCTGCCGTGGGCCCAGCTGGACACAGCCTCGGCGCAACCCACAGCAAACACCTCCCCAGAGCCGCAGCGTGACATTGCAGCCGCCCACACTTTCACTCAGGAATGCCTCTGGTCTCAGGAGATGATGGATATTTTCTCCTGATGCTACCCATGGAAAAACAAACAAACACACACACCTTCTGACAGCTCCGTAACCTGGCTACTACCGGGCGGTGGGAAGCCGCACCCTGAGAGTAGAAAATAACCCCTGGGTTCGGGCAGGCGCAGAGTGCACCGGGTACCTGGTCTCATGAGCTGCGCTGCCACAAACTTCCTCCTCGACCTTGGGAAAGTCACTTTACCACCACAAGTTAGGTATTAATGGGAGCGAGACGCATAAGAATTTTTCAATTTGGTCTTTGTAAAGTAGGGGTAATGGCTGGGCCCTACCTCGCAGGGAGGTTGTGAGAAAAATACAGTAAAGGTGGTAAGACAGTCACAGCCTGCTGGGATGGGGGCCACACACATTCCTGAAATAGATTTCCTTGGGGTCAAGTTTCTCTCGAGGTGGTATTTCGAAAGCTAAACATAAAGGGGTAATGAATTACCGCTTGGGATAAACCAGGTCCTTAGCTATTCATAGTTTAGATATGTCTCATAATGCTTTTATCAGGGCCGGCTCCTGTGCTTATTAAAAATGCTAGTAATGTCCTGTTCGACTGGGTTTCTTTGGCCTTAAGTGATATTGCTTGCTGAATACAATGAAAAAGTGACACTTCAAAATAAATATGTTCTTTCCAGGGAAATCTGGCTTGGATGCCTGATAAATTCCACCATTCACTCAGCTTCTGGAATTCAAAGAATCCCTCCCCATCCTTCAGCTGGTATTTTCTTAAAAGTAACTATCAGGAATTATCAAACGTGGGGAATTCCCAAAGGCCCTAACATCCCAGCTGGATCAAAGCATAGCGGTGATAAGATCGGTGACTGCATACATCCCTATTCTGTGGAAGGTAGGTGGGCGGAAGAATAAATACAGTAGAGGCTGTGCCAGAAGCTAATGCAATACAAACACTCAGCTACCTCAGATGCATTTTCATCAGGTTTTGTCTGTGACAGACCATCTTCCCACCTGCGGAGAGGAGCGGTTCAGTCAGAGTTAATCTGACACCGGGTCACATTTAGCACATCTGCTCCTCTGCCCAGCCCTTCAGGTCCAGAGAGGGGCTTTGCGCCCAGCTCTCACCCCAGCTCCCTCTCCCAGGCAGAGCAGGGGACTCGCTGAGCCAGGCAAGAAGGATGAGGACAGACATCAGAGACACTACATGGACCAATAGGTACAAGCCAGATGCTGGAGAAGAAAATGCGTGTGTGAAGAAGATGCACTGAATGTGGTTTTCCACAGTTCCTGCACAGTTTACATTCCTTTAGAGTTCCCACAAAGCTGAAGTGCCTTTAAAGTTCTTTAAAACATACCAGGTCTCCGATGGTTTCTGGTTAAAAGGTAGCCGAGACTTCATGTTTCATCTTAAATTGAGATAGTTTTAGTGATTTTATGTTTCTGCAGCAGATGTCGATACCTGCCACAGAAAAGTGCTTTTGGAATATGAGACTCCTACTTTCCAAACAAGGCTGTATAAGCAAACGTTGCAAACAGAAATATATGCATATTCATATTCATGCATTTATTTCAATTACAGATAATGATACCTGTGGATGGAGGGGCTGGCGCTTACCGCCTGTGTAATTTTCTCTTTTACTGCGAGTTTTCCGTAATGTAGACAATAGGAAATAAAAATGATGAATTCTGCATCCTCCCTAGGCAGACTGGTCTCCCCCTGTCAGATCCACATCCCATCCCCAAGGTGCAGTGCTACCGTCTGCACACAGGAAGGAACTACAGCATCTTGTCTTCTCTATCAAGGTATTTGGCAGATGCACAAAGACACATATTTATCAACCTGTGTTATTAGGAGTCCACAGTAAAGGGAAAATCCTAATAGTATAAGAGAAGGACTTAGCTGAGACAGCACAAAATAAGAGCAGGTGCTACTTTGGCAATTGCAACTGATAATTACATTGTGTTTGGAGAGAAGATACTGCAGGTTCTCAATTATTCAGTGGTGTTTATGTTTCTACCTTGTGAAAATTTTTTTTTTGTCCATTGCCTGGCAGTTGCCAGATAGGAATTAATTCAAGCTGGGTCATTTCTTTTTCGTTTTACTTGCCTGACAAACTGTAACTGTTGTGAAGTTGGTTGGTGTAGAATGGAAATGTCAGGGGAAGCATTTTTTTATTAGTGGCTTCTGGAGGAAATGTGCTAATAACCATACTGTTATTTGTTTCACCAGTTTGAACTCACGTAAAGTGAGAGAGCTGACGTCAGAACCAGGGCAATTCTGCACTGGAGGATAACGCAGCGCACACAGAAATTGTTAACGCCACCATCTGCTGGAAATGGATATGTATGCTAGAGCTTTGCCTATTATGGCTTTTATGATTATTTTACTGCTTGTTTTGATGCCAGAGTTTCCATTTTTCATGTACCGATTGCTTTCAGGTGCATCAATTCATACAATACTAGCAGAGGATGCACTTTTTAAATGTTTTTCCAAAGGCCGGGAAAAGTGATTCTTAGGATTTTCCTGCTTTTGAGGTCACTCACAGTACAGCTCTGTTAATGCTGCTTATCCAGTTAGCTGTTTGGATGCAATGTGATGAATTAATGTTATTTAAAATGTGCTCAGTGCTTCACAGGCAGCGCACACATGATAATGTGACAAATGTGAAAAAAGACCCCAACACATAATGACATTATCACACTGAATGTTTGGGTGAAAATGCATTAAAAATTCTCCCTGATGGCAAAAGTGTTCTGTTATTTTTTGACATTCCAGCTTGTACAGAAAACAAGAAGGCACTCGTGCTCAAAGACAAACGTGATTTTTCCATGTATCGTGCTGCAGTCTTCTGCAAAAGGCTTTTCAGGAGAGGAATGCATGTGGAGATGGCAATGATAGACAGGTAACTATTAAAGATGACAGAAGCAGGATATGGTGCTGGGAAGTATTTCAAAGACTCAACCAGCAAAATAGTCTGGCTGCTTTAAGCAAAATTTGCAAGTGCATACTAAAGTTAAGCATATGCTTAAACAGTAGGCTGAATAAGGACGGACTTATGCACATATTCAAGTTCTTTGATGAACAATTTCTTATTAGTGGGTTTAATTTTATACAGCTGAAAGTGCCAGAGTGAGTTGCTGGGATGTTAATAGAGAGCTGAGAGTTAATAGAGTTCACTGACCAAGCTCAGCCGGTGGGTGGAAAAAGTTGTGGAACGGCGTAAAGAGCATTCCAGCGCAAAATTAGCTTTGCTTCATATTATATATATTTCAAAACATGGGCAAACTGTTAATAACAAGATGAGACATCAAGGCATGCATCAAGGATAACGAGTTAATCATTAAATTATTCCTGCCTGTTTATATTGTCAGACAAAGTAGCAGTCAAAACATTCAGAATGTTGCCTCAGTGCTAGAAAATCCACAGGGAAAATACCTTTTCGGCACTTAAAATAACAATTTTCATCCTACTGAGTCATCAAAATTAGTTCTGCATTGTTAAACTTTAAATGAGCTATGCAGATAAAGGAGTCAATGAAATGTCTTTGAGACGTACAGAATATTCAGAGCCAATTGTGCAATAAAAACGATTTATACTGGAAAACAAAAACCACCCTTCCTATTACCTTGGGTACTTTCTCGTCTTCTCTAACACTATTGTTTCTGTGCTCGACTAAAGGATATTTAACAAACCAACATAGTAAGAGGGATCTAATTAACAACCACACTGATTTATATAGACCATTAGACCTGCCTCCTTATCGCTGCTACAATAACGCTCCAGAGAAGACAATGTTTTTCCTTCCCTCATTAGGATCAATGGCATCTCATTCAATGCCACAGGTTCACCAGACATGGTCAGAAACGATGGCGCAGGGGTTATTGCTGGCTTTATTAAGATTCACCTTCTTATTTCAAATAATAACATCTGACAAGCCACCAACCTGCCCCGGTGAGCCTACAATCCGCACAAGGATGAGAAGGATGAAGAATAAAGGGGAACTATAGATGTCTGCCCTCTGGTGACTGAGCGAAACTGCTGGGGAAAAAAGCCCCCACAGAAAGCTGCTGCCCAGAATGGTCACATCTGTCTTACTCAGGTTAACTGGCGGGTGAAAACGGCAGTGTCTGGACATCTGTGTCCCTCCAGCGCAGGGAATGGCATTAGCAGGGCCTGAAGGACCCACCAAGGGCACCTTCTCCCAGTTTCTTATTTAAATGTGCAAAACCAGAATGTTTGTGGCATGAAGCTCTGTGCAGTTCGGTAGCTTTGCTTCAGGATTCACAAAGATTTAAGGGCACTGCAGAAGTGTCCTGGACAGCCAGCTTTTCTCTTAACATGAGCGCTACAAAATTATGGAAAATGGGAAGATCCTGATGAAAAGAAAGATAAAAATCTAGAGTAATTTTCTGTGTTTATTTACAGAATGTCTGTAAATACTTACTTACAGAGTTACTCCCACCTTAGGTGACCATACTGTCCCCAGCCTGAAGATCTAAACAGTTTGGGCAAAACTACAAATTACTTTGATCAGTCAAATGTCCTCAGTCATTTCTTCAGTGAGGCATCCTCCTAATGAGTTCCTTAAGACATTCTCACTCGTTTGCTTCTTCACTCTAATGATATATAGCGGACAATACTGTTTTGCTCTTTATCTGGTATCTGGTACAGCAGCACTGCTGGCTAGAAGGCACAAACAGATCTGTAACCCTCTACGTTGTCCGGCCATTCTGGAGAGCCAGGTGGCACATTGCAACATCACAGGCTACAAACACATACCCAAACACATTCACCTTTCTTGGGAAACCACTACGGTGTGTCAGAGACACCCAGCCATTCAAATTCTGGCAGACGTGATCATTTGTTACCATAGCTTTTCAGCCCGTCTGCAAAACATACCTCTGGACCTAAAAAGTAGTGGCTGTCACAGCTGAGCCCCCTGTCCCTAATATGCAGTGCAGCCCTCGGAGCCCCTCAGCAGCCCCATGGGTGGGCAACAATGGAGTGGGCAACGCAAGAACATCCCAGCCTTCCTGCATTGCCACAGCTCTTGTACAAAGGCTTTTCTCTGTCTGGCGGAGAACTCATTATCTCCCTGCAGGGCCGTGTTTCTGCACGCAGGGTGGTGGTTCCCCTTCACCCTCGCACAAGGCTGCAGAATGCGGATGAGATAACTGGTCCCGCGCAGCCCCAGGCAGCCACGCAGGTATTAAGCCCTCAGCCTGCAGTTTTTCAAGCACCGAGAGCAGGTTTGTGATTATCAGCAATTACCTAACTGGGTTGGGTATTTCCACTCCTACCCCTCTCTTGTTTGGTCACAAGATGTTTAATTAGAGAGATGAAGAGAATTTCATTATATTCTCATTGCTGCCTTTCCAGGGTGAAGAATTGCATAAAGGCAACAAGCACAATTTCCTTGCAGTCAAGATGAATTTGAAAGCTGTCCAGTGAAAGTATATATATATTTTTTTAAACTATAACATACTTGCAGCTACTAGGATGGTGCAGGCTGACAGACGTAACAAATGAAGTTTATTTCTCCCAGTGCGAACTCGTTCAATAACATTTTCAAAAAAAAAATAGCAGCAGGATAGAGTCTTTGTTGGTACTACCTACTTCAGCAGATTCCTTGATGATTATTCTTATTTGCTTGTCAAAAACATTTTCTACATTAATTGGTATACTTATTTACTAGGTATTTCTGAGTAATAGCTGTGACAAAACACCAGTAGTGTTTGCTGTTTTATTTGAGAAAAGTAAGATTTCTGCACTGAGGCGACGAGTAATCTTTAGTTCTCTCAAAGCCATGTGGGTCAATATATTCCCGGTGGGAAACAATTTGATCACTACTATGGACAAGAAACATAATTGTCCTGGTGTCCTTTTGTGAAAGAATGAATGAAAACAACTAGAAATGAACCAGAATGTTTAGCAAAGCTTGAAAGTATTTTATAAACACACTTTTGCTTCATAGAAAGAGAAAATAAACATTGAAAGCTACCAGTTTTTAAAACTATTTTCTATTAAAGGTTATTTCAAGCACCTCTAAAACTGTCACAGAACAGGACTTTAAACAAGATTGCGAAGATAATTCCTGACCTTTGAATATCACGAACATTTATGTGAGTAAAGAATGATTCACAACGACTGCACGAATCCATGAAGAGGATTCAGTTTGCAGTAACTTCATGACGAGTACTTCAGCAAGCCCCACTGGTGAGCAACTTCGTGCGACACTGTACCACGTTACGACATTTCACAGAGCACTGGGCATGGCATGGCCCAATGGAAGACATCTGGGATATGAACTATATTTTGTTTTGAAGTAATATTAATCACTGGTGTCCAAATCCATGAGGTGACTGTCATGGCAGCACATTGCTGTGGTCCAGATAAACTCATGAAGGTAAAGAACAGAATTACATCCCACTAAAATACTGCTGCAGCCCTTTACTTTAATGTTAACATCACATTATAAGCAACTGAATGACGCCAGAGTCCGAAGGTAAGGAGATGCACAAGAAATTTCTGTTTGATTTGATATGTACGTTACTGAAATCTGTAATAAGGGAGTGGGCAACACCTATGTGTCCACAAGTGGCATGGAGGAACCGGGGGCAGAAGCCAGATGTGGTACCAAGCACATAAACTGGATATTCCCCATCCACTTCCTTTTTTGGATCAATATATTATTGTTTTCCTTTCTTCAGTGCTGCATCACTACCACTCTTCCTGTGAAGCCGCAATCGACAGGGCACTATTTTAGCAGAAAGAATGTGAGCGGCAACGGTACTGTACTGCCACTGGGCACTTTTCCTGCAGAATATCCTCAGATTCACCTGTGCAGAGCCTAATTGCTGCTCATACAGCAATTAATACTCATATGTTTAAGACAAAACATACCTCCAAGTAATCTTGTGCATAACCCTAATTTCACAGCTGTTTTGATTGTGTTTTGAGAGCTTAAGCCTCATTTTCCTTCTTAGCTGTTAGCACAGAAAAGTGATACTGTATTTTCTATTGGCATATGTTTGCTATCTTTTTTTGCAGTTTCATGGGAGTCAAGGCAGGAAAAACCCATGCCCAATGGACCTAGGAGCTGACTGGGTCTCATGGGGAAGATGACAGTGCTATGTATAGATATCCGTTTCTGAGACAGAAGATGCTCTATTCGGTGTCTTGAGGAACGATACGTTGTTTTATCTCCATCTTTTGCACTGTTACAGGTAACTGATCACAACTTAAATATTTTGCTTCATAAGAGCACATATCCTCTCAAGAGATACTGTGAATAGAGGTGGATTCCTAGGCTGGTACAAACAAGCAGACGTTCCTTTTGAACATGCACAGGGAAACCAAATTCTCTCATAATCCTACAGGACCTCCAAGAGAGACTGAAGTGTTCATCCCCCCTGCCCCGAAGCAGCTAGCACTTCTCAACGCTGACTTCTCTGGTTATGCAAGAAGTAGTCATGGGTGATTGAATCCTGGCCTTCTGCAGTGCAAGAACATGTTGCATTTTTCACTCAATTGAGCTGATTTCATGTTCCAAGGGGCACGGGAACCAATGGCACCTTGAGCGGGAATGAAATCCCTGGCTTTGCCATTCCCCGCTGTTGATGAGATATGACCTGACAAGGCTGATCCCCAATTTCCGGCTCTGCCGAAAGCCTCCCCAGCCTGCCCTGGGGATGGGGATGGTGCCCTGCTCTCCTTCCTCCCCACCCCGCTTCGTGCAACGTATGCTAAGTGGCACGTGAATTACACGTTACAAGTGGAAACACCACACAAGCTGGCTTCCCGCAGAGGTTATTTACTTGCTTGAAATGTCAGCTGGGCTATTTTTCTCCCCCCGCTTCCCTTTCTCCTTCCCCTCCTCCTCCCCGATCCTCACCTAGCAAAGCAGATGAAATGCCAAGAAGAAATGTCACTCCAGCAAGTAAGTTTGCTTTGGGGCATAAGTTGCACTTTGATAATGGTATTTGTTCTGTGGGTGGTCAAATTCCCTTCCACCTCCCCTGTTTGGTCCTAACCATTATCTCACGCAAAGATAAGGTTCATTAGTAGCTCCTCTAAGCTGTGGACACTGCAGAGCTCATGAAGAAGCGCGTTCATTGGTGATAGTGTTTATTAATAATTGCTTCTTCTGTGCATCTTTTAGATTTATTCTGCCGTTTTCTCTATACAGAAAGTCTTTAAAAATCTTTCAAAACCGGGCACACTTCGGAGGCACGTGTATGCGTACAAACTATGTATACGTGTAAGTGTACATATGTTGTTTATTATTACACTTAAAACTAATGAAGCACTACCTGTGAGCCCAAGCGCAAAGAAAAGTTTTACTAAAAATCTTGACTTTCTAAAACCTAAAATTAACTCAATTTCATTTATACCATTTATATTTTCACAAGATTGGTCTGAGATTCATGTATATTTCTCATTTGCAGCCTAAATGATAGCATTGTCCTGCAGTTCTTGTAGCAGAAATATATATTCCTATTTCTGTTGGTTAAAAGGAGGCTTCCTAATTCTATAGCTTATGAAAAAAACGTCAATAAAACCTAAAGAGATTTGCTATCATTTCTCTTAAAACCGATTCACACTTCAAAGCTTACTCCTAAAAATATTTAATTGGCATAACTTGTTCAAGATAGAGGAAAAAAGATGTCCTGGAATGCATTCTGCATCTATTCTAAGAGAGCTGCGTAGTAGCTTTTCATATACCAGCAATGTCAAATGCCTGTAGCTTCCCAGGTAGAGACAATATGAATGACAAGATGAATAAGAGGAGATAACATAAGCTCATAAAATAAGGAGCAGAACAGGGAAAGTAAGTTGGAACAACTATTTATCCTTTCTTGTATAGCACAAACAATGAGCTTTCAACATGAAAGGAATACTTTTCCACAGAAAAAGATTCCCACAAATCTAAATAGTGCCACTCTTCACCGCAGGATTACATGGCCATCACGAATGCAGTGAAAATAAACAAAATAAACTCTATCTATAGGAAACACAACAGACACAAAAAGTAGTATTATAGAAATATAATATCTACAAATGGTACGTATTTAAAAAGTAAACAAAAGCTTCTGAACACATAAAACCTTTGAATCTTCTGGGCATAAAATCTACATTTTACTGCTTTGGAGATGGGTTAACTTTTATGTGTCTATTGTGCACTTTCCTGCCCCAAAATTATTTCTCTTGGCTGCTGTTAGGGGCGGCTCCTGGCCAACCTCCTCTCTGGCTGAGCCACACGACCCGATTCTCTGCAGGCACTGCAAAGTAATGAATGCGTTCTCAAACTGTACAGTCAGGTTTCCTCCCCCAGGTTGCACTAATAGGCTCATTAATCATAACGAGGAAAAGTATAATAATTGAAAAGTACTCACATTTGAAAAATACCCAAATTTTCATCTTTATTGTCATGGCTTTTGCCACTAAGGTAGGTTAAAGGACTCATTTGAAGTGAGACCAGATTTTGTTCTCAAATTCATTCCATTTGCCCGCTAGAGGTAGTAGGTTGCAAGGACAGGCATGAGAACACAATTTGTTTTCTATGAAACGCTTAAAGTATTAGCCAGACACTGGAAATTTCTGTTATCTCAACACTGATTTTTAGCTTCATTAGAGCCAAAAGTTACATTTGGTGGCCTTCCTGATTCCCAAACTGTGAGGCCATATAGCAGTGGCATCCAAGCACCTTCTCCTCTTATCCACTTGACCATTTACACAATGAGTGATGTCTTTGGGATGGAGAGCAGATTCTGGTTTGTACACCAGTTAATTCCTTCAAAAGCAAGCAATCTGGTGGCAAACCTTCAATATTTTAGCAGAGTCTCTGGGGATCAATATATGAATTGTACATATATGCATATATCTATGCAAACACGGGCATGTTTATTACAGGCTTATCTAGCCAGGCTTTACACAATGATGCTGGAAATATGGGAATCAAGTGAAAAATGACAGCTGGCAAAACTTTTACCCTGCCCTTTGCCTCTTTATATGTAAAAAGCTTTTTTGCTTTATGGTCACGGAAATGCATATGAGGGTGCATAGGGAAGTCTGCTTGAATCATTGCCATCACTAGAAGAAACTTATCTTGTTCTCCAAAACAGCAACAGCCCTCTCCCCTCCCTTCTTGTTGTAACAACCAGCAGTAATGTTGCCCTATCTTACGGCTGTAATCTATCCTCTAAAAAGTGAATCTGAGATAATCAGCAATAAAGCTGACTTATCTCTGGACTCTGACAAATATCAGCTTCTTCACATGCTCATGTGGAACATAAACTTTCTGAAGCATGCTCACAAGAGAGGCATGGTACAAGTCCTTCCAAAACAACGAGGCTCCTCCTTCCCTGAAATCAAAGTGAGATAGGTGTCTAAATACCCCAGGATGCTCTACGTCACTGAGCCACTGCAGAGACAAACACCCTGGCCCAGGTATCTAGTCCTCAGGTGCAAAGGAAACAAACCTGGCTGAGAAAGAGCCGTGGCTGATTCATGCCATGCATTATATATATATATAACCCTTTTCCATATGGCATCACAAAAAGAGATAGGCAAGCACAATACATCCAGAGCTGTCACTGCAATCCAGACTGCAGATACTGACACATACTTCTGTCTTGTTAGAGTGCTCTGATGCAAATGGTATGGATTTGGCAGTGGAAAGGCTCCGTGAGACAAGCTCTCATGGAAAAAAAAGATAAAATGAGAGAAGATAATGATGCTAAACATGAGTGCATGCAATTATAAGTCCACAGTGTCTACGTCTTTCATATGCAAGCAGATATGGTTACCTCCTTTATTCCCCACAGTTAAAGGCAGCATTTGTGTCACAGCAACTCCTGAAAAAATGAATGTTACTTGAGATTTTTCTCAAGCTGTTCAGGGGATTTGTTTGCCACAGTGATCATTCAATTGACCAAGATGTGAGCAACCTGGCTTGGCTGTCTCCGGCACAGCTGTACTCCTGAATCCCAGCAGCACCCTGCTCTGGTCAGGGAGGGCAGTGCCCAGGCGGGGCTGTGCTGCCCCATCCCCTACACAGAAGACAGCTATGGCTGTGGCACGTTAGCTGGTCTGCAGCCTCTTGTGCTTGAGGGTGGGTGGCAGGGTGGTTTCGCTGTGTGCGGCTACAAAGTGCAGCTTTCCTTCTATAGCTGCATTCAGGCAAGGACCGTTTTACCGTTATAGCACACGTTGTAAAGCGTTTCTATTCTAGACATGACCTCGGTCATCACTATTATTTTACTACGTACATTTGCAGCTGTGTGGCAAAAGAGGGAGGGAGAAGAGTAAGGGAATCCCAATTGAGCAAAACACTGGAGTTCCTCAAGTCCCTCCCCGCACGATTCCCCCTAAGCCATTCAGATCCCCTTCAGGGAATCGTGTATGTGCTGTTTTACCACCCAGAAGCTGAAGTGAGTGCTCAGAGATTTAGGTGCTGTTAAGTGCTGCCCAGAGAAACTTGCAGTCTAAGCTGGAAGGCAACAGATACCCTTTTATCCTTTGCAACTACTGCATATGTTGAAATTTTTAAAAGAAAAGGCTGTGGTCACATCATCAGATGCAAGGACAGGAAATCTTTCTCCAAGTTCCCACTGCCACAGACATTCACTACTGCCTATTCCACCACATTTTAAGTAACATGACTGTGTTGCAGTCCACCTGGTGTGCATGGACTATAAGAGCCTCAGGAACATCCTTTTTCCTGCATCCCTGTGGAGAACACCTTATGAGACAGTACAGTCCTCCAGACATAAATAACCAAATATGAATAGATCTATGCAAGTCCCTAAAGTGTTGTGCACTTGTCCCAGCTGACGGTCTTTCAGCTTAGAGACAGAAATATCACCTCAGGGATTTGACTTGCCACCTTTTTAAGCAACCAATTAAAAGCACAGCAGCGTCCTGGGATGAAAAGAAGAGGGAGAAGGGAAAAGAAGTTTTAGTCACCTAATGGTGAAATGTGGTTGCACAGCATTTTTACAGGCTTTGGGGCCAGTTACGAGTTCACCAGTTCATGAACTCCCTCTTGGCGAGGGCCCAGAGCTGACACCAGCTGGGCACTTTTCAGCCTTTGTAAAGTAAATTACTCTCCAGGAGACTGTCACTCTTCGCACAAATGAGGAAAACCTGAGATGAAGCCATACCACAAAATAACGTGCCAGTGCAGAGACAGTCACTGAGGCAACCCTGCAGAGTTCAGCTCCTGGCTTTGGATGGCAGACACCCGGCTGCTGCTCCCACAGCCACTGGCTACGAAGACAGTGATGAGACACGCTCTGAAAATGCTAGGGTTGCTGGTGTTACTGGTGTTTCTCTATCTATTAGCAAGCAGCGCTTACTTTTCAGGCATCAGTTTGAGGACAGCCTCAGGTCCACACTGCAAAGCAATTTGAGATGAAAGCTGCTAGCCATGTAACGGGTATGGTTATGAGTCAGCAGCTTAAACAGTTTCCCAGGTTTTTTGGTTTTTTTTTTTTTTTTTTTTGTTTGTTTTTTTTTGTTTGTTTTTTGTTTTACTTTAATACCAGAAGAACAGCATGTAGTCCAGGCCTTACCCTCAGTTGTTCCCAGCAAGAGGAATAACTCATATTTCCAAGAGGCTGCTAAGTAACAATTTCACCTGGATGTGTGAGATCAGCTTTCACCAGCTCCTGTCTTGAAAAGAAGAGTGCTCTTACGGTGAGAGCAGAGGTCAATACTTCGGAGATCTGGTCTCAGCGCCATGACAAGAAGGTATGTGACCTTCAGCATGAGTCTCACCATCCCAGGACTCAGTTCCTCCCACTCGACTGAAAAGTAAAACATATCTTTACCATTTGACTTTAATACCCTGTGAAAGTGCTGTTGCACCTTCTTACTCTATCGAGTAACGCTAAGAGAGAGGTGAAAATTGTGCTCTTGATGGCTGTTTTATGAAATGGGATATTAATTTTCTCCTGAATGGCCAATGCAAAAGCGAAAGTGAGTTCTGTGCAATAAATGTGGTGAAGAACTGAATCTGAGAAGCACTCTCTCAGTGCTTTGTGGGCTGCCTGACCTTCAGCCGAAACCACTACATTTTTCATTGTCCAACCAATACTTCTGGAAAAAAAAGAAAGCAATGTAAGGTACCACAGTTAGATTTGCCAGGTATGAGACAATACAAAAACAATGTAACTTTGAGGACACAGGAGGATTTGCTGCCATCTCCATTGGCAATAATAATAATGCCTTGCATTTAGCAAGCATTATAATATCTGTCAAGCATTAAGCAGACACTGTAACTTATCCTCAGTGCTGCAATACTACCATACAGCTCCATATAGGTCACTTTTGTTCCATTTAGGGCTCTTTCATGTAGACATAATGAAGAGTCTTTTTTTTAGTACAAAGGAAAGGATGTGTCTCTGATGGTTAACCCTCAGGACAACCCCATGAGACAGGGGAGAAGTGGGAACGGGCTGAGAAACCATGGCAGGGCTTTGCAAAGTCCTGCAGAGTGACTGGGCTGTAGACTTGAGCCGGACAACTCCTGCCTCCCGAGACTTCACTTCTGTTCCCTCAGACTACACTAACAAAACAGCTTTCATCTACTATCTGAGCAGAGAAAAGGTCCCGTTACACAGCTCATTACACATCAGAAGAGCCCTGGGCTTAGGCTCATCCCTAGAGAGGACAGTCCTATAAATGACTTTTGCTGAGAAGGGGACTTCCAGGCAAAGCTAGTGTATTTTCATACAGATATACCTTCTCCAGAAAATGGATCAACGTTGAGACAGCACAATTTGGTGATGGGAACCAGTGCTTTAGTATCATTAACACCAGTGACGTCTACAGGGAAACAGCCTGGGACAAGCAGATGAATGGGAAGACAAAATTCACTGATGACAAGTGTAGGTAATGCCTACTACAAAGTACAATAGAAAATTACTCATACTTGCATTTGGCATATACATTATCTGTTATTGCCTGTGGCCAGGGAGAACTAAGCTCAAACACCTGAAAGAAAAATCTCCATACCTGGTACAGCGAGCCAAATAAGTAAATAAAGTATTAAGAAGTAGAAGGATGTGACAGAAAACCAGACTGAACATATTCTAGTAATGGGGCTTCTTTAATGTGAAAGGAGTTAATGGCTGCCTTCAACCGGGTCATTGGTCTATAGCAAATAACAGCTTTGCACAAAGCCAGTGGGTGTCCGATGTCTCTTTTTTTGTGTGTAAAAGGAGAAAGTCATTTATGTAGGGAGGTAGCTGGAAACAGTAGAAGCCACCGTTTTTGCCAAGATCTGATCTGTAGACAAATCTTTGGGCAGAGGTGGTTACCCCGATTGCTACTGAATGGGTGTGAGCACTGCTTGGCAAAATCCAGGGGGGGTTGTGTGGCAGAGAAAGGAGCAAACCCAACAGATGATGGGCTGCAGAGCAGCAGAGCTCCCTGCGGCTCAGAAATGATTGGCAGAACAGACCTGAATGTTGTGAGCAACAGGACTTTCCACTGTTTGCTCCTGTTGTGTTTGGGGCTCAGGCAGTCATGAGCATTCTTTGCAAATAAACAGGTTGTGTCAAGGTGCGTACCTGGCTTGTGTCATCCGTTTCTCCTCCTAAAGGAAAAAATCCTACAAGACCTTAAATATTGATTTACCTCTCAGGCCAAAGTGAAACTGTTCACTGTATTTGCTAACATACCCTTATCTCTGAAGAACAGCAAGTACTAGATTCAGAAGAGGGTGTGGGGTTCAGGAAGGAGAAATGAAATGACAAGCAGCAGAGAAGTTTCTGTAGAGAGTCTGAAAAGCGTAGGGGTGTTTCATCTGTAAATATGGTGAATAAGTGGGGATGAGACAGGAACATTCCTCTAAAGAGTGGAAGGGGATGGGGAGCACCTTATATGCATTTTGCATCCCTTAACACAAGGGCAAAAAAAATCGGTGAAATTGAAAAGAAAGAAAAAAAGAAAACTAAAAAAGAAAGGCAATGCCTTCATATATAACTACCCTGGAATATGCAGTGCTACAGAAAATGACTGTGACCAGATACTGAAAAAACATCAAAACAGGATTCAAGAGCTGTAAGAATAAAGGCATGCAGAAAACAAACTTGTTTCTAAGCAGATAATAGTCTCCATATTTCCAGACAAAACCAAAACATAGGCTGGCAGAAATCATCCATAATTACCTACAAGTTGGGTTTTTTTGTGCTATCTTGAAAACACCTAGAATTGATCAATAGGTTAAAGAAGATACTGGGCAGAAGTAATGGACATCATAGATGACGATGAAGAAAGTATTATTAAGAATAAACTTTCAAACATGCAAACTAGCCTGTGACTTGCATTAGAATAGCAGAATGTCGCCAAACACAGGGAACTGCATTTCAGAGGTATCTGAGCAGATACAGCTAGTGCTCTTGACTTATATACTCTGTCCTTTTGTAATATGCTTACAATTTGGGACTGATCCTGAAGACTTCCTGACTTTCCGTCGTGCTTTCATGAGTTCCCAATACAAACAGGATGTGTCTTTGAGAATGATACTTCTTAGCATGAGTAAAAGTGGCAGAACCAGATTCAAAGCACAAAAAGAAAAAAAATAATACACCTGATGTACTTTTAACTGGCCAGTACACCTCTTGCAGATCTGGACGTCTTTGATTTATTCTCCCACACCCACACACCAGGCCTGTGGAAATGGGAGAGTTGCTAACTGCACCCAAAAAGTAGCAATTGCCGTAAAGGAAGAAACTAAACAAACCTTGGTTTTGTGTGCAAGGGAAGCATTAACAGGAAATCTACAGAGTCAACATTAAAAAAAAAAAAAGTTCTATTGCAATGATAAAAGAAACAGCCACATCTGTATGCATATCCATATGTATCAGAATGGAGCCCCACGGCTTACGGAGGTCTGCATTGCAACAGCTCTTCCAGCCAGGAAGCCCTTTGGGTGTCCTCTCCTTGTCCAGATAGCACGAGATAGCAGAGAGGTCTTGACACCAGCTCATGCAGTGAGCAGTGCAAGAGCTTCCCAGTGGCAGACCTGCTACAGCAGGACAGCATCCTTCCTTGTCCTTTTAAACCAAGCAAGAGAGCCCACCGCAAGGAGCTCTGATAGAAAGCGAGTGCTGTCTTTGGGTGATGCTCTACCTTGGGACAAAATGCTGCACCCTCACTGCAACCTTCTTGTCCAACAAGCTCAGACAGTGCCAGTCGCTCCCCACAATGCCCAAAACACACATGAGAGCAAAGCCCTTGCCCTGGGCTTAGAGAGTGGCTTCCCTCTCAGTGCAATGGGCCGGGAGTGGGTTTGTCCCTGGCAGGAGTGACTTCCCAGTGGGACCTACTCTGAAGGTAGGACTGAACTGCAGAGCGAACTCCCAGCAAAGCCTTGTCCAGCAGAGAACTAATTTAGTCTCTTGTACAGTTGATGAATGAAGAATTTCCTCTTGGGACTAAATTACAGGCCTTTTCAGGGTTGCTCTTTCGTGATCTGTTATTTAGATGTAATTTTCCAACAGGGCTGGAACACATAGCCATGAGCTAGAATAGTATTTGCTGTGAACAGCTGCCACACACCGTCCTTCACATCCCACACCCTTTCCAGCCTCCCCGGTATCCCCCCTCCTTCCCTCCTGACACAGATGAGACCCACTAGGCACAACTTGCATCGCATTTGTTAGATCCTCATTGAGGTCCCTAATTAAACCAAAAGAACGGCATTTGCCCACCTTCCCTGTGCCCCTGTTGTACAAAGAGTCACGTCTTGTTTGAACATGCTTAAAAACAGATGAGAAGGCTTTTTTCAGACACTGATGATTACAACCCTGTGTCAATCTTTTTCCCCTTTGGCTTGAAGATAGACCTGTGATCCTCCTTTGGCTTTTTGAACTGTTGGAAAGCTGTGTAAACACACAGCGTGTTAGTAAAGCTCTGTTGACCTAATGGCTGCTGAGTGCAAAGCGATTACATTAAAACTCCCATATCTCACGAAACTGCAGTCTCACCTGTTTTGAGGTCATTAACAATGAGGTCTGACAATGAAGGAAGGAACATTCTAGCTAGTCATTACCTAATGAAAAAATGGCTGGGCAGGACTATTTAAAGGAGTTTTATAACAGTCCAATAACTGGTTTGGGCTTTAATCCCAGGATGCTATCTCCAATTAAGAGGCTGACTATTTTAATGTGGAGCAGTAAATCTGAATGTTAAGGGAACACGTTACAATGCAGTCCATAGACCCATCTGGGAGTCACTCTGCTAGATGCGCATCATAAATCCATTGGGTATGGAAGCAATCCAAGATGCAGGGCTCTGTTTTACCCACTGGCCCACACTCATGCCTTTTCTCTACGCAAATTGGGCTATATGCTCAGAAGCAGCAAGCTATATAGCCTGCATAATTGAAAGTCCTGTACGTGAGGATGGGATGCACGTTGTATAAGTGATGATGACCAAATACCTTCAAATCATTTTCAAATGTAATGCTGATGTGGAACCTAAACAAATCAAGGAGCTGCTGACAGCAAATTATATAGTTTTAGAATAGCATAAAGGAGCTCAGAGGAGAAAATGCTGAGGGATGAATTTGAGCTCATTTCCACACAGGGGTAGACCAAGTTTGTATTTTATAGCCTCGCTGATGATGCCTGGCACTTCGACACTATCCAAACATAAGCCCCATGTGATCACTTCGACATCTGTAGGACAGGTGTGTGTGGGCCTACAAGACTGGCTCTGTTCACATCCTTGGGGCAGCACAGTGAGGGAGTCCTAAGCACAAGTGCAAGGAGATCCTACCACAGGCAGATGCTGAGCAGAGACCTTCCTGGGGACCTCAAAGCTTCCTGGTATCTGGTGGTCTTTCCTTTGGGTGAAATCACAGCTGGTGGTGTGGCCGGATGGGCACAGAGCAGGGCTGGCACCTTTTGCTTGCCTGCAGCGAGCCTTTGTTTCCTGCTTAAGGCTCCTGAGGTCCTCCTTTGCTCCAGATGGAAACCATAGCGCTCTCATTTGACTGCACTGGAGGCAAGATCACACTCCAGCAGACGAAAGAGGATGACAGACCCCAGGCGCACGGGTGCTCTCCCAAAAGAGGCACCTCGTCTGCACAGCCTGCAGGCTGTCAGCTACAAGAGTGAGCGAAACGAGAGCACTGCTCTCCAGGAAGGGGGATTTCCATTCACACTTGATCCCTCCACCTTCCTGACTCCAGCACCCTGGCCCCAGGTCCCTGAAATACTGTTCCCTGGGGGAGCCTCTTCTTCCCCCTCATCCTCAGCCTTACAGGGAGCTCTAGAAAAAGAGACGTGGCCGTATTTATGGACAGGCAATAGAAATAGTGCCATCTACTGACAAGTACGAATGTGTAGCCTTCTACAGAGTCAATGAGGTTATTGTAACTGTGACATGTGAAATGCCATCGCAACCCACATCTTCATATTCTGGGATCAGAGGGCGGGAGCATAAATGTTGTAGTGCATTTACACCCACTCCGGAACCTGAACAACGTGCGTTAGTGTGGCAAGATCCCTGCAAGAAAGCACCAGAATCCTATTTGCAAACCTACTCCTTTCTCTATGCATAAATCTGCCACCTGCAGATTGCCATTTTCTTAGCTTTGTCTGTGATTTGAAAATACCTCCACAGTCTTTGTGTGTTGGCGCGTTGGAACATTTACCAACCTGAGGCGCAAATTAGGGTCTCGCTTTGCTAAGTAACTCGACAAAGAGCAAAACAAAAAGACAGATCTGGCTCCCAAAGACCATCAGTCTTCACACACTGCAGTAGCTCGTGAGCGGTACTTCATACATAACCAATTTTTATGGGCATGCAGGTGATTTTGCTCCCTGTTCCTAGAGGCATTAAATAACAAATTACTTCATCTTACCTACAGTTTAGACTACCATGTCATTTCTGTTTGTTCCGATGACAGTGACTTTGATGCAGAACATTTTTTTTTGGTACAATATTATGACAGAGCATTTAGTTCTGGACCAGCTAGCACAGCTGCATACATACACGCCCATTAGCAGCAGGCCAACCCAGCACTCCCTCTACCGGGGCTCTGGATGCTCAGTTAAGTGACGCACAAGTCTTTTGCAGCGGAGAGTCCGCACAAAAAAAGATTTTGCTTTTCAACAACATGCAGGCGGTTATATTTCAATGGCACAAAATTAATTTGAAAGTTTTTTCCAGTTTCTACAACTCCTCATGAGAGAGCCCTGCCTTCTCTATGACCCCCCAAATATCCTCTACCTGAGAAGAACCAGGCAGGAGGGCTGCATTTCTACCTCTCAAGGTCCCATGGCTTGTGCTGTGTGACATACCCCACCCTGTTTAAAAGGAAATCAATAGCAGCTCCCAGGAAAGGCTCAGAATACAACCTGGCAGCATTGTGCTGAGCCCTGGCACTCACAAAGCCCCGGTCACACAGCTAGACATACAGTGCCTTGGCTGGGAAGAAGACTTGCCTTTGCACAGCCTCCTCCCTGTAAAATTTGTATTTCCAGAATTTCCTCGGTCCCTGGTCCCTGAGAGCATACCTGCTCACTTTGAGGAATGTCTGTTTGCCCTCCTTGAAATGATACACTCCAAGCAGTGTATGAAGACCCTTAATGTTGGGTGCCAATTTCTAAATGTTGTTCTTTTTGTACACAGGTGCCAAAACAGATGGTCACACCCGGGCAGGGGAAGGAGCAGCTACAGACACTGACAGCCACATCCCTGACTGCTGATGAAAATAGGAGCCATCCCCATTTTTCATGTAGTTTCTTTACCAGCACACCATCCTCTCATCTTACTTTCCCACAGCAACTCTCTAGCATGAAGCAATGGTGGGAAGGTAAGGAACAAGCATTTTGGAAGTGCCTTGGGCCAGCACTGGTGGGTCCTCATTGCTTCTCCACTTCATGCACATGGCGCAGTTTCTGATAGCAGCTTCTGGTGGCTACAGCCAGAAGAGTCCCTATGCCCCAAGGTCAACGGAAAGCACAACACTCATCACAATGTCAGAAGCAATGTCAGGACTGAACCACTCAGCAGATACAATCCCTAAGTCAATTGACATATCATTAGAGACCACTTTGTCAATAATATGGGAAAAAACCCTTGCATTGTTTTAAATCCTCCTAACAGAAAACTGCGTGATCTCTTTCAAAAAAAAAAAAAAAAAAAGGCAGTTTTGAAGAAGGTGAGAATGTTCTTCTGATCTCTTTCCCACCTACATCCTGCCTGTGTGGCACCTCTCCCTGGTGCCACCTCTGGATGCCTCAGAGAGAAGCAGCGACTTGTCCCTCTCAGCGCAGAGGCACTGCGGGACGGCTGCTCTCAGAGTAACACCGAGGAATTGCTCGAGCCTTTGCCTGTTTGTGTTGAGAGAAGAGTAGGCCACATTTCTTCTCAGCAATGTCCCCAATTCTCAGTTATACTATGAATTTCGAAGAGCGGTTGGTGTTTTCCTTCAAGACATGTCAGATGAGGTCCTCCAGAATATTGCTGCTTTTTCTCACACTCACATTTTTCCTCTAGTCTTAAGGTGATTTGAAGGTACTTTAACAACTCAGAAACTGAAAGTCAGTGAAAAACTTCCCCAAATATAGGGTTATTTCTGTTTAATCCCACCACTTTTAGGGCAGCCTCAGAGCCAACACATGCCTGTTAACAGCACTGGCAATCCTGCTTGAAGCGTTTGAGAGCAGCTTTGATTCTTTCCATTAATGGCCTCTTAAGAGCTACACCCTGCAGCTGCCACATTTCTTGCAGGCATAAACCCTGACATGTAGCATTTAGCACTGCTTTCTTCAAGGGGGGCTTGTTCTTGCTCTTCCCCATCGGCCTCAGTTAATAATTCTCTGGTGATTTTATCTCCATTTTTATCTGCTGCAAACCTCTGGGTGCTTGCTGTATTTCCCCAGCTATCAGTGCCAAATATTTCAAGCTGTCAGGACATTACTGAACCGAAATTCCTTGAAGCCACTGGTAGCCTAAAGGTGAAGCATTTAATTATATTGCATTGGGGTTAACAACTCTGATGGCCCCTGCATTAACTTATTAGTGGTGGCCAGTTGCTGCTGGTGGCAGTGTGGGGACAGCCTTTGCATAGTCCATCCTGAAGCAGTTCCACCTTCCAGCTCCTTGCTCCAGATTCCTTAGGATTTCCTGAAAATGGGATCTGTGTTGCATTTTTCATACTTCTCGGTTAGTCTCTAGTAGGAGAAGGGGTGGGGTCAGGTCTGTTTTTAGCATATTTTTCCTTTGGTTTTAAAGTTTATTTAAACTGACTCACATTTAATTGTCCTAAGGTAAACAGATGAATCACCCAGGGGGGAATACACCTCCAAAGGTCAGGGTTCACAGCAAGTTTTTTTTTTTCTTTCTTTTCCTTGGGCTTAAAATAAGGAAAAATGGGTTGGTTGGAAAATAAAACTATTTTATTTGGGAGTTTAGCAGACAGTGACTCAGATTTTTTAGTTTCCTGAACTTTTTACTTTTATATAAGTAAGACTCTTGATAAACAGGTATTGGGCCCACACCTGCCATGGAAAGAGCAGCAGGAGTTCAGCACAGAGTGTTAACAGAAGCTCTCTTGTGCTCCTGCTGAAATTAGCTGGTTGGGTACAGGGAGATTCTTGATAACTCCTAATTCGAGCCCTTCAGAGCAAGAGTGCTGCAGGGCCCCTTTTTCCCCTTTTGGAAAGATCATAATCAGTCAATGAGAAAACACTATTAAAAAAATAGAAGAAGAAAAGAGCCACAAGTTAAATTTTGTTTCTGGAAAGTTAGCTGATTCCTTGACATCCCTCGACAACTTGCTTCTTGAATTTTTCTCTCCTATTAAAAACCATTCACAGTAACAGGTTGCAATTTCCGACCTTGCTTGTCTGTGTGGGATGTGTCTCCAGCTCCGTGTTGATAGTCTCAGCTACAGAGGTGCTAGCTGGCGCGGTGTGAGGTTGCCAAAAAACAGACCATACATTTGTATTTCCCAGCATTTTTACTTTGATCTGGTTTTCGAGCTTGGAGCTTGCTGGAGTCTATCTCAGGTCATGCTAACAGCACCTGTATCCCTGCAAGAAACACCTTGTTTAATTGAGTTTTCTTGTTGTTCCCTTCCCTCGTCTCAGTAAGAGAGAGAAAAAGACACCAGTAAAGTGCTGTAGAAACACATGGCTGCAGAAATCACGCTATACAGAGAGAGTGATGAAGAAAAGAGATATTTGCTGCAATGGTTGCAGCTGAATTTCAGCTCCTTCTAGCTCATCATACCTTCCCCTCCACCAAACTAGGTAGGGCTAGGACCATCATATAATCTGATCAGAGATTTATAAGTGAAAAGGATAAACTGAGGATTTTTGAGCCTTCATCCCACCCTGCTCTAGGAGGAGTGACAAGACTCTTTGGATATGCTTTCTAGGCCATGAGTCCATCATTCCCCACCGGACAAAGCCTGGGAGATATCTGCCTCCCTCGTGTGCTTCACCAAAAGAGAGGTCCCAAAAGTGCCTCTCATTTCATGAACCGAGGTGCATCATTCTGGACATGTAGTTGGATACAGCAGGGTTTTCCCACAAGCTCCTGATTTGCAGGACTGTGAGTGCTTTCCACTTTCTTCCCCCTTCTGTAAAATACGAGGGGTAAAAACACTTCCATTGAGATCCCTCTGAGATACCCAACTACCATTGTCATGCTTTGATTAGATAAATTTCTCCATGCAAAAACATAGGGAAATATTCATTTTCCCACTGCCTTTCTCTTGATGTTTTGGAGGGTTTTGAAAACTGGAAACAAAAGGGAAAAAGTCCACATTTCTAAATAATCCAAAATATTCACTTAAATGGAAAGACACTCATCAGAAGTTTATATAACCAACAATGCATTTCACAATTTTCTTCTGCTTTTTTAATTACCGGCTCTCTTGTCCAGCTTGCTAGGAATATTTAAATGTGAACTGGTAGCTGAGATACTTTGTGAAAAATAAGCACATATGACAGCAGCATCTCTAAGGGGAATTTCTGCTAGATTTTGGTGACATTCAGTGAATGTCAAATAAAAAAATTAATTGGAAGAACTAACTTTTCATCATCACTTGGGTTGTAGTGTAAGTCAATGGACAATATTCCAGTGATGACACTTTGTGTTTATATGTATGTAACCAAAAGTTTTCCCCAACTTGACTTAAAAGTGATATAGTCAACTTCAGGACTACCTAAATCAAACAGTATTTGTTTGCTGGGTCTCTGAGCATCCACAAATAGCTCCCATTGGAGACAGGACCTTTGGTGCAGTCCAGTATGACCATTCCCATGCTCTTTTGTCCCTCTGTGCTCACCCTGAATGCCTGAACAGCAGAGCACTTTCAACAGTCTCATCCCAGAAGAGAAGACTTTTAAAATTAAGTTTATAAATGCAGAGATTAGTTTAAGGGAACTAGGTTTGAAAATATGGTCCCCAAATCCCCAGGAATTTATTTTTCCAATGTCTCTGGCTTTCATGAAAGCCAAGTTTGAGCAGCCCTCGGTGCCTACAGGTACTGAAAGAGGTGGAAAGTCACAGCTATACTTGCTTGGTACGCTCTGCAGCGGTAATCAGTGTTTAGTACTGAGTTCATAAACCTCTGTGCATGAAGCCCAGCTGCAGCTTCCCTGTGAAAAAACCTAACCATTTCCATATTTCATCCTCTAGCCCTTTCGGGTTGCTCAAAGCCATCCCCAAAGCCACCATGTCTCGCACCTGAAAAGAATCTCTTGACTCCAGACCCACTAAACATCCCCCACATAATCTGTTTATATTTGTTTTGCATTTGTTTGCTGTCTCAAACCATCTTAACCAAAGCTGTGGGAGGCCCCCATGGTTTTCCCTTCCTCATGCAGAAAGCCTCGGTCTTAGCAGAAACCCCTTAGCCCTCTTGTGGTGCCGTTCCGCTGCCTCTGGAGGAAGCGAAAGTCTACAGCCAAGCTCTCGCAACATTTTGGAAACCAAAGGGAACACATAGCAACACGGGGTCTATTTGTATTCACACTGTAGTTACCAGAGCCTCCTTCGGCTTATTCCCCATGCTCTCTCCCTCTTGTTCTCACTCTCTTCTTTCAAACGGAGGATGTGTACTTGGTAATACTGAACTTCTTTGTATGTTTCTTTAGTTCTGCCTCTATTAGTAGCTTCCGTCCGCTCTTCCAGCCCCAAGTACAGAGACCTGGCAGCGAGGAGATCAAACAAACACAGCTGCTCCCGTGTCACTCCCGCTGCCAGCCGGCTCGCCGCTTGCCCGCTCCCCGAGCCCACGGCAGCCAGGGCGCAGGTGGAAGCGGATGGCTTTGAGGTCGAGGTGTAAATACCCATAATTAGACATGAATTACATTTAACACCCATGACGGGATCTGGTGGGAAACAGGTGGGGCAGAAAGCTGAAAGATGCACACTGGAAAAAATTCTCCTTACTTGACTTGATCTCAAGCCCATGGAAGCGCATGGAAAGAATCCCCTGGAGTTGTGATGGGCTTTGGACCAGGGTTCTTTGCAAAAGCAAGGGGAGCGCAATAGGAAAAGCTGCACATGCAGTATGGATTGGCAATTCTTCTCCCTTCCCCTTGGCAGGGAGAGTTAAAGGAGAAGGGCGTGAGGAAATTTTTTTTTCCTCTACAGAGAAAAAATTAAAAGAAGAAGAAGAAAAAGAAGAACAAATCAAAAAACAACTGGAAGGCGGGGGGGGAAGCAGAGGAATGTTAATTTACATCTTCATTTCGAAGACACTTATGTCCTCTTTTTTGACACACCTTGCGGAAAGTAACAAAACAGTGTGGGTTGACAAAAATAAATATTACGGCTCTCACGTTCTGAGTTCTTCTCTTCTCGTTTTTCTGGAGAGCTGTTTCAGATATTTCTTGCAATTTGACCTTTGAGCTGCTTGGAAGATTTACTGAGTGCCTCAAATGCAGTCATTTTTGCAAAACTGATGTGTAGCGTTAGCTATAGGAGAGTGTTCCAGTGATGTGCAAATAGGTCAAGGAAAAACGTGAACCAATAAGGTAACCAAACAGGAATGTAAACTGAATGGAGCCTTTTATGCAAAGGTGAAGGGTTCATTTTTTTCCAGAATTATGAAATATTGAAAAGTTGTGTCAGAGCCCCCATACTCAAAACCTTTTGATAAGCAGAGATGTTTTTAAAGCTACTGAGGCTTCAGTGCATTTTTCCTTGCACCTCTAAAGATATTGGTCCTGGAAACTCACCTGTAAGTACAAATACATGGTTGGAAAACATAACTTTATTGTAACAGACAAATTCTATGGTAAATCTTGAATTAATGTTTGTGTGATACGGTTTCAGACTTGCCAGTATTATCACTTCTATCTGGTTTTGGCGGGGTTTTTTTGGTAGAAAGCAAATAATCTGCTTTATACTACCCTGTCCCTAATCTCCTGCACTTCCATCTAAGTTTATCCATACTCCTTGTGGCATATGTGAAGGGCAGATCCTCAGCTGATGTAAATTTACTTAGTGGTTTTGATACCTACTGAAAATCTTACTGCATCTACTTAATGGATACTGAGCAACAGCCACAAAGACCCCACACTCACAGCTTTGCCTCAGCAATACTGAAAGCTCAATTTACACTTATTCTTTCCAAGATGACTCATACCTGTGGATTTATTTCTCATTTTTCTTGACCAGAGTGCCATGTTTTTCACTTGAACAGTCAGGCGAATCCTTCCTGGAAGTTTGTGTTAATATTTTAAATCCCTTTGGTTTCTTTCATTCTGACACTTAACAGTTGCAGTCATTCAGTCAAGAAACAGAAGCAACACCCAGTGACCCAAACAACTCAAAAAATTCCACCAACACCGGAGTGTCAAAAGAAACAAAAAGGGATACACGGAGTAAAACACCTTTTGTCCCTTTCATTTAAAATGATCCAATAAATTCAAGGTAATGCCAAAAACATGGGAAAACGAAAGTCTAGACAGAAGCAGTTCTGAAACAAGAAGGCTAAATAACATGACAAAGTATTTCTAACCAATGTGCTCTCTGCTGTATTGTGTTTTGCTTGTCCCTATGGGAGAACACCAAAGGGAAAACAAAGTAAAGCAAATCACACCATCCTGCAACTGATTTTTCCATGCAATAGATATCTGCCTCCAGTCACAAACGAAGATCCTTTTGTGCTCTAGCAAGTGCCACTCACTGAGAACATGTAATTCCCATTGAAAAGCCAGATTTGGGCATAGGTAGTTAAACGTATTGTTTAATTGTCATCAAGGTATGTCCATTTATTTCCATTTTAATGCTGATTTTTTTTTGCTAAATAGGTCAGCGCCAGAGATGCCAAAGTCTTTCCTGGTTTGCAAAATATTCCCACCCTGCAGCGCCTACATCTGGACTATGGTCTGCAGTGAATCAACATCTGCTGAACGAAATACACAGCCAACCTGAACAGCCAGTGAGACTCTGTGGCATGGAGACTCTGGCTGCCCCTTACGCATTCCATGTGACAAAAAATTCCCGTTTCAGTATTGCCAAAAGCTGACAGTCACAGTCACTCTGTACCTAGCGTTGATCTCTCTCAAGATGGCTGTGGGCTGAATCCCACTGGAGAGGTAGTGTTGGGCATCTACACCACTTGGAAGATGTTTCTCTTTAGGGAAAGTTGCCTGGCCAGTGGCAAGGATGTGAAAATAAGCAATAGCTGAAAGACACCAGCATTGCATTAACACCAAACAAAGAGCTGAACATTTTCATGACTAGCCTTCTCATGGCTTTTAGTCATACCTTAAGCCAGGGAATGGAAACACATGTGATAATTAAAGCAAAAAAGATCTTTTTGAACCTTAAAAGATTTAAGTTTGACTGAATTTGAATTTTAGACAAAGGTTCACATGGGTTTTTATTTCACCCAAGCCAGTTTATCCACCTTTCCTTTTCAGACAGGCTTAGATTTTAATCCTCAATACCTGTGAAGTTATTTATGCTACTTTGTTTGTTTGTTTGTTTCCAATTAACTTTTAATTAATTTTTGGGTCTGAGCAGGATATTTATTTTTCAAAATGCTGGGTGTAACCATTTATATAAACAAATCTGCCTTACTTATTTTTCTCCTTTTGATGTTGATTTCTATTACCTTTAGCCCCATGTGTGATGGGAGAATTTCCTACATGTCCTGGTAGCTCTGTTCTCAAGTAGCCATCAGTGACGTGAATGCCAATTTATCTACTGATTAATCAATCAGAGCATGTAGAAAACAGTGTTCCTTCACAAGAATTGGGACTTTTAGTGCTAGAGGCAGCTGAAAAGTTGAGCCATGTTTAGATTAAAACAATTTATTTTTAACCAGATGAAAACATCTGCAGAACATGACTGCTCTCACCAACCTATGCCCGTATTTTTTATTTCATCTGAAAACTAAAATCTCCAATATTTCTGCACAAATGGACAATTCAGTCTAGCTTTCAAGCTGACAGTACTTGAGTTTTGTGGGTTTTTCACCAATTTTTACTTTGCACTTTTTAATCAATCATTGTCATTTTCTACAGGAAAATCACAACAGCAACAGCTCATTCTCCAACCTGCTGCGTTTTGTATACACCTTTAGAGTCCATCAAATGTGGGCTAGAAATACAAGAGAAAAAAAACACCAGCTGACTGTCTCTTGGAATATCTCCATTGCCTTATGCTGGGAATAAGGTCCAGTGATCCTCACAACTACACTAAAAGTCCCTAATTGCACTAAGGAACACATTTGTTAAGACAGACAAAAAAAAAAAAAAATCAAACCAGCCTGGTTGTTTTTTTCTAATTCCTATAAATTCAGCCTGCCTGGGTTCAGGTTCTCCCTAGCTTTTATGCAAGCAAACTGTAGGAAGAGTAAGGGATGAAAGCCAGGAAAATTTTGCAGTCCTTTTTCTGAGTGATTTCAGGTGTTCTCCATCTCTAACTGCTAAAGGTGAGACAAAAAGTGTTGGAGGTGGTGTAACGGCTTGATCCGAACTCAGAGCAGGTAGCAGAGCTGTGGGTGCACAATGAATAGGAAGCCGTAAGAAGCCTTCTTCCTCCTTACAAGGGTATTTAACAGCTCATGTAACTCTCAGCCAGCCTTTACTGTATGAAATTTAGGGACAGAAAAAGGTCCCGTGAGGTCTGCAGTAAAAGCTGGGAGCGTGACCCTATGTCTATTAGGATACAGAGCAGAAAGATGAACGCAGTCCTTCCGCAAGCTCACAGCACACTGCTCCACTGCTCCATTTGCCCCCTCCAATCCCCCTTAGGAAGCCCTGCCTAAACGGCACAATTGAGATCCATTTATTCAGTGGATAAAATTGTACATGAGTTGTACAAAGTGAGTTGAGATTTACGCACACATGGAAGCCAGCAGAGATTAATTACTCCTCAGGTCTGCAAAGCGCTTTACAAATGCAAGGCAGCACATGAGCTCTCTACATACCATTATTTCTCTCTGTTTACCCACTAACTGGCTTTTTCATACCAACTAATAGCCAAACCATTATAAAAAAAATGGTATAAAAATATTGGGAACACAGACCCCTGTACTTTCAGCTATCCAGAGACCCCTTTTCTATCATAAGCTGTCTCAGGCCAGGGCAGAGCTGAATCTCTAATTCAGGTTGAAGCATTTTCTTCAGCTGAAGGATGACTCGCCCTGCCAACAAGCAAATGTTTGGTCTCTAAAGGTGAAGGGTGGCTATTGGCCACTATGGCAGATATGTCCAGCTCTGCTGTGATACAGATGAAAGAGCCTCGACTCCAAGAAACAAAGCTTCAATGTAGCCTAATCAGAAGGAACACTGAGTCAGTAAAAACTCTCAGCCTTTCTTTGAATGTTAAAGTGATATATGCATATCATTCCCTAAAAAGCACTGACACAGCGCTCCTTTACCCCGGGGAAGGAAGAAGGCTCCATGTACGTGCCACAACCAAGTGGCAAACTTCAGTTTTTACAGCAAAGACACTGAGAACCAGGCTAGTCCTCCCACAGAAAAAAAAAAAATCAGCAGGAGGGCTGAAAACAGCATGTACAAAACTCTCTGTTCCCATTCAGAATTGTTGAGGTTCTTCATATCCAAGACCGAAACAACAACCTTTTCATTATATTTCATGGTTTCTCGCAGGTACAAGTGTCTCTGTTTCCTCACCTTTCCCTTGCTGAATGGGTTTGCAGGGACGGCACTCTGTCACAGGCATGAAGTGATTGGCTTATTTGCTGCGACATGATGCTTAGTAATCTATCATGCCTTGCTCATACATACCAATTCCCCTTCCTGCTCTTCTGGCAGACAAAAGGGGCAACAAATTGACGCAAATGTAGTTAATGTCTACTCTACAGCCCCTCTGGAGTGCTAAAACAGATGTCTCCTGGGAAAGAGAATGAGATCCACAGACTGCCAAGTCCTTAAGTCCCTAAGCTTTAAAAGGAGAACAGTTCCGGCTTGCAGTATTTAGGGGTTTCAATAGTTGTGGTGAAGAAAGGAGGTGTGTAATGTTTCTGTTTGCTTTCTGGCTACTTGAATGGTTCTGCCATTTTCCCAAGAGTTGAAAGGACTATACTATCATAAAGATGACTACGAAGGCATACAAATTTCATATGTGCTGGTGAATGAAACATTGGGTGTTTTCAAACATTGGGTGCGTTCCCAAACTCTCCACACCTCCCGAATGCGGTCAGGAAACCTCATAAGAGCCGACTCTACTGTAAATGGTCTGAATCCAGTTGGGCCACAAATGCCATGAGAATAAAGTTTCTCATACCATGATGAACAATTTTTCCCATGTAGACAAGGCCTTAATTAATCTTTAAAGTGTTCCAGTTTTAATTTTAGGTCACAGTTGGGGCTGGTTCTTACCATGGCTCCTGTCCAGCAAAGCTCTTAAGCACACGCTTAATTCTTAGCATTTAAAGTAACCTCATTGACTCCTATGGGATTGCTCACATGCTTCAAACTATGCAGATGTTTAAACTTCTGCTGCATCGGGGCCTGGCTCCGAACTTGACTGTCCTCCTCTAGTCACAACAACAACGCAATGTAAGAGAAACTGCTCCCGAACCGACCTTCAAAGTTTTGTCTGAAGGCATACTGGAAGGGCCAGACAGCTGGCAGGCTTTGCATTAGTTTGTTCACCACAGCATAAATTACCTCTGATTTGCTTAATGACTGTTTGGAATCAGGATGTCTCAGCCCCACTAATACAATGCCCCATGGGCAATAATCCTCTTTTTAGAAGAGTCACAGGCGAAGTACGTTTTCAGCAGAATAAACCACTTCACACAACTCTAGGTGAACTATGTGCTGTGTAAGTACCCTGGCCCCAGTGAAGATCGCAAAAGCAAATCGATGTGCGCTCACTTTATGCGCTTGGTTTTAAGGAGTGTGGTTTATTTCTTGGTAAAAATAACATTTCTTAATAAGGACGTATCAGCCAAAACATTGATTAACTGTGGCTTTTAACAACTTACTCAAAGAGGTATGAATTTAATTAGCTCTCGTCAAAGTAAGAAGAATTAGTGTTAAGCTGTTTTATAACTCAATTCTTCTGGCTGGAGGACAAAATGAAATGAATAATTTTTTAAAGGGAATGATTAGAAAGGTGATTAAGTGATGCTGTCATGTTTGCTTGGGCTCCAAATATAAATTTTGTTTTAAAAAACAGAAACATGGAAAAGGCAATTGTAGAAATGCTGAAGGCCCAAATTTGCCATGTTGGTGTTGCTGTAAGCCCCAGTTCTCTGACTTGTGCTACATTACAAAGCATCATGAAGCAAGACAACCAGTTAATATGAAGTTCAAACAGACGGTATCCTATTTGTTTAGAGGTCTGCCAAATGACGTTCCAGAGATGCTAGCTAGCTGACTTCAAAAAACACTTTTTCTCATCTAGACAAATCTTCATTTCATATTTCTGTAGCATGCCTAACAAAATAGGCTCTACCAAAGTTCCTCCCCTGTGAAATGTGAAACAACTGCACCTGTAAGGATCAGATCAAAAATGAAATCTAAATAAGGCTTATTTCTTAATTAGTGTTGCTTCTTGAAAGATATTTGAATTTTTTTAGTCACCAAAGCCTAAAACAGATTAAAAAAAATGTCTGAGGGGTTGGAAAGTTCTGAATAGTAGTCCTTTCCCATTCTGAAATGCCACTCCTGAGGATCTGCTGCAAGTGCTGAACATCCTCACAGAAGCTGATGGACATTACCGACCCTCGTTTTACAGAACAACTCCCCGCTAGTTGCCCTCACTTCCAGCTAAGGCCCCAACACGCAATGAGGAGCTGACCCACTTCTTTCTCCCAGTCTCTCTGAATGTCCCTCTAGAGGCATCTGTTGTCAAACAGTGAAGCCATGTGATGTTCCCCACGACATTCCCGCAGCTGCACAGCACCAGCAGAACTTCCTCTGATGATTCACAACTTGTCCAAGCTGTGCACAAAATGAAATCCAAGTGCATGCATCTTGGGACTTGGAAACCTAACCTGTGACGTTTTTGCTGGTGGGAACACACTTTTTTCTTCTTCATGTCTCTTTAGCCTTGGATCAACTTGGGAAAAAATGTTTTAAAAAGCAATGGCAGAAAGGCTGATGAAGAGGGGCTCTAAACAAAAAGAGCCTATTCAAACACAGCAGGCTTTGGAGAGCCTGTAGCAACAAGCGGGAAGGAGAAAGCAAGGGGAGTAGAGATGCTCCAAAATACTGCAGTTAAAAAAGGAAAGGATCTGGAGTCTAAGACTGCTCAGAGAAGAGGAAATACCTAAAGTGTTTCTGGGAAAACATCTGCTGGAACCAAAGCGTTTCCACTTTCAGGGGCCCCAGGGGCTGGTGGAACATGCTCACACAGTGCTGAGCAAAACCTGGAGCTTTTCAGGACAACTATGGCTTGTTTGATTAATGTTAAAGATAGGCTAAACTCTGCAAAAAGTAGCTGGAAGCAGTACAGTACCGAGGTACAGATCCCGTTTTCAAATGATTTATGTTTATTACTCAAGATATATGCCTAATTGAGAGAGCCATGTGATCTCAGATGAAGGAAAGATTCTAGCCCTGCAGATCTTCTTACCAGGGCTAAAAATCCACCACTGCTGTTTATTTAATCCTTCTCATCTCCGATGAAATATAAATATGGTGACTTCCAAGAATACATGCAAGCCAGCTTGGAGGAACAATAAAGGTAAATAGGCTGAAGGTTTATCAGGATTCACCAGATGGTTCTGATGTGGAATTGGCCTCTTCCAGCTTCTCCGGCCCCAGGCAGAGGACAGGGAAGCTGGGACTGAAAAGCCTGAGAGTTACGTGCTCTCCCAGGAACACAATGAAATGCAAAAAGGCTTTGGTGAGGAAATACCCAGCTCTGCATGGAAGATCCCACACGGTGAAATGGGAGACTGTGGAGCATCAGTGCAAAAGCAGAGTTAATGAAGGTATGCGGTGTAGCTCTGACACAAAAAGCTGTACAGCTACACCAATGCTTGAGCTAATTATTCCTAATTAGGGTAGGCACGGAGCCATACTGTAGCGCATTTAGAAGGAAGCTAATAGTCCCGCACAGGCCGAAAAGGTGCCGGTTATGTCTTGCTGGTTTTAGGTGGAAGTAAAATAGAGGAAACTTTTTTTAGGTGGTGCTGTGCAGCTTGTAGTTAATTGTATAATGGCAGGTTGTCTCTACTAAGTTATGAACAATCAAAATAGAAAGGATGCATGCTAAAAACTCAAATGGGCAATTGTAAACTACAGAACCACAATTCCACCACCATCCAGGGAATCTTATGGTCTGTTAAGTCATCCAGAAGCCCTTGTTGGAATTACATTAAACATTACAATTCAATATTTCCCTAGCTTTACTTTCTTATTATTATCGCTATTTTTATACTATGTATAGTTCAGCATTTTGGAGCTATGCCCTATACCTCCTGCAGCTGCTTCAAGCTATGACTACATCTGCTGTTGCCTTCACAATGGCTGCTACCTCTTCCTCTTCCCATTCTTCCAGGAGAAGTGGAAATGTGTCCCCTGCGTAACACCTACACCAGCCTTCTTCCAGTGTGCTCACGTGCTAGTTTTCTCACTCTTTTGTCCTCCACCAGGAGCAGTTTGCCTCTGTGAGAGTTTCCTGTTTATCTCAAACTGAGAGAGATGCCAGAGTGGTAAATTGGTGTCCTGGATACATTTGCACTGTATATCTCTTTTTACATGTAAATATTCATGATGCAATTCCTAACCTCATGGAAGCTACGGATAAATATCCCCTTGCCTTGCTACAAGAACTGAAGACAAGGTGTTCTTCTCCCTGCAGCTCCTCAGCCCATGTATTTGAAGGCTAATCCACCCCCACAGGGCCATGACCACAAAGTCAACACCCACAGCCAAGTAAGAATATTCTATAAGATTTGCAGCATTGGGTGTTATTGGAATGGATGGTTGAAAGAGCGATTTATAACATGAAATACTGCATTTACCAGTTGCTTTTATGTATATGTATGTGTATTTACATATATACATATTTACACATATATATTTACATATATACACACTTATATATAGCATACAAAGTTACACTGGTTGGCTGAATCCACTTGACACTTTAATATTGCAATAAGGAGTCAACAATAATGTACCAAAACATGTGGCAGTTAAGCAATGCCAATCACTATTTTTTATAGAATAGAAATTTGCAATGTTTGCTTCATGTTTTCTCCCCGAAAATAAACGTCCCTTGCCCCAAAGATTTTCTGATTTTTGTGTGTTGTCATTTGTCTTTTTGATGGCTGAAAAGTGCTCCACTTCAGCTGATTTTTAAATGTTGATCTAGGTTCCCAGTAGCATGAAGACGTGGTTTGGGTTTTGTGACAGAAACTTCATCTAGAAAGGAATCACTGAGGTCGAAAAGCTTTTCTTTTCTTTTTTTACATAAGATTTTCCACTATAAAAATGGAAATTTTACATGAGTAGATAATGTCACCAATATCTTTTAGATAGTGCATTATAACAGTAAGATTAAACTCTAGGAGAAAATGCTTCACACAACACAGCAAAGGAGTAAGATGGTAAGAAAAACTTTATCGCTTCTTCCCATACATGTATGTGGCTCTCCAGTACAGAGACTAATCCCCTAATTTTGGAGGGGGAATTTCCATGGAGATTTGCCCTGGGAATCTTTATCTCCCCTGAGGTTCTGCAGACCCATTGGATGGTGCTTTAGGGTAGAAACATGGGAGCAAGAAAGGATTGCTGCAGAGGAGCTGCAAGACCATCAATGGTGTCATCTGAATGTCTCTAGGGCCCAAGCCCTGGCCTTTCGATCTGAAAGGGGTTTTCCTATGCACAAGCCTTATCAACCATGTTGGCACAGTTGTTTTGTAAATACACGGTGGATTTCATGGGTCTTTTCTGACTGTGCATGCTCAGCAACCCAAGCTCCTCAGATCTGCTGATCATTCAAAGAGCCATAGCAAATTACTTAAGCAGTCAGCTACTGAGAGTCTGGACTCGGGACATGGGCAGTAGAGGCTCAGCTGCCTAGCAAGCCTGATTTCCCCAATATACCATGCATCTTGATTTGCTGACAATGAGGAATTACATTATTCAAACAGTAAGCAGGCACAGAGGATAAGCTGGAGGACACTGTTGCTGGAAAGGGCCTAAGGGGAAGCTAGAGAGGAAAGCCCTGCAGTGGCATACAGAGAGAGAGGAGCACCCTACAAGAATAAGAGGTGCAGAGAAGGGCCCCCAACTCCTCATGGGGCTGTTGAAGGGCCATTTTAGCCTGATAGACACATAGTTCTGTACTGAAGAACAAGAAACAAACAATGCCAACGGAAGTCGCAGTGCTGATCATTACTAAGCAAATGCACAGCCACAGCCAAGAAGGTTTATTCTCATCCTGCTTACTTAACACTGCCCTCTCACTGTGTTTATCTGCGGCTAAACACACCAATTGCCCTAGGAGAGTTACAAGAGTGAAGATGTTAATGGAGGCCTATACCTTTAGATGCAATTCCTGTCCAGACTTAGGTAACTCCATGTTCTAACACTTCTGGATGTGGTTTAGTTGATTTCTGTAACCAGCTGATTATGTCTACACTTAAGTTTTGTCAAAGTGTCTGTTTTTCCCAGGTGTTCCAGAGAATCTTATTTTCTCATTATCTTTTATGCAACCTGATATTCATTGTGTAACTTTTCAGCACTTCCTAATGGCTGAGACTTCTCAGCTTCTCAGTATCCAAAAGAACCAGGAGTGGCTCTTCCACTGGTTCCTTGGGAAAATCCTCCCTTTACATTTCTCCCTTTCCTCTGTGTTTCTGTCCTTCATTCCCGAGAGCCAAGCAGGTGCCCAGGCTGTGGCTTCTCCAGTCCTGGCGCTCTCCCAGGCACAGTCACCAGTACCCTACCCAAGGGATGTGGGTACATGGTCACTTTTCTGTATGAGAGCAGAACTGGACTTTGAGGAGAATCTGGGCTGGCCCAGCAGCCAGACGTGCACCACTCAGTGGGTTTTTCATGACTCCAAACACAACAGTGGAAGTTTGATAAACCTCCAGCACCAGAGATAAGAACTGTGAGACTGACAACTTCTACAACCAATTCCTGCTTCCCAACATCCACTGCCTTCCCTTGCTTCATTTATTTCAATCAAGGGCTTCATAATGCACAAATAACTCAAAAAGCATAATTGCAGTTAAATGATATGCAAGAAAAAACACACTCTTAGACTAGGTGTAAGCCATTGGGCTCCTGATCCAGGAACCTTATCCACTCAGGTGCAGAGGTAGTTTATTACAGCATGGATGAAATCATCTATTTGGTTTTCTTTAGCTGAGATTTTCAAAGCAACCTAGGAGTTACTGATTAAATGAATGAGAAACCTTTGTTTAAGTTTTCTATTTATGTTGAAAACCTAACCTTAATAAATCTCAATAATAATATTACATGCACTTACAAATGAATTTTCTGGGCAGCAGATTAACATAAAAATTAAATGCTGTGCTATCTGCTGTTACTATCTAGGTTGGTACCTATCTCATATTGCTCTAATATCTGGCCTATATTAATGTAATATCCACGCACCACTGCTTCTTTATAAACACACAGTTGTTGGTTCACACAAACACTCTTGCAAAGACTTTCATATTAATCCCTTCTATTATATTCAGTGAGGATCTATAAAAATGAATTAAAAGACTCATTTTTCTACCCTTAGGAAGATTTCTTCTTCCTATCATTTTGCCATCAAGGTTATAATTAAAGACACTGGCTGCTGTGGCCTGTATACATAATTGCAATATATGATCAACGATTGTAAGCACCAGGATAAATGCATTATCACACTGTCTAATTATCGTGTTATCTGACTGACAGGAGGCTGTTTTATCTCTGTCTAGAGATGAAGGACATATCTGACAGACACCAGGACTTTGCTTTGATGTCAGATTTGTATACGAAAGAATCAAAGACTCGAACCCTTTCCAAAATGGTTCCAATATGATTTAATCCTGCTAGACAATTCCCTGCCTCACTGCCAGAGCCTGCTTTGAAGTGGCATTGCACAGCGCATGCTGCTAGTGTGTATTCCCGAAAGCTGGAGCACCGGGAGTTGCCCCACATGCCGAGCAGAAGGCCTGTGCCCTCCGTCTCGCACACCCACCCCCTCATTCGCAAGATCACATGGTGGAGAGGGGATGTGGTGTGGCTGGCAGATGGGGAGGGCCGGAGGAACATGGGTTCAAGTGCCACCCCCAGCACACGCCTGTGACGTACGGCCAGGCACTTCCTGCTTTTGGCCGTCCTTATCGTCAGTGCTTTCTATAGGAGCACAATCCGCTTGGGTTCATCATGCCACTGCTGCCAGCACCCCAGCAAGAGCATGTCCAGCATCTGCTCCACCGCTGGGACCTCTACATCATGCTGAGGGCTTGCATACAAGTAACCACAGCCCTTGGTCGCACAGGAATACAGAATTCACTTCCCTTCCCCCTTTCCACCCCTGCATGACCTGGCTACGTACCACCAAAGCATTTCTCCATCGCATTAGTGATAACAACCAAGTGCTGTTAAATGTCAGAGTAATAAGGGAAGGCTGGGAATGGAGGAGACTGGGAAGGGGCACTGACAGTGGGACAGGCAAGGGTGAAACAGGCTAAAAAGGAGGGAGGAGCATGGAAATGTCAACGCTAAAAGAATAATTGAAAGTGTCCCCTCCTGCACTTTGCCAGTGGCTCAAGACTTTGCATCCCACCATTCTTGGCTCAGCAGAGACCCGCAGATCCCCCTCCCCTGCCGAGCACTGTGCTGCTCACTGCTACTTATCTCCTCAGTGACCTACTGCTGCTACACTTCAGACAGTCAAGTGGCTCAAGTCCCTGCAATGGCATAAAGGTTAATTTTGTCCCCCGGTGCACATTCATTATGATATATTCTCTAATTACATGATCCATTTTTCTTTTAGTAGGTTTTTCCTGGGGTGTCTGATTGCCATCTTCAGCCTGCAGTGCTAAAAACAACCCGACATCCCTGCACAGCAGCAAAAGCCTCAAAGATTGCTGCGTCAACAAATCATTTCAGAAATGGTTTTCATCCTTTGAGTAACTGCATAATTATGATAAGATAATGAACCAGATTTGTACTATTTCCAGCTTTTTCTTGCAAAAAGAAATCATGCCAGGAGCCTGGAAATAGTCTCAAATCATTTATGTGGTATAGGAATGAGCAGATAGTTTTGTTGTCAGGGTTTTGTTTTTTTAATTTGGTTAGTTTCATCCTCCTTAGCACATTCTTCACACACCCTTTGGCCATTTATCAGTCACAGCAGAGAAAGATGAATCCTGTGGAGTTCAGAAATGTCCTAAGTCTGGAGCACTTTACTTTGCAAATGAAATATTTTTCCAGCATGGCGTTTGTGTATATATTTAAAATTCCAGCTTTTTAAAAGTAAAATGAACTAACTTTCCTTGCCACATCCCCAAGACCTCACAATTGCCCTGTGAGTGCTCAAGCCTCCACCTCCCTGTGTCAAACCCAGACAGAGCAATCCATTTCTAGAAGCAGAAAGAAGGAACCGTTTCAGCAGCGGGGGCACCTTCCCAGACGGAGAAGATAAATTCCCTCACATCACCCTGGCACCCTGCAAGGTGGATATGGACTGATATTTTTTTTCTGAGTTTCAGATCACGTCTGTACCTCTTCCACTTCCGCTACTTTCCTGTTATTTTTGACTAATGTATGATATTTTAACAATCTGACTTTTAATCCCCACCTAATTTCTCATTCCACCTCTGTTTTCTTTTGAAGTAGACATCAGTATCATTTGCAAGACAGGCACTTGTGTATTGCTATGCTTAATGTCTCTCTAAAATTGCCTGTCTTCAGGAATATAGGTGAAGGACTCCCCTGTTTTTTATGCTGCCATAGCTGATTTATGATCACTTAATGACTAAGACCCAGAGGTGTTTTGGGTGCCTAACTCAGACCATTGGGTACAAAGCAGCCAAGCATCTTTAGGGACCAGGGTCAGTGTTTGTGGTACAACAGCAGTGAAAAAACAGACATGGAAGAGGGGAAGTTGCAGCAAAACTCCCCTGTGAAGCTCCCTACTCTGAGTGATATTTCTCCCTCTGTCTCTTCTTGAGACTTGCTCTGGGCTTTTACCAGCGAGTGAGTGTGTTCAAGTGCCAAAGAAGCCTTCTACCAAACTGTTATATCTCAAAAAATCCTTGTTCGGCCATAAGCAACATCCTGCCATTGCCACAGAGATGCCTACAAACACATTTGGGAATATAAATGTAACAGCAAATGCCTGTGTGTAGAATAATCAAACCAGAAACAAAGATCAAACTGAACTTTGTGTGTTAAAATCATTATGGGTAACCTCATAGTTACCTGATCAGCACAACAACAAACTGATTGGGGGGCATCAACACAGGCAGAGAAGAGGGTTGGCTCAATGCATGAACACATCTCAATTTTTTCCTATGGCACAGACACACGTTTATGACTTTCTAACACTTGAGAGATGCTGGTGGTGTTCTCCACAAGTGTTGTTAGAAAAGTCTGGTTATATTTATACATATGCATAAACAGTATAAAATTAACTCTCTAGCAATATTTTGAAGATTTTTACAGATGCTCTCAACCCAATATAATATTTTTGCCTGCCTTGCATATAAAACCTTAATAACTCTGAAATTTGGATGACATCAAACTGCATCTTCCATTATGTTTAAATTGCACTTGTAAAACCTGTTGGCCATAAGCAACTCAAGTATGGTTGCAAGTGTTTTATTGTCCCTTGCACTTCTAGTAATAAAAGCACATTTTAACCAAATTATTATGCTGTTGAACTCTTCATATAGGACCTCATCTTTCAAAGCTAAATGAAAATAAAAGGGGCAACAATCAACACATTTACTTCTTTGTATAGATATAAATGTATACGTACCCACTTACATGCATGAAAAGGTTAATTATGTGATAAACTGAAATTGTCTTTATTGTTATATGATCTGCAAATGTGTTTGCTTTCTGCTGCCAGACATTCATTACCCCCTATTTCTTTTTAAAATCTTTGTTTACTGTACGATAGGAATCTTTTTAGTATCTTGTCCGTTCTGACTGCCAGCCCTCTGGAAGTCCTGGCTGCAATGCAGACACCAGACATATTAATTTTTATTTCAATGGAAGGTGGATATTAGTGATAACATTGAAGAAAAAGTCCTTTAAGTAGTTCAGAACCCCCAAAAGTTTTAATGAAGGTTTTGTGGGAAACCACATTATTCGATTAACATTTGAACTGGAACAACACAAGGCCAAACTTTTTCCAAACATGAGATGAATCAGAAGAGTTATCAGCCACAGCTCATATGAGAATTAGTACAATCTTATACACAGAAGGAGTGGTTTACTCCATTAGAAGACTCTCAGGTTTCAGCTCAGCTATTTGTAGAATAAAATTCTACTCACTATGGGTAAGGTTGTCAAAACCTCAGAAACCATACTTACTGCTAAAGGTGCCCAAAATTTTCTCATGAAATTCTTCTTTCTTTTATATAGAAATGACTATTCCATATGAGCACTTTCCCCCCATTGCACGTATAGCATAGATCTATTTGAATCAAATTTTTAATTACTAAAAAAAGCAAGCAAAGAACGTTCAGGTTTTATGAACAAAGTGAGAATCCATTGAAAACATCTAACAAATTATTTACTTCTTGGAGGGGATCTGCTCTATTAAGCATTACCAAATCTGGAAATAGCAACTTAAGTAATTTTAATCACAGGCTAGAAAATGTTACACCAAGCATCTGTACCCACTGCCAAACACGTACTAACAAGACATAGTTATCTAAATAAATCAAAAGCCTACCAACTTCATATTGAGCTCTCCCAACATGTTCAATCAGCATCAAAGACCACAGAAGTCTTTATTTATTTTGACTAAGGTTAAGTTTTTCTCTATTTTAATCAATACTTTAAATTCATTTTCTATGTGAGCTAAGGTGGCTCTGCACTGCTGACAAAGTGCCTCTCTGCCTTCAGCCTTTATCTGACTCTAGCGGTGCAGAAAAGGAGTGCAAAATACAAACATTTTGGTAACCAAGCAGAGTGATTGAAGGGTTTCTTTGTCAGAGGTATCCTAACTACTTATTTAAATCCCTCAAATAAGAGAAGGGTTCATGAGTGACATCTAGAGGTAATTCCTTAAGATGACTGGGGCAACTGCCTACTGAGGCTCAGGTACCTGCCCTAAAGCTGACATCTCACTTGCTAGCATAGGTAGTGCTTGTACACACCGCGAGAGTTGAATGGAGTACAGCAACACAGATTTTAACAAGCAGATCAGGACAGAAAGTTTTCAGAGAGAAATTGTTTTCTGTAGAACTTCAGTGTTCTACAATGTTGCAAAAGAAAAGTGAAAAAGCTTAAATGAAATCTTTCCATTTGAGTCAAGTATGAAATCACTTTTCCCTGCAAAGCACTTAACTTCAGGTGTCTCCTTCCTCATTTCCGTCTGCGGGTCTGAGATCCCTGGCCAGATCTCATCTCCCAAACTATCAAGTGTCTCCTCTCTTTCCCGCACAGTGTATCAGAGAAGCCACATAAATATAGGGTAAGGGGAAAGGTTGAAACACCTGGGCTACAACTCACATATAGTATAAAAATGACACAAATCTAGTCACAAATTCCATCTTTTGGGGTTTTTTTTAGTGAAAAATGCGGCCAAAAATACTACGCCACCTCCAATTTGACATTTCCAGGAACTTCTCAGCCTTGTGGCTTTTGGGACTCAAGAGGCGCAGGCAGGGTTTCAAGGCAGCTTCCCTGCCCATGCTGCCTGCCCAAGGGGAACCTGACCTTCTGATACAAAGCAAATGTGTCAAGCTGAGCTTCTTCAGGTGACGTTGCTGGGCCACCCCTCAGCAACACTCAGACCAGGCTGTTCAGAAGTGGAGCAGCTGCCTCTCCTGGCAAGACCTTGTCCCTTCTGTCTGGAAATCCCTTCACTTGGCTGCCTTACATATATATACATTAAGTGTCTTACAGCTTCTGTCCATGCACAGGTTTTGGGCTGTCATGTCCTGATTTTTTGTTATAATTTAGGATGAGAAGAAACACTGACGTATCAGAACTTCTTTCAGGACAGATGTTTTCTCTCACCTCTAGCAGTGAAAGGTGGGCTACAAGCACATATCCAGCCAAGGACGACTAGATAATGTAATATCAAAAAATAATGGGACGAATCATTTTGCTTGAGCTATGGCAATTCTGGACATTTCCCACAACAAGGAGACAAGGGGAAAAGGCTCAAAGTAAAAGAAATGTGAGGGATATTAACAAAACGCGAACATCTTGCACAATACCGTAGATGTAAGCTGCTCTGCACAGCAAAGGAAAAGAGCCAAGCAGATAATGGAGTCCCTGCCTGAAGTCCTGTGGATATGCTGCCGAGCATTACAGTATCGGCTGGGGTGTGCCTGATAGCTGGAATGCTCTGAAGAGCAGGTGGCTCTTCAGCAGTTAATCTTTCTTTTTCATCATCTGCATTTGCTTGGCATGTTTGGACACATGCATCTCGTTTCTGTGCCATCAGGGAGCTCAACTGTAGTTCACCTATATCACATACCTGCAAAATGGTAGGTCTCTTCTCATTTGCTCAGTTTGGAAGTATTCAAGGTACCTAAAGAAAGCCTTTAATCTGTCATTTAAAATCTTATTGTGGTTTAATTCATAAGGAACCATGTTATTTTCATAGTGTGCCAAGAGCAGTATTGGCAGCAGTGAGGCAATTATTTATGTGGGTTATCAGTTCACAGAGCTGATTAAGTAACCTGAAATGTGATGATAATGGCTTCCAGTAATGGCTTCATATCAAAAGGATAATAAATATTATTTGCTGCTCTTTCTTATAAGAAACGGGAAATATTTCAGTCCTGTTGAAATAAAAGCAAAACTATTGTTCTTTGAAAAAGTCTCCCAATAGCTCTAATTTCACATCATGTCTACTTCAATACGCTCATTTTGTTGCATAAAATTATGAATGATATATTGAATATTACAGATACATCTGGATAACTGATGTTAAGTCCCTACCTGCATTCAGAGCATGAGTGATCTCTCCATGGTAGTGACCCAGTTTTTATTGCACTGCAAGGTACAGAGAGCCAGTTGTACCCCTTTTGCTTAGCTTTATCCACATAGCATCACACCCTGACTCTTAGACATATTTTAGAAAATATTCAAAAATGACTTTCTGCTGTATTTTACCAAAGGAATACAGATCTAGATTTTCTTATGATGGGGCTTGGTAAACTGGAGTTCATAAATGAACTAGCCTTGCCACTAATAACATTTCTTCTGATGATTCGTGGGTTTATCCATCACGAGGTTACTCTGACCTACCTTAAACCCACAGAGTGGCCAGTTATAAAATCCCTGTTCTCAGTGAGGGACGTTCATCAGCAGAGGTTTTTCTTATTCCTTGAATTATAGCATGAATAATGCAGACCCTATTCAGAATTGCCACTGATGTGCAGATTTGGATCACTTGCCATCAGCTCAGTTGTTTCAGTATTAGATCATGATAAGTATTTAGAAAAAAAAATTACAAATCTAGATTAATTTAGAGCTACGGGTATAAAGAAATATATTTATTTTAGAACTTCCAAGAATGGTTTGCAAAGATACTTTGGATGTGAAACCTTTCTCAAAAATATCTTATCAATGAGGAAGGAAAGTATACTATCGTATTTTGGATAGGAAATCTGTGGAGGGAGGGCTGTTACAATAGTGGCAAAAGCTTTTCTGCTCTGAGGAGAGTACTGAACTGGTGCTGGCTCATTTGAATGAGAGCCTGCAGGCTGTTATGAAGACTTCAGCTCATACGTATGATATACCTACATAATACCTACAGATCAAAATACAGCTGAATAAAAGAGGCAAATGTAACTGCTGTATAAGGTATTTGATTTTCAATTATGCTAAAGAATAAGATCTGAATGAAGTCACAGTATTGCAAAGCAAGTTAGTAATTTATAACAAAAATATCCTTTGCAGAGACAAGAGAGTAATATATTGCCAGTATCTGTAGGCTACAGTATTTTTGGTTTTAACCTAAAGACTTATTCTGTAAATTTTGACTACAAAGAATACTATTCCTGTTATTTTTAAAGATACCACCCCCCGTTAATAGTTTTCCATACATCTACCCATCAGATCAGCAGTTTGGATTCTGGTCCTTGCCTCTCAGTGCTTAACTCAGTGAGTGTCTCCTGAATTGGGGCCTAATGTCTGACAGCGTTTAAGGGAGAACATAGGGCTGGGATGTGAAACTGGTACAAAACCCACAAAAACCAGGTGGCTGGTAAAGACAGCCACCTTTGAAACCACTGGACAAACCTTTAACTCATATCAAAGAGCAAAATCTTGGTAATAAAGATCTGTTTGAGTGCTTTAGCTAGAAGTCATGTTACTTCACAGGCCTAATGTAAGGGTATTAGGATTACTTCATAATTTTCTCTCAAATACTTTTTTTTCTAACTGATACTGTAAGCTATTTTTATAGAAAGCCTGCAATTTTGTTGAGCTTTCAAGAAGCATTGAGTGCTTAATGTTAAGGCTTTTGGTGCATATTTTGGTATCTAATTCAACATTCAATGAGAAACTGTTTCAGAATTTGAGCCTAAATGCAGCACTGAATATGGACTCAAGAGCATAAATGTTAGCCATTTGATTTTTAAAAATGTTTAGTTTATGCCTTACATGGTTTTCTTATTTCAGTATGTAGGAATTGAAACTATTCTAAGAAATGTTATCAGATACGATGAACAAATTTGCAAGCGCTACCAAAAGCAAAAAGCTATCATCATTTTTCCACCAGAAACTGACAGGAATGAAATACACAGTCCACCTAGATGAGAAACGCAGTTTGCATAAAAAAGCACATCAGTATATTTCTACAACGATTTACACTTCAATAATTGCACATCTACTCATTACAAATACTGATGGTCCAGAGGATCTCCACCTTTGATCTAACCAGACCTTACCGACCAAGCGAGGACAGGAGGGTTAGCCAAATGGCCATGTAACTGCCTGGCAGATTGCAGGGAGAAGGCAGACAGTCCAGCAGACACTGTCCTTCCTGAGTACATCAAACCTGACCAAACGCCTGGGCAAAACATTTACAGAACCAGGCTCTGAATTTGTACTCTATCAGTAGAAACATATAACAAATCACCTGCTTATGGTGGGAAGGCACATCGGTGCAGGGTTGGACAAAATAAAGTTGTTCGCTGTTTTTCTGAGAAAATCCCAGTCTAGGAAATCACCCCATATTTCATTCTTTTGTTCAGTGCTTCTATTGCCATCGGTAGGTGCATTTCGATTGAAAGTGAAACAATTCTTACACACTTTCCCCAGTCAGGGAATACAGACGCTCCGTACTCTGAAGCCTCAACTAAACAAAGGTGTGCAAGGGTGAGCTTGGAGGCGTAAATTTAGGCATCATTAGAAAATTCCAGTCCGTGTTCAGCTCCAGCCTCCATCCTACTTTATTGTCTGAGCCTGCATTGGTTGTTTTATCACATCAAGGATCATTGTCAGAGTGTCAGCTGGATTTATGAAGTGTGTCACAACCTGTCATTTGATAATGCAGCACAACTGCAAAATAGGTTTAAAATATCCCATCCTGTGACTCTTATGCTGTGAAGCTACAAAACAGGTCACATTTCACTTGAAAACCTTTGCATGATCTGCCAGATCAACCCAGACTATGTAAGCATGTGGAGGAAAAATATAGTGGATGTTTTCTATGTTGTCTAGCTGTGCATAAGAATAGATTATGATAAACCCTTGTGAATACTACCAACAATTATAGCAACATAGTCAAATTTTATCCAGGTGATCAGGAAGCTCCATTTAGAGACCAGGTAACCAGAAGGGGAGCAGACCTGGGGCCTCCTTCTGATCACACAAAATGTTATGTCAGTGCAACTCCACTGATATCCATCCACCAAGCTACTCTCAACTGACACTTGCCCAATTTCTGACATGGGATCCCAGTCTTTATCCTCCAGTTACCACTAGTTATGTTTTGCTTAAACAAAAACATCGAGACACATTCTCTGGGCTCAATGATGACTGTCCATCCCAGCTTCTCCCATCTCCATTCTTCACTAGTGTGTTATCCACTCTACTCCCGACCTCATTTCCCTCCCTGTAATTCGGTGATTCATCTGTAGCCTCGGGGAAGGGCACCTGATTTCATTGCTTAACTGCTGTTACAAGTTGCTGCACAAATCACCTGGCATTGCAGGATAAAGCTGCCAACAACTTTCTACTAGAGCTACAAAGAGCAGGTTTGCAATGCCAGCATTCTTACGAAAATCTTACTTCATTTGTTATGGGGTTATTTCAAGTGTATTGCAGTGCTGTCCAAAATGCCACCTTCAGTACTGCTGTACCACCAGCAACTTTCTGCTTCCGAGTTCTTCTCACGATTGAATCTGGGCAAGCAGCAGAAAGTACAGATAGCAATCAGGAAGTTTCTTTCCTCAGTCCCCTTACAGCAAAACAGTTTTCTGTCTATGTTATGTTTCAGCTCAGTTTCCAGTCATTTGAAATTATTTGGTTTATTAGGAATATCTTCTTTTTTAATACTGAGTTATTTAATGACAACTAATATGCTAGTGCAGCAGCCTTTTAGAATAAGACCTCGTCTATGCAGATATTAAACACAAGCTAGGAGATGGCAAATGAAACCTGCTTTATGAGGAGCATCCTCAAAAAGATATGTCCCACTCAGTTGTTGGTTTCCTTACTAAGCCTGTTAGCTGATGTGATTTTAATGTGTATATGATCTCCCATAGCAACTTTTACTCCCCTGCCTGTAATATTTCAGAGCCTTTTCTCCCTCCCATGTCACTCACTGCTTTACCAGCTCTCATCCCGCACATTATCGCCTCGCTGTAATCCTCACAGAAGGGATGGAGAAGTCAGGTGGCCAATTCATATGAAATACAGCACCTACCTTCCTCCGTTCCTTGTTCAGAGTTCCACAAGTCGCAGGAATCTGTCTATGCGGAGTGCTGCCTGGGAGTGACTGGACAGCCGAAGGAGGGAAAAGGGTGTCCACCTCTCCTGTAGCCCATTCTGTCTCGCTCCCTGTCGTGGTTTAGGCCAAATCCCACTGGGGACGTGGGGGACCCCAGATGGGACCGACAGATGCTCCCCTCTACCCCTCTTTGTAGAGAGAGGCAGAGGAGGAAAAAGAGACTTATGAGTTTAGAAGGAACTAAACTACTTTAATGAAATATTAATAATAAAATAAAAAGAAAATAATGAAATATATACAAAACCGTATCAAGCTCCCAGGATGACAATCACGACACCGGCTGGCACTGGGGCAGTCCCAGGCTGGACTCAGTGACGGACGGGAACTGGATTCCGGATCTGCAGGCAGGATCGGGACCAACGGCAGACGAACAGTCCTCCTCAGATGTCGGCCATTGAAGGAAGAAAAGAGAGAGCCAGAGCCAGTGCTCCCTGCTCCCCCGCTTCCTGCTCCCACTCCTTGCTTTTTATACTGAGCATGATGCGGATGGGATGGAATACCCTGTTGGTCAGTTTTGGGTCACCTGTCCTGTCCGCTCCTCCCTGCAGGTGGGACCCCACTGTGTTTTTCTGCTTCCAACCCTCCAAGGTGGCAAATAACCAAGTTGGTTGGCCTTGGGTGTTATAGCGATAAGTATAAGCAAGAGCCTCTCCGCATACCACGTCTGGACATCAGCCATAACATTGGTCTTATCACTCTGAGAGAGCGAACATTGTCTGCACAATATGCTGTTAATTTCAGTAGTTAGAAGAGGCCCAGCTAAGAAGCAAAGTTACTGAACAAAATTGGTCCTGTTTTACCTCAAACCAGGACACTCCCAGTAAACATGTTTGGCCTGAAATTAAGTTTCCAAATCCTACCTGTCTCAGTTCTAGAAGGTACAGGAATCTCAGGGTCACCGAAAAAAAAAAAAACCAAAACCAAACTATCTTTGAAAACTTAGTTAACTGAGGATTAATACTAATGTGGCACGTTTGGTGCGGCACTGGTCAGTGTGAAGAATACCAAAGTGCAAACCATCCCTTCAGTTCAGACCCAAACTGGAAATGAACAGCTCTACCAGCTTAATTTATTGCTAGAAAAATAAGAGACAGACTCAGCTATCCTCTTTCATGATGAACAGATCTATACTGGACTGTGGCACCCTATGTTTTATGTGAGCAAGAGACTTGTCCTGATATAAATCACAGAACACCAAAGCTAGCCAGCTGCATTTGTTCAGAAATAGCTGCGCGCTGAAGGACACTTGTTTCAAAGACAGTTCTTATCAACCTGAGACTCAATTACTTCAGGATTCTGCTTTGTTTTAATCACTCTGACAGGGCTGGCTTGTAAAGTCATTCTGCTTGTTTATCTATACGTAAGTAAAATACATGTGGACACCCATCCCTAAGGACCCAAAGCTGCAAATGCACATAAATAACTTCAGCTGCACAACTGGTCTCATTGGGTAAACATCAGGGAGGAAGAAGAGATACTTACAACACTGACATAAGAACAAATTTGTAGAAACTGTCCATGACTAACCTGAGGCTGAAAATGAGGGAAGACTTCTTAACTACCAACTGAACGAGGTAATGCAATAGCTTTCCAGCAGGAGGGATGGCAGGTGAAAACTCAGGAAGCTTTACAATAAAACTTGGCTATTTCATGAGAAGAGTTATGAGCCTTGCCTGTCATACCACAGGACTGGAATCAGTGACCCACGAGGTCTCTTTCGTCCCACTGTTTGTACGTGACTGAAGTTACTCAGAAGCGTAAATGTTTATAGGATGAGCCTGGAGCTTGCGTCAGCATAGCTGGCAAGCTGCCGTGAGTGTTTCCTTCAACTGGTCGAAGGCACAGAAACATTGAAGGATAACTTCCTAGTAAAAACACGCATACGCACACACACACTATATAGATATATACAATAAGATACGTATTATTGCATGATAGTTTGAAAATGCAAAGATGTTACTAGTTACAAGTATTTTAATGTATATTGTAAACAATCTACATTTGTGCTGCAAATTATATACACATTTATGCTCACATGCTGATGAGCAAGCCAAATAACTTTCACTGAACTCTAACATGGATTATATTAATATTCTTGTTAAGAGAAACTGAAGAAATGCATTGAACAGCGATGATTTCTTCATATGTCAATAGGGTAGTTAGGAACTTTTAAAGGTATTAACTGAGCATGATTTGGGCACTGTGCCTCACAACTTCCAACAGGGATTACACACCAGAGCATTAAGGATAGGGATTGTCACAGTTTAAGTCACCAAGAATAGCAATAGGATTTAGCCCTAAGGTGGCTTCTGGTGCAGGTCCCTGCATGACTTAGGTCCATTGATAGTGTTACCTGTAGCATACATTGAATCAACAGACAACTTTAAAAGAACATCTGAATGGACAAAAATAAGCAACCAGAAATCAGAATATTCCAAAACTAAATCTGAAATGATAATCTGAACTGTAGTATTTCTTATGATATGCAGAACTTAGGCATCCTACAGTTCTGACAGTCTTCAGTACACCATGTACTTGCCTGCACCTCTGTAAAGCCTGCACTTCAGCGCCCAAGAAAAGGCTTCCTCTTTCCCTACAGACTATTTCACACAAAATGTTTTCTTAGACGCGTAAGAAAACATCCTTGAGTGAGATAATCATGAAAAAGATACTGTGCATCTAACAGAAGCCTTGCTGAGGACAGAGTTGGTTTCCATCAGGACACTAGAGCTTCCTTTGAAACTATGTGAGATGCAATATTTAGACATAATGAAATATATTTATAGCTAATTTCAACATAACATAAAAGCTGCACTTATAGTAAAAGGAGTTGAGTAATATAGTAAAATTATGTATGCTAATAATTAACCTGGAAGAGAACAAGATCAGTATTTCCATAAAATAGATGATTTTGCATTTACTCATCATCAGTCATAACCGCCCAAAATGGATATAAAATACTGTCACAAAGCAACTTTCTATTCTTTCTGCCTCTGTGTCAAGATAACACCGACTCAATGTCAAGGAAAATCAGCCTCAGAATCTTTAAGGTTGATGATTAAGAATATAGGGGGATTTCCCCAACCATCGTTATTTCTAAACACAAAGACCTATTCACTTGTTTACTTTTATTTGCATTTGCATCTGATCTTTTGATCAGTGGCAATGCTAATGATACAGCTATGAGAGCCTGCAAGTGAGAAATCCATTTACCAGACCTCTTTCTTACTTAGCTTAGAAATTCTCTTAAAAAAACATAATGAGAAGTATGTTGCTCCAACAGAACTAGCTTGGATAGAGGCTTTTGGCCTGGGTGTTTCCTTTAGGAGAAGATTTCTGACTCCTGTTGTGGGAGAAACTCCTACTTGTCCTGCCCCAAGGGTGAAAGATACTGCCAGGGAATTACAGCAATAGGCCTCCAGGTCCCTGTCAAGTTCCAACCATCCCAATGAGTTATTACTCCCTTAGGACTCAAGAGACCTTAAGGAGATTGAAAAGTACGCCTCCTTCTACAGATGACCCAACCCATAACCGCAACGAATAGGCAGAGGAGCATCCTTTGCCAAAGCTGGGGTTGGAAACTGTGGGAGCCCGGTGACGCCATGGAGTGGGTGGCTGGGAAGGTTTCCCTGCTCCATCCAGAGGCAGGTGGTCCCTGCTGCAGCACTTGCACAGCCGTGCATGATCACAACCCACTTTCTCCCTGGCTGCTGAGGCACCCAGGTCACTCCCAGCCATTTGGACTGCCCGCTTGCTGGCAGGCTGCAGGACAAGCTGCTGCACCAACTGCAGCTGAAGCATGGTGGAGATTTGCCAGGAAGCCCAGTGAAATGTTGGTCTGAGCCAGACTGCTCCTGCATACACATGTAGGTCCTCAGAGAAGAAAAACGCAGGCTATTCCATAGCACAGGCAGGGCAGTGGCAGGGTTGGACTCCCAGCAGACAGCATGCTAACCCACAGCAGGTCTGGCTGACCAGGGTTGCTACGCATCCTCGTGTTTCACAAGAGCTGCTTTGGCAGTACAGGGGGTTGGCAGCATGCATCGAACAACTCTGCAAGGCCCTGGGAAGGCAGCCTGAGCAGATTTCTGCTCCGGCAGGCCTCAACTGCTGCTGGGTGGGAGCACAGCAAATGGGGAACAGGTTTCATGTCCAAAACACCCAGCTGGGGGGCATCTGCTCATCAGGGCACAGGCTTAGCTCCCAGACCCCATGCAGGCAATTCAAACAAAAAAAAAGAAGGAAGGAAGCACTCTCTGAGCTGTTCCCATTGTGGCGGAGTGAGTGGGCCCAACCACTGCGTCACGTTCACGGCAGTACATAGTTGGGTCTAAGAGGAAAAACACCTTTCCCATCTTCATGGGAAATGCACTGGCGCCTGCTGTCCTCTACTCTGTGCCCAGGCACTGATTTACTCACTGACAGTCATCTTGGGGCACCTTTGCACCATGCTTTTCGCAGTGCTCTGATGACAACCATGACAAATTTCCTAAAAGTAATTTTTAGTTTACATTTTTAATTTTCTCTACTCTTTGTAAAGAATTAATTCAGGTGCTTCATACAATAACCCATTTCTGAAGACAAAAACTATGTTAATTTGAAGTTGACCCTTTACCCAACCAGATGTCTACCATGCACACATGATACATGGTGGCAGCAAGGTCAGGCTTGCGCATTTGGAAAGTAAAGGCAACATCAGGCTGAACATTCATATAGGCAATTTAAATCTGCCTGCACACCCTTACGCAGATGCCCACACATACATAGAAGAGAGGCGACCACTGATTTCAGGTAGGATCTGTGTCCCTGTTGCCAATCAGCCTCAGTGAGAGCAGGATTTTTTTCCATTCTCCCAAGAACTTATAGACTCTCCCAACTTGTCTTCAAAAGAATAGAAAGAAGTAGCACATATAACAACTGAAGGAAAGTCTGAGCAAAACTATCTGTAACCACTTAAGATTCAAATATGCCAGAACTTCCTAAGTCATCTGATACTAATTTCTGAAGAATTCAAATAGGACTTGTGCTATGCTACATGCCAGAAACTATAAATACAATGCTTTCTCTTATCAATCTCTTCTCTCGCTTTAGGCAGCTTGATAGCATTAGCGCAATATCTGCACTATTCCTCCTTCCTTCCCCTAACAGAATACAAGGAACCTGTGGGACTTTACTGCTGATTTTTGTTCAAAGCTGGAGGTGAAACTGTTGTATTGGAAGATCGCACTGAATGGGAACTAGAAGCCAGCCTGCACAGGCTTTACTGGAAGAAATCATAGAAAAAGGCAGACACAAGAGAAAATTTAGAACAAGGATAAATTAGAAATGGCAAAGTTCATCAAGAGGTAAGCTTTGCGTGCTAGCCTTTGTGTTTACACGCTCGCTCCTGTGGATGCAGATCTCCACTGATGTGCTCCTGGGGAGAGAGCAGCTGGGACTCTCTCAGTTCACACTGCCAGGACTAGTCTGAAGACAGGAATTTCAGATAATGTAGCAAGGAGAGCACATCTAGAGTTATAAAAACAGTCCAAACAGTCTGATGGGCAGAATAGGTGACTGCCAGAGTTCAAGTTTTGGCTTTAGAAAAAGTTGCATAGTTCAGTATTGTAAGCTTCTGAAATGCGCTACAGATTTTCATTTAAAGCTAAAACCTAGAAGTCCATTGATTTATTAAATTGCAGATCTACGATGAACAGGTATTTAAATATTTCTCTTCCTACCAGACTGGAATCCACAGAGCACTTTGCCTCCCATGAGGCTACACAGGGATGGTTAACTCTGATGTCAGGTGTCACATGAATCAGTTGGGTGTGAGTACGTAGGGGAAAGACCAGCAGGTGAACCACACTTAATAGGAAAGAATGAGTCAATCAGACTCTAAATCTGCCTTAAGCCACGGCATCCCCCTAAATACATATGGTTAAATACAGTTTAATGTTTACAGGATTGAAAATGAATTAATTTCAGTCATAGCAACAAAAAAAAAGCCAGGGATATTTTGATTTTAGGAATGTCAATATTTCATCCCCATTCCAAGAACAGAATTTCAGCTAAAAAAATATTACAGAATTCCAAGTCCACTGAACGCTGAACTACTCATATTTTGTTTGTGATAGGGATATTAAACAGGAATTCTTCATTTTTCTCTTCTCAGACAGAAAAGGTTTAATTTATAGAATTTGCAAAATTCAGCATAAACAAGTGATTGTATTATCCATCAATTAGACACATCTATTAAAATAAGATGCTATGAAGAATTTTATTATGAAGTTGTAAATACGAAACAAATATGTGTAGATGTAAGAAATTATAGCTATGCTATCCTTGGGCTAGAACAGATTTTGGGGGTTCAGTTGTTGAAACAAAACACAGTATTTTTTCCACTCAGAAAAAAAGTTAAAATAAATTCATATTCATAACCTCAATTATTTTATTTAGTCTCCTTTCAGGTTACTTAACCCTTCTGGAAATCTCTTAAAGTTTAGGTCATTTTTCAGATAAAAATGATTGCAAAACAAAATACTATGTACAATCTTTTGATAATATTGGAGCTAACCATTGGGGTTTTTTGTCTATGGGAAAGACTGATATCTGCCAGAAATGAACTATTTTGATACTTCTAAATATGCCCTAAAACTATTTGTGAAAAATGACCTGAATTCAGATATAGCCCCTGTAGCCCTGAACCTCCATTTTTTAGGAATTCTGCTATTCAGCACAGGTATTATAACAAATACTATTACATTTTTATTAATTATTGCATTCGCTCTGGCAGATGTTAGACTCATAAATTAAATAAAAACAAACCCACAGAACTAGTGTCACAAAGATTTTGGCACTCTTTCACTAACTGTTGTGGCAGGAGGAACACCTAACAGGAGAATCTAGTTCACAAGATTTCCAGCCCAAACTCTACAGATCAGAGATTTTTAAATCCATTTCAGTTAAACGTCTAAATCAAATAAGTCAAGATTTATTAGATCCACTAATCTGCTTCCTTTTTGAAACATATCCCTCTGTCATTTATCTTTTCAAGACCATTGGCACTCTTTCTAGACCCCAGTGTACTTAAGATGCTAGTACACTTGAGAACACCTCAGTGATACTATTTCTTCTATGAGACTTGTCTCTTAATTTACTCCAGCACTGAAAATTCTCAGTCAGTTCCTCGCTTGATTGTTTATTTAAAGGCAAAGCTTCAGAGTTAAACTTTTGGGGAAAAAAAATTTAATTTCCATTTCATATGACATTTCTTTGTCATAAAACACCCCCACCAAAATCATATTTGCCATAGCAAGCGTAATTCAGAAATTAAGTGATCTGGAAAATTCAGATAAGGAAATCCAAATGCATTTCAGTCTGCTTAGCATAAAGTGGCAACCGGTTCATAGAAATATAACTCAAACCCAGAAGTGTTTGGGTCACCATGATGCAGGAAAGCAGACAAGATGAGCGGCAAGAAGAGTTATGCACTTCTGAATATTTCGCAAGTCCAACATAGTAGCAAGCAGCCCTGTTGCTGTCTATTCTGCATTCCCATCTGGTGTCCTGTAATGGTTTTAATGAAAGCTCTTACACACGATTCTTAAAATAACCCATCTGTTTACTGGGGTGAGTTAAAAGCTGTAAACACAGTGTAATATGCCAAAGAATATAATAGTCTCAATATAAGATCTGACTGTGTCAACCAGCAACAGGTTCCAGCTGGGGCAGCCTTATGGAACAAAGACAGCCCTTGGCTTAATAGCGAGTATATGCTTCTGAAGTCCCAAATCAGGCAAAAGAGAAATAAAGCTCAAGACCTTGACCAGATGTGCAACACCCAGCTGAGCACACAGTGAGCATGGTCCCACAGCAACCTCGCAGTCAACATGGACAGTTCTCATAGGAGCAGACATCTGTTTTGGATGGCTAATAAAGGGGTTGTAGTACATAATCACAGATAACGTTTGAGCAGGACTGATCCTTTGAACTGCCTTTTTCCTCTCTGCTGTTGCTGGCCACAACTTGAATTAGCTCATGTTCTATTTTAGACAATTAGGAAGACAGTCACAGCAACTCAGCTCTGAACTCTGCAGCTGAGGAAGAACTGGATTTCCACAAGTGCTCTAGTGCCATACACCTCTTTCTAATATCTCTCCAACCTCTCCCCACTAAATTAGACCAACAGAGGGAAATTAATTAAATCTACAGATTAATGGTCATTGTACCAGGGTCCACAATGAGGATTAATCCTATAACAGCGCGTAGTACGTGTTGTCAGGAAAGGAGGTTAAAGACAGGCATTCCTAGTGACCGATCATCTCTAGTCCAAATTACCGCCTCCTTCTTAATCAAACCACCCAGATACACGCTGACATGTACATTCTCCAAGTCCTGTGTTCCACGGGAAAAGCCTGGGATTATCCCAATTTCCAAAGTTTCTAGCTCCCTGCAAAGACGAGGTTGACTCTACACATCCTATGAGCTTACAGTAATCACGCTATGCAACAAACACATATGAGAAATGGCCTAGATAACACACCACCCTTTGGGGTTGGTTGGTTACTTTGTTTTTGAGAAAAGGACTTTATTTTTGTTTTGTTTTCTTAAAGTATTTATCACGGCAAATTCCTGATACATGACTAGAGCTTGCAGGTGTTAACATCACACAAATTATATAACATTCTCCAAAACTGGATTAATTCATAGACTTACCAGAGGCTCTCTTGTGATGATTTTCCCTCAAAGGTTGATTGAGATGACAGAACTCTTGGAGGTGATAACCCCTATCTTTCGATTACAGCCTTGATGGTCTGATAAAGACTATAAACCTGCAACCATTAAATCTCTGGTCCTTGAATTCCCCCTGAGCATTCTTCTTTGAGATCACCTAAAAGAGATAAACAGAGATGTGAAGAGCATGCGATGGAACTGTTCCAGCATTGATACTGATAATATTACTTGGCTTTGCATTTATGCTAATATCAATTAAGCAGGTTTTATTAATACTTGCTCTCATTTCTTGAAGTTGCCTTACAAAACAATCTATAATAGAAGCCTTCACTTTGCACTTGTGAAGAAAAAAATGACTTTCCACACTCACATGCCCCGTACAACATGGTAGGAGAGGCAGCCTTTAGACAGAGGTTTATCAGACAAATTAGAGAAGAGTAACAATGGAGGAAAATGTTGTGTGTCCACTTTCATAGGAAAGGCCATCTTCTGTAGACTCCAAGTTACCCTTACTGATCAGAAACTTCATGGAAACCAAGTTGTGTATTTTTGACCAGCGACCAGCCCTCCTAAATCCACATGGGACAGCTATAGAAGTGTTTTTCCCCTTGTTCGCAACTAAGTTGCAGACTAGCAAACCAAGCGCTATCGCTAACTTTTCTCTTTCCTTTTCCTTGTCTGCAGAAAGTGTGCCAAACAATCCCATTTTATCTTAGTTCCTTCAAGTGTTTTCCTGCCTGAAACTGCAGGACCAGCATTTTTACAATACTATTCTTAGAATAAAGTGTCCTCCTTTCTAACCCTGCTAGCAAATAGCTCCTGCTTCTCCCCCTGCCATGCATACACCTTTTACCTTTCTTCAGACATCCCAGTTGCCCTTCCCCTAAGTTTGCCAAAGAACTACTTTGATCCAATGGGGTCTGTGAGCCGTGACATAGTATGAGGATAGAGCAGTAGAGGATGAGAGCCCACCACAAGCTGGCCCTACTAGTAGTTTTCTTTTCAAGAGTGGTTATCTCCTGGAGATTTTAGATTCCAGCTTTGCTGGATATTCACACTCCTTTGCTTATCCCAAAGATGAATGATTTTCCCAGGAGATGCCAGATTTTACTTCTCTGCCCCTGAGAAGTGCTTGCTAACAGAAGTTTAATCTCAATTAAAGTACTTTTACACACTCATTTTCAGGCATGGCTATAATTTATCACGTGTTTTCTGTCTTTTGTGCATGATATGTGCAACGAACACCGAGATCAGTAATCCTCCCGAATGTTCTAGGTTCACCTGAAATCAGCCTTTCTGAGCTCATCTTAATTGTGTCTTCGTGACTCCGTGTTAACTTCAAAGAGCACTTCGAAGACCACACAGCTCTTAGTGCAAACAAGCCAGCAGGACAAGTATAACCCCTACTAATAATGTCGTAGAGGCTAGACCACACAGAAGATTCCTGAAGCGCCCTTTGGGCTTAAAGATGTAGGGGGTCTGAACTACCTGCCGCTTAGACCTATTCACAGCAGCTCCAAGAATCCCCCGTGCAAGGCATGCGGTGAGTTCCATGCCCGTATAGATGGGTGTAGAGCTGTAGATCTTCTCTGTCGATCAGATAGCCACATTCGTTTTGCCCCAGCTTGCAGCATGCCCTCCTCAAAGCTAAACACAGCAGAGAGGAAGTTCACACCCGAGTACCTGACAAGTTGCCAGTTAAGGCAGTCTCTTAGCCACTGTGAAAGTCTTGGGTCCTGGGTGCTGCTTCACAGCAAGCTGAGGGGGTTCAGCCCTAGTCATTCCCCATGGCAAGAAACTGCATCACCCCTTGGATGACTGAATATAATAGGACACACAAACCACCACGGCATCCATCTTTAGAATACTGCGACGATGCTCACAAGTGAGCAAGGAAAGGAAAATGTCTGGTTTAAAAGCCCTAGTGTTGTCAGGTCACCAGGTAGTGTAGTGGGGTCAAGATCTAGGGAGTTGTGAATAGCTGAACTATGGAGCTTCACTAGCAAAAACTTGTGGACTCCTGGAAAAAACTGGTGGCAATGAAAAGCATCCAAACAGGGGCTTTGTGACAATGGTAATTACATAACAAATTTTTGCACATCACCCTTTGTAGCTCCTGCTTCTCAACAAAGACAACTTGCTGCTGCAGCAGAGGCTCTAGGTTTGGTGCTTGAAGGCAGCAGACTATGACGTGCTATGGAAATTGGGCTGAATAAACAAATAGGGCAACTCATCATTCTTCTCTTTACAAATAGGCAACAGGTGACTTGCAGTTGTCTTAAAATGAGTAGTCACTAATTAAATTTTTGCAATTGGTAATAGCTAAAAGTAGTTATTGTCTGAAAGTTCACCACAGCCAGTATGTCTGGACTGTGGTTCCTGAAAATCAGCCGTAGCACTGGGATGGTTGGTTTTGGCCGAACACACGAGCTATAGGTATAGTTTTTTTCAGCATGTTCTGAAGTTTTGGCACAGGAGCTTATGGTTTGAGCTAATCTTCATTTCTTCATTGCCCTGGTTTCAAACAAAACTTTTCTTTGTTTGAAACTGGAATTTTATCCAGGGTGAAAAGAGGCGGTTGAGAGGGGAAAGAGAGAGGGTTAACGTTTTTCGGAGGAAAGATTGGAAGTGGTGGGACAGCTCTGCTGGGGAGGTCAGGAAGAAGTGCTGCTTGCTTCGGCTCAGGAATCAGACACGCATCCTCAGACACAAAGATGCTTTGTAGAAAATGCAGTTCTGGATCAGCTGTATGCTTTGTTCCCTGTATCTCGCATGATATGACACAATCTTTTCTTGCTGCATACTTATTTCACCTTCATTTTTCCCAGAACACAAAAGATATCAGTACTTTCACTCTTTATCCTCATTTGGTACATGCTTGTTAAACAAAACATTGCATTTTTGTGATGACAGAATTACCTTTTTTCCAATAATTTCCAAGGCTGTCTAGGACCTTGCATAGTCCTTGAATAAGATAGAAAGGTTACTTCACCTGCTCAAACGCTTACTGGTAAGGAACCCAAAATAAATCACAACTGTTGCTAAAGCAAATTTCTCTGAAAACCCTTTTTTTTCTTTTTGTTGTAGTATTTATACACATTCATCTCTAGAATACAGCCAGCTATCCTCAGAAGGACAAGGAATCATATTCATTTATTCTTGCTATAAGGAACAAGCCTTCAGCTTTCTAAGATGGTAGTGCACTGAAAACAAAATAGGAAAAAAACCTGAATCTTCTGTGGTGCACAAGCACAAGCTGCAGTTTGCATTTGAGTCCTTTGCCACTGAATTTTCTCCTTGGCATAGAAGCCAAACAGGGCAGACCCTGAACAAGACCCCTGCCAAGACTCTGATCAAAGACTCGCTCTCTGCACCTGCCTATTATTTTACCACTCTGCACCTGCAGACTGGTTTCAAGAGCCTCATTATTGCTCACTTGTCTCTGGCCTCATTCTGACAAACTTCACAGACAGAATGCCACGTTTCCCTTCTAATGACCATCACAACAGTTTCAACTCTGAACAGCCTCTAATAATTTCTCAATTTTTTTTCCTGCTCACTACTCACCAAATATGTAATAATGAATAGTGATACAGGAGGCTGAAAGCAGAGTTAGTGCAATTCCTAGAAAGGGAAATCTGCTTTAAAAAAAATGAGGAGGCTGAAAGTAGAGTTAGTGCAATTCCTAGAAAGGGAAATCTGATTTAAAAAAAAATCAGTCAAATCAGAAAAATCCAAGACTCCAGGTAAAAGGCAGGGGGGGTGGGGGTGGGGGGGAAGACAAAGATAAAAAGTTAAAAAAAAACCAACGAGGGTATAACTGAAGACAATGACCTTTTCACTTTCCCAGAGCTTCTATTGAGAAATTTATGCACCTGGAGAGACCTCCTCTGCAGCTCCCAGATTTGCACAGCCCTTATATTGTGCCTCAGTCCCTAATTTCTGTTCTGTATGAAATGTAAAGGGGACCCAGCACTGACTTTCCTCATTGCTGCTGGTGCTGCCGCTGGCCAGACTGGAGCCAGTCTGGGGACAAACTGCTGAAACTCCAGGCTTTCTTTGAGCTCTGGCCCAGCTGGCAGGCTCTCCCTAGCTGCCCTCTCTATTTCCCCACAAGATGTACTTGGAGCTTAATGTCTTTTCACTAACCAGAAAAAAAAAAAGAAAAAAAAATATCCCTTTTCTACTTGGACCTGTGGTGTCCTGGACAGAGGACAGCCCACTCATGCATGCACAAGCAGCCAACTGCTCTCGTGAGTGGCTTTGAGTCACATTTCAGGTGGTTCTTCTCCTAAGGCAATACATATGAATAGCTCTTGAAGAAGGTGCCATGAGTCTGCTTTATGTACAACTGACAAACAATCAGTGATCACAGCAAAAACCCCTGCCTAGGTCTAGTGTGCCTGAGGAAGTGCTTGTTGACCCAGAAATTGTATATTTTGTTTCTTACAGTATCAAATACACTTGTAGAAATACACTTCTTAAAACATCACCTGTATCTATACATGTGTTACGAAGCTAAGTTACAATCCCCCCTTTAAGGTACCATCCTGCTGCTTCCCAAGGGGACTTTTCACAATGTTGCTGAAGCGTGGGTGTGCAGGGATGATGAACAAACAGGTATTTTAAAGAGACATCAGTATGAAACTTTAATGAGGAAATAAAATATTGATGCTTTTGCTTTGTCCTGTTTTTTTAGAACAGGTTGTTCTTTAATCCTCCAGCCAGAGGGCACTCAAAGAGGATATTGCACCACGTACACTTCCAAAGGCACAGCAAGGAGGAAATATTACCAATTTCTCACTGGTTATCTAGCCAATGGGTAGCAAACCATCTCCAGAAGAGAGCCTTGTGCACAGCTGTGCCATGCAAAGAGAGGATTTATTTAGACACATTGGTCCAGACAGAAGTGGAGGGTTCTGATCCAGCTAGCAAATGCTCTAGTCTCATTAGTGCAAGCTTCTATGTTATAAGCCAGGAACAAAATGGCAGAGGAAAAATGCAGACCTTGGATCCGTACCATCAAAGAGAGAACGAAGTTTACCCTGTGAGTCACAAGTCACAAACCAAAGTGTATATTAATCTTCACCCTGACACATTTCTTCCACCCATCAGATCTAGCATTGTGCTAGTCTAACAGTGAGGATACATCATGTCATTCATGACACATGATGATTCCCAGATGTTCAGAGAGATATGCTACCCAGTGGAACAAATGGGTGTTTACAGTAAAATAAGTACCAAATTTAGCAAAATTGAAGATGAAGTTACAAGTTAATTAGTGCAAGAGGGCCTAAAACCCATGATATACAGGAGCTCATACTTCAGTAGATCCAGAAGGACAAAGTGAGAAAAGAGCCTAACAATTGAATACTAAAAAATAAAAAAAACAAACAAAAAAAAAAACCCACCCAGAAAGTCACCCTGAGGGAAGTCAGAATAAATAACACCACTGCTGAGCTCTGATGTAGCTCTTCCAGTGGAGTTTCTGGTGATGAAGAAAAGCAGCTCTGAGTCAGGTGCTTGTAAATGCAGTCATATATAACACCTACCAAATTAGTGAGAAAGAAAATTGAAAGAGGGAAAAGGATCTAAATACATCTTAGAGAGGCTGTGAGCCTCTCAACTGATAATAAGAGCTCCTGATTCAGACAAGAACATCACAAGTCTCTTTAAAGGCTGGTTGCTCTTACATTTCTCAGGTGGAATACTCAGAAGCTCTATGAGCAGCTGGAGAAGGTGGACACCTACCTGAGGCTGTGAAAGGGGATACGAACCTGGGTCTCTTGGCTTACACAAACTGAGGCAAAACACAGCCTTCCACTGGGCTGCCTTGGTGACGACATTTCAGAGATTTCCAGGACAGGGCCATGGTAAGCAAGGAAAACTAAAGGCTATTCATATCAGAAAGATGCAGTCCAGACTAACATAAAGAGTGGAGAATGGTAAACACTAAAACCAGACACAGCTAAACCCCAGTGAGATTGAAAGTGAGTAACTCCCTGTTAAAGGCTGTCCACCTAAAAAGTTTAATGTTCCCAAAAGTCATTACAACTCTCTCGATCTGCTAAATCATCCTTACTCTCCCAGACATTTAAGTCAGTACTGAATGGAGCTGTGCAAATAGTAACCCAACCCCCCTGTTCTCTTGTACTTCATGTCAAAAACAGGAGGTAGGAGCAGCCTACGGAGCAGACGGTACTACCAGCAGCAGGGATCCTGGCGACCCAGAAGAGCTTACTGGAGCCGGAGTTCACAGGACGACAGAGGGCTGGACACCAGCGCTGGCCCTGGATATTTTCATTATTCTGTGCTAGAGCAACAAACTCATTTTCCATAAAGCACTAACTAGGCCAGTTTTTAATCTGGCTTGCAGTGCTGAAAACAACCTGCAAAAAACAGGTGGCAGTCTCCTTTCATGCAAGCCAAAAGAGAGATAAAAATAGACTAGAATTGCCATTGAGAATATGGTAAAATAATCCTTTTCCATCTGCTAAAGGAAACCTTGGGAGTAAGTGAATTAACAGGTCTTCACTATCAGACACTGTGAGCTAGGCATTGCTGCTCATCAATTAATATTAACATGACAGCAATCGATTGCCTATATCTCTTGCACACATTAATCAAAGCCGAAAGCTGAGTGTGCACCTTGTATATCACTCAGAAACCCTGCTGGCACGGTGCCCATTCCTTTCTAAATGTTCAGAGCAGCGTTTGCTTGCCGAAAATCGTCCCTGTTGCAAATGCACCATAGTAAAGGCCTTTCCTCTCCTGCCATCTCAGTACTCCCCCATCCAGCCCGTGCCCTGTAGATTGTATTATTAAATGCACAGTGCCCTCTCCTCCGCTTTCAAGTCGGCCACAAATGATGAATTCAAGATGCAAACCCCACGTCATTTACAGAAAGGGTTTTCACACAGAAAAGGATGTTCTTCCAGAAAGATCAGATCTGAAGGCCATAATTAACACGTCTCTGCTGCTGTTACAACAGTGTAGCGCTGATCACCCACTGGCATTCAGCTAGGCAGAGCGATCCCGAAGGAAGGATCCTCAGCACCATCTAATTATCCCAGACTTCAGCGTATTGCTCAAGAGGGTTGCTTCTGTGGGTAAACGGCTAAAAATACCCCAAGTACCCAGTCATGGAAAAGCAGACTTCCCCTCAATCCAAACACAACCAGTTTAATCAACTTAGAATGTGACCTGTCCCATCCAGAAGGGAGAGAGAGTAGTTACTGTTTAAACAAGGGGAAAAAAAAATATCGGCCAAATCCTTGTCTCATTTATAGTAATATAAATCTAGAATAACAGAATAAATATAACCAGAGTTAAAGCTTTTATAAACAGGTATAAATTAGATCAGAATCAGCTTAAACACATGCAAGTTTTTAAGATTCTCTGGCATCTTTTCAACTTCAGTTATTGGTGAGATGCTCAGTCAGCCTGAATCCAGCCTTTCAGTTGCCTATTATTTATGTGACTATTCACAAAACTGAGCAGTTACCCAACAGGACATGCCTAACCTGCATTTGCACAACACTAAGCAGATCCATAAACTGGAAGGCTGACAGAAATTTGAAAGTGTACATCTGAGGGACAGTACTGCAATAAAGCATCAAATAGAGCTGATAAAAAAATTAAAAAAAACATTCAAGATGTCTACCTTTGGAAATTACGATTTTCATTTCAAATTGAGATTAAATGTCCAGAGCTTTTTCCCCACAGATTCAAAAGTTCAGAACATTTTTTTTTGTTTGAAATGTTGAAACATTTTGACTGAAAATAAACATTTTGACATTTCCAAGTCAGAATATATACATGTGGTTTGTCAACAAAATTAGGTTAGAAATCGCAGAGGAAGAGGTTTTCTTGTGAGGTTTATCTTGTACTTCCTGCTTTTTGAAGAAATAGCGCAATCGTGTCCAGGTCAAAAAGTTAAGAGGTGCTCAAAAAACCTAATAATGAATTGCCCACTCTCCTTTAATCTCAGATCAGTTTTGATTTTGGTTTGGATTATCCCTGATTTTACTCAAGTTAATTCATCTACTTTTCCAGCTGCATAGGCAGATAGAGATATCTGGGCCACTGATGACTTTTATGCACGATCCAAGTTTAGAAGTGGAGGAAAGCACAGAATTACTATATTACCTTTGTATATGTTTTCTTAAACCAGAAGTTTTATTTTGCACTTTTTAAGGGCAAACAGTGGATCTCATTTCAGATTTCTCTTCTGTATTTAGCCCAGTTGGACAGAGCTGAGAGATTTCAACATCAAATACATTTAGAGGTGTGTGAATTCCTTCCAGCTATTACTTTTCTGGTATTTAAAAAGAGTCAGCACTCATACAGCACCTGAATGACAATCCCGCTGCCAAAGTGACCAGGATAGCAAAGGATCTGAATGACTAAACTACTGCCACTTCAATTCTTTTTTTTTTCTTTTTTTTTATTATTTTTAAACTGCGATGCAGAGAACAGCTGCCTTCCAGGGACCAGGGCATGAGAGATCAGGCAATAGAATATTTTAAGTCTGTGCCCTCAACTTGGAACAGAACTGCATGGTCAGAAGAATTAAATTTGTCTTGCTTTTATTTCAAATTCCTGTATCTATTCACCTTCTTAATTCTGGCATGAAGCTGAAATGCCCAGGATAATTCTTTTTTCCCAATATTCCTGGCTTTCCTCAAGCAAGGTAGCTGGAAAGACTGGAATTGGAAAGATCATTTCCATCCGCTCTTATATCTTACTAGTGAAAGTTTATGGGAGTTACATAAATTGCTGATGTTTGTGCAACAGGTGTTGATCTGAAAAATACAGCATTTATTTTGTGACTTGGGAAGACTTTGCTCAGAGAATATTCTTTTATATATGCATGTCTGTATATATGTGTGTGTGTGTGCGCGCATAGTTGCAGTATACAGCCAAGACTGTGTTTCTCTACAATACACCTACCACTACCTACTGTGTGTTCTATGGTAAAGTATTAAATTTATATAATTCATGGGTGCTTTGGAAATGGTGTCTTATCTTAAAGATACTGAAGCACCCACAAGAAAAAAAGAATAAGTTGGTACCTTGTCTAGATTGTTAGAGAAAAGACCTGGAAAATATTGCAAAAAATACTGAAGATAGAATATCAGTGTTCAAAGTTTAATAGTCAATTCTCAGTTTATTTTATTCTGATTTGATTTTAAAATTGTATCTACAGCTGAAAAAGTACATGCACATGGTTTTTCAAAAACCTAGAATTTCATTACCAGTGTTTGGTGTTACTAATATTTAGTGACTATTGTACTAAGAGTGTAATCCAGCTTCCTGCAAGAATTATCTCCTTAATATAAACTCCCATGCATTATAGTCTGTATCACAATGTATTTGTCCATTGATGTTCCTGATTTCTTTCTCAAGGTGAGTTGACATTCTTGATATAAAAAATGAAGTATATAAAATACAGTAAATGTAACATGCATAAGTAGGAATTCTCCCACTGAAAAAAAAATCAGCTATCTTAATAATAAATATAAAGATATACAGCTTTTTAACATTAGTAAATGAAATTGGAAACATTACCATTCTATCAAGGGTTAACTTTCAGAAAAATGTCAATGTGCTTCTGGATTTCTACCCATAACAAGAGAATATCCACTTTAGGGAGAATTATTTAAAATAACATGTTATGTTCTACTTCTTGAAAATACAGACAGCATTCCTAGTCATAATTGTTGTGGCACCCTGTGTATCCAAACTAAAAGGTCCTGAGTCTGGGGGACCAGCTGCTACTGAACATCACATGTTAACATCCATGAGAATGGCCAAGCAACAATGAAGACATGCAAAATCAGGGTGCAAGTTTGAAAATTTAAGTAGCTGTTTTTCTTTTTAAACATCAATTTCATACCATTAGATTCTCAATTCATTTTCTATCAAGAAAACACTTAAGATGCAAATATTTGACGTAACATTCAAGTATTTTGCAATACAAGCAGTCCAGACTTCTCTAATTTTTTGCCTTTTACAAACCCCTCATAATACTTTACTTTTTCTTGATGGAAAGAGACAGTGTGGGAGGACAAGCGGCTGAGATGTAGCATTTAATCTGTTTGATCAAGCCATCTCTCTCACATCAAAGATTTTTTGCTAAAGTAATAATGAATTGACAACATCACTACAATAGTAAGCTTTACATTGCACTAGCATTATCACTTTCAGACGATGTTCAACTTAAACTCCTTTATAGCTAAGCATTATACCAACATCTAAGGGACTTTGAATTTTTGCATAAAACTAAAAAGAGGGATAAACTGTTTTAGGGGAGAGGATACTATATCTCATATGTTTGAAGCTCTTTGTACAGCAATAGCTGCGGGAAGTGGAAATGAATGCAACAGATTAATGTAACTTATACAACATCTTTTAATTTGGCCCAGAGAATCCAAAAGAGTCTAACTCAAAAAGTTTAGGAGTTCAGAGAGTACAAGTGTTGAATATATAATTGAAAGGTCTTTAAGTAAAGCAGTAGATTTCACTAATCTAGACAGCCTCTGAATTTCAACTTGCTTAAACCCACTTATATCCACCTCTGAGTTTGGCCCTTGGAAAGGTACCTACTACACAGCGTTTTATATTCTTTGGGAAACAAGATGAACGAGTCCTACTATTGTTGGAGAGGCTTAGCTGCAGGTCACTAACAATATTAAACATCTGGATGAGTGGAACAGCCTAAGAGATTCCCAGAAAATGAGCAAGCTTTGCTATGGAAACATATGCATTGTCTTTAAATTGTCGCAAGGAATACTAATCTAGACCATCCCGAAAAGTTGAAGTGCTGTCACCATCAGGGAACATCAGTGTTATTTGCTAGGGAGCAGTAGCCACCAAGCATGAGACAACTTCGTCTTCAAGAACTTGGGGCTTGTACAGGAGTGGGACTTGTGATTTATCTCCTGCAGCATCACACACTCCAGACCTAGGAATACAACAAAGATCTGAACTGTGGGCTCCTATATAACGTGGGACCTACATGTCATCATACTGTTTTCCCCCATAGCTTGTCTCTGCCTCCTCACATTGTCTACACGCTGGTGAGAAAGGAAAGGAAGATCCTACCTGCAAGAGAGGAGGTGGTGTAGAGCAAGAAGATCCAGGAGCTGGATCTTTTTGTTTCCAGCTGTTCAGTCTCGAGGAGAAGCTTGCAGTAGCAGCCAGGGCCCTGAATTGAAAAACTGGATCACTGCAATCTTTCTGAGCTCAATCTACCATCCCATATCCTCATCCTGGTTGGAAATGCCCTGACTTAATTTTCCCACAGATAGGAGAAATAAAGTTTTATGTCCTACAAAGCTGGGAGCCTTTCACTAAGCAGATGGACAGCCAACTTCCTGATCTCTTAGGTAAGCAATATAGGAAATTATACTGTAATTTAGAGAGGTTTGAAATAAAATGTCTTTTGGCAATGCTTAGATTTGGGCTAATATTACAGCAGTTATTTCTGTCAACTTCAGAGTACTATGCTGTGGCCAATTAATGGAAAAAAGATGAGATTCAGTTAACAGCTCTGGGATTTTCTCTTTGAATGTTCAGGCGAGATTAAGGAAAGGCCTATATAGCCTCGAAACGCTACTGCCTGTTATTTCCAATTGTTGTTACTGTAGAGCTGGCCTCAGTGCTATTGTTAAAGGTCAGTCAATGTTTCCACTATAAACCTTCTTTATTGTGGATTTCACATAAATGTGTGATTTTAATTTACTCTGGACTGAAATACAGTTTTTCTTGACCTGGAAATGGATGTATTTTGTTCTGTTCTTTAAATCTGTATGCTCATTTGGTTATTAATCCAGGACATCTTCAAAAAAGGTGATCTCTAACCCACATTCTTACTTAAAAAGTTTCAGGGGTAGATGATCCCATTTGGATCATTGACTCCTTCATAACACCAGCCAGTGGTTTCCTGATTTAGTCCCAAAGCAATATTGGCAGCTCATTGCATGTTATCTGAGAAACTATGGTTATCGAGCCTTATTATTCAATAGTGGGTGGGTCACTTCTGAAAAATGAAAATCTGAAGGGAAGGTATTATTACTTGGAACAATTTCAGTTTCAAAACAAAAAGTTGTATTTCAAAATCGGCTGTGCACACAACCAGTGTATTAGACACAGTGCAATCCCCAGGACAGATTATGAAAATGATTTTTGCCATTGGGCAGGAAACAAAAAAGCACTGGAATCAAAATCCTGTGTTCTCCAAAATTCTCTAGAAATTAAGTACTCCATGGGATATCTCTAGGGCAACTGAATGTCACTTTAAAATGAATAATCACCAAGGAATTGTTTGTGAAGTCCCCTCATTATACACCCACACACATCTTCTTTCCCACTGAAGCAATAGCTCTCCTCTGTCTATCTTTTGCCTCCCTCTATTGGGAAGAGGCTTCCTCCACAGGTAGGAGAAACAAAGTGCCATCCAGTGCCCCAGCACTGACAGCTCTGGTGGGTTATTCACTGCTCTGCCTTAGCGGGAGCAGACAGGACAGCTGCAGCCCCCTTGCCTTGGACTGAAGCTGACCTCTGGTTCTCCCTTTCCCCTCGTGGGAAGAAGAGTCAGGGCACCCTTTTCTCCTTCTAGAAAGCAGCTGCAATCAAAGAGGAGGAGGCCCACCAGAAAATACAGGTTTGATGTCACATACATTTCACTGACATGTATAAGAAAGGAGAGTGGGGAATACCTATAAATCTGAGAATAGCTTTGCATTTCATATTATAGCATAAACTGTCACAATTTTAAAAAGGAAAAATCAAAATATCTCCATATTGATCGTGTTTTTATTCTCAGAAAATTATTTGGTGGAAATTAACCAATTTGTGAGGTTTCACTCTGAACAAAACAAAAGCAAAATTCTTTTTCAACGGTTATTTGCATTCTTTGCCCATCCCTAATTTCAGCTTTAAGTCTCTACACACGCACGCACATACATTTGCTCATACACACACCCGTACACCTGGTACTCCATGAGGATTGACTTGGCACGGCCCCAAGAACTGTGGATTTTGAAGCCAACACCCATTTCTCATGCAGAGGACAATCCCACACCTATGGCTATACTTTCAAACTATCTAAACACACACGAGGCATCCACAGAACTCAGTCGTATCAGAACAACTTGAGGTATAAATTTAGACTGTTACAACTATCTTGATGGAGATCTAATGAAATTCTTACTGCATTAGAAGGACTGGGTTTTGGTTCAGCTCAGCCCCTTGGAGGAGGTTAAGCTAAAGCAAAAGTCCCTATGTGAATTTTAGAGCCAGAATGGCCACACAGGGAGTTTCGCCGTCATGACTGCACAGTTCACCAAGTCAGGTGAGAATTGCCTGTGAATCTCCGTAACAGTTAAAAGCAACTTGCATTTTCATGTTCTTCTTCTTAGACCTAAGGATTAGAAACCTGATACTTCAAAACAGAGAGGAATGAGCCGATGTTTCACAGACTTCCATGAGCTGGCAACAAAGCCACAGTTCAGGGGATCCTAAACCTTAACATGTCATGCACAGGCATATGAGTGTGCAGACCCCCGTATTGTTAGAATTACAGCTCTTCAGCTCTGCACTCCACATTGGCTAGATGCAAGCTAGGTCTAATCTGGGAGCTGGCAAGTCATGTCCATGCAGTGCTGTGCTTAAACTAAAATACCTTGTCTCTCAGCAGGGATTTGCTTCGATTGCAGGCAGCATTAACATGGTGACACCATGTACAAATAAGTCTGGAAAAAGTTCAAATGATGAGTTGAGCTTATTCGCATCTGCCAGCATCAGTTCATGTAGCCATGCCTTCCTATCATAATTAATTAGTATTTTACAGGTCTGATACCAAAGAGGTGAAGGCTTACCAGGCAGATTTACAGTGCAGCCAGACATCGTGAAATATCCTGGGGAGGAGACAACTGCATAGGAAGAAATGGGACCATCAGTAGTGTAGATTTGTGTCTCTGCTGTCATCTCTGCTCTGCTGGGACAGCAGTGATGAAGCACCTCAGGGACTGTGGGAAGGACGAGTAAAGGAAACCCCACTGCAAGAGATTCACTGCAGAAAATCTCTCCACCTGGTGTGACCAAATGTGAAAAGGCCCGTGCAGGGTCATTCTCCTCATAGGGAATGAGGTCCTCAGGCTGTCATGCTACACCATGCTCTCTATTCAAAGAGAAGAAGAAATCACATTTTCAGGCTTGTTGGAAAAGTGGGCTCAGTCCAAAACAGAGGGAGAGCTCAGTAGCGTATTGGCTCTATAATTATTTACCTATAAGTGAGGCTTGGCTCCCATTCCCCTGACTGAGGTCCAGACTCCATGCTTCCCACTTTAACTGACCCTCTTACCATTCACCTCACCTAAAAGAGTGTGACTCTTGGAGGCAATTTTAAAGTGTGGGAGTATTTCATCCTCCATTTGTCAAGGGCTTCTCCAGTCTGTGTTTCTGCATCTCTGTATTTATAGGACAGAAAGCCCTCTCCCTCTAAGTCTACGTTACACACATGGGAAAACCTCCTAAAACATCCTAATGAAACAAGCTTAAACAGAGCCAAGAAGATTTCACTATAAGCTTTATCTGTAGGTTAATTACATTGTGCAACTTAAATGATTGACAATCGGCTATATAAGAACAAAAGTTGTGCTGAACAAAAGCGGGCAATTTTCGAGTCGTGTGACGTGATTCTCTGCTGTTTCTAGCTCAAACTTTCAGTGCCATAACATCACAGAGAGAGAGGAGAAGACAGAGATGGTCGATGTGGCATAAGCTAAGGTGGCATTACTGCCTCAACTGAGCAGAAGTCTTCCCGTCCAACTGCAAGTGACTGATGCCACTTACCCTTTTGCTTTCCTGTTAATTTGCTAAGGGCCTGACACTGTGCTAATGCTCCACTTGTTTAGTATTTATTTTCAAGTTGCAATAGGCTATACTTTTATTCACTCAAATTGCCTTCCCCCCCCCCGATGGAAACTGTCTGGAAAGAAACCCTCGAGTAAAAAGAGAAACCAGCGACTTGTGGAATGAGTACAGGACTGCTCGTGAAGAACAGACCCAGAGAGCACACGCTATTTAACTTGCATTACTCCACTTTTTTCCAAACGTGTTTTTATATAACATGACAGGTTATCACTTCTTGCCTTTGGCTACAGATGGGTAGGACTGCAAACAATCAAATGCAAATCAAGAACAGTCTACAGCAGATGCACTATTGTACTGTCATGGCATCACTCCTACTCACTTGATTAGTCAAAGCACTCCCTTTGGTTTGCTTATTTGGATGGAGTAGCTGGGTGGAGACGGAGCGTGTGGGTGGATGGCCATTTTCCAGCAGAGCAAATGCTCTCCTCGGGGGATGTCCCTTACGACAAGGAATTCCTTGTGACATCATGGGCTGCTTGATGCTGGAGTGATGTGCTCGAGCTGGAATTGCTCCCATTGCGTTTTATAACACAGCCAAAATAGGATGAGCAAATCCTACATGAATAATCAATTTAGAGGTGTGGCTGTACTTATACCAGAATTTTTCCTTTCTTTCTCAATAGTAAGCTGTGTTTCAGAAAGGCAGCTTCTAACCCCAAGAAAAGCGGGATGCATATATTGACTGTGATTAGCAGAGCTTTTGTTTTGTTGCTCGTATGCACAAAATACCAAGTCAAAAAAATGTTTTCCCTTTCAAGATCAATTAAAAGAAATCACCTTCACACAACCTCATAAAAATACCCTAATAGTCTTTAAGAAAGGATCAAATAGTTTTAAAACTTTACGTCAACCACGCTATAGATTTAAATGTGTCTTTGGTATGTAGAAAAGGGGTGATGTTTTCTTAGTGGGGAAAAATAGGATTGGCGAACTTGGGCTAGATAAATTAAGGAACTGTTTGTCCCATCTAATTCATGAGAAATACAAGAGACATTTACTCAATTGCTTCATCTTTGAAAAATGTTCACACAGTGTACAGATTGGGCTGGTATCATTATCAACAGCGGACATCTCATCAAAATGTAACACGTTCTATAAAGCATATAGTGTGCAGCACCTTTCGGATAAGCAATATCTTTTTTCTTAGATTTTAGTTAACTGAGCACAGCAATCCTTCGTCAAGACTACTGAACACTACAGTACAAGGCAGACCAGGTTGTGGATATACGATCTTCTCTAACTCCTGGCTAGAGGTTTAGGGCAGGAGCTTTCACTCCAGTTTTCTGTGGTTTACTTGGCTTAGGAAAACTGACAAAGGTGATTCCTACATACTCTTGTTGTTTTAGTGAAAACATTTGTGAAAGGACAGGCTAGTACAGCCACACGTATCCTGGGTTACAAAACCCATATTCTGGCATGATTATGAGAATGATGTGATGAGAACTGATGAGCTGCAGTACATGGGACCTGATAATAAAGAAAACCAACCAGCTTGCCTCAAAAAGTTAAAGCTAGGGTCGTCTAGAAAGGATGCAATCAAGGAAGAACACAAAGCTTCAGTGAGATGTCACAATCTGGCATTGAGAGAATAAAATTCCCATGTAAAATGGAGCTATTATTCCAAGCAATATACTCATGATAATTCTGTGAGAAACTTTCATGTAACTGAGAGAATTACAGGAGCACGTACTGTGGCCTCATCTCTGTCTAGGATCTGCTCACAGAGTGCTTGGTGAGATGGAAGAATAAAAGATTTGGCTACTGGTGAAAAGATTTCCTTCTGCACTATGGAAAAGACTGTAAGCCCAAATACAAAGTCACAGTAAGACAGTTTCCAATAAGAAGCAAACTTACTACTCATAATTAGCTATATTACTCAATGGCTGAGGCCCTTATTTGTAATGAATCAAGAGGTTCCCCAGAAGATGAATCTGTGCTGCGGTTCTCGTGATGGTTCACGCTCAGGATCTCTCCCTAAGGCATAAGTGGGCAGGTCTGACCCCCGCTGTCCTCCACGTCCCAGGACACCATCCTCCCACATCCTGGGCTGTACCATACTTCTCCTTGGCATCATGCTACACAAAGACACCCTCACAGGCCCCAACGTACCTTTCACGTTATTTTAAATGTTTTGCACAGCGGAACACATGCATTCTTATAAATATGTGTAAGAGCCTGCAGGGGCCCAGGAGAGATGCAGACCCTATGGTGTACAACAGGAACACAGCCAGCCTGCTTGAAAAGAAACTCGCCTTAAGCAATGCTTATTCTTAGATTAGCTGCAAACAAGAGGGATATCTTCATATCTGAAAAGTACATATTTTGAGAGGTACACCTATTTCTAATGCATTCCCCCAAGTGGCTCCCAGGTGTACCTAGGTTAGCAGTGGTATTAGAGAGATGGTAAAAACAAACCCTGGCATGGGAGAGAGCTAACACCACTTCACTAAATTCCCCTCTTAATCCCTGATATTTAAGAGATTGCTTTAAACCCTGCAGCATGAGATTTTCGATTCCTGACAGCATACATTCTTTATTTAGGTTATTCCTGCTGTTTCTATCAGCATACAGTATCATATTCTCTCCAACAGAAGCTCAACAGCCAATGAAAGCAGCACAGGTGATTGGCAATTTTAAGCGATCCTTTCTCCTTCCAGTCCCATTTCTCACTCTAATCAGCTTATTTCCTTGCCATTTTTTCAGCCTGCTATATCATGCTCTACTCTCTAAGGCACGCTACAGCTAAGACTCACCTACACATTGTGTCGCTGGCATCTTAAATCATTGTTCTGGCTCCAGGGTAGCTATAGGAGTATCAGCATGTACTGACTATCCCTCATTAAAATTCGGCAGTGCTGGAGCAGATGAATTGTGCAACCCCATTGTTCTTGCTGTGTGGTTGCAGGCATTCATATAATCTTATTATGACTTTTGGGTGGTTCGCGTGCATATTTACACTTTAATTTTCTGTGCTGTAGGTTCAAAGAAGACCATGTAAAAGAATATTATATGTCTCTGGGTACTGGGAAAGATTAGAAAAAATACAAAGTGATCTGACAGCACCACAGTGTAGAACTAATGCTGGGGCATGCGTTGTTTAAGAAAAAAAAAAAATGTAAACTGCTTCTGGGAAAATAATTTATTTTGTTTTGTTTTTTAAGAAACTGTTGCCTCTGAAAAGCTTCAGGTTAAGGAAAAGTTGTTATATTTTAAGCATGTTATATATCAGAGTGAAGCCTTGGAGCCCTTTTCACAGACCAGATACCCATTGTGTTAGCCACCAAATAAATACAAAATAAAATTGCAGCGCCTGCCTCCAGGATCTTACAGTCCTGTTGTCTGTCTGCTGACATGCAGCGCATTTCACCACACTAGAAGAGATGTCCGGGACCTACACTGTATACATCAGCCCTCAAATGTCAGTAATCCGGAAGAGCAGATTGACAAAGCTAACTAAATTTGAAAGAAATACTGAGGCCTATTTCCCCATAAGCAATTTTACATAAAGGGATTCAGCAGGAGATGAAGGAAAAACACTTCCCTGTTGGTTGTGACAGTTTCTCTGAAAGGATTTACATCGACAACCTAGGGACAAATGAACATATTTGAAACTTTGCATAATGCTTACAAAATAATATAAATGAGCAAGCCTTGGAAGATTACAAGGAAGCGTGCCCGCTAGTGATTCCCAGAAAAATGCTTTCATTGCACAAGTATAGTTGAGGGAGAGATAAAAGGAAAAAGAAGGACTTGAAGGAATCCTGACCTGACAGGGAAAGAGATCACTCCATACCCAATTGTGCTGAGATAAGGTGCTGGTAACATCAGCATTAGCAACTGGCTAAGACATTAGCAACTTCAACAATGAAGAGGGTTTGGATTTGTATCCTCAGCACTATTAGTCACCTCACCCCTTCAGAAGATGTGGCCATGGCACCCTCAAGGTTTCATAAACTGGACTCACTGACTCGTGCCTTCCTCCGGTTTTCCCTGATGAACCTCATATGAAATGTATATGCCTCAGCATTAGCTCAGGAAGAACAGGCCCTGAGCTCTTTCCTCTCTATTCTTTTTATAACACACCTATATTATTTATGTATAATTTTATTTACACAAATATATTTACATTTCTATTCATGTATATTTTCTGAATACAATGCATGTAGGGATTTAATGGCACAGAGAGGAGAAGAGCCCTCAAATCCCAATCTGTTTCTCAACTACAAGACTTTTTATTCACCCCAGCCCTTAGCTTCTCTACGAGGACTTCCAACAGAGGCAAAAGCTGAAGACAACTGTAGTGATTTTCTTTGGAATACAAACAAAAGGAATTCAGCAGACACCAATGCTAGAAGGATTCTAGACAGTGGGTTATAAATCTGCCAGGAAGAACCAGCAGTTTAGGCGGCTACCTCTGCTTTTCTTTTTTCCTCGTTCATTTCTCCCCTTATAAAAGAAAAACAGTCCATCAGATAAGGTGGTCAGAGCAGATGAATGTTGAAGTCAGGTAAGGGGTACTGTGCATCAACAGTGTAGTGGATGGTAGTAGAGACGCTTCTAGCAGAAGGCTTGACCCCAGCTCTGGGAAGCAGCAAGCCCTGCCTCCATGCTCCCACCCCTCTCACACACACCTGCACACCCCCCACGTGGCTTCTTTTCTGTTCCCCCTTCCACTTTCTCCTTTTCAGTAAAGAGCAGCAGCAGCCATGAAGTTGCTCCTTTTTGTGGTTTAATGCTAAAATGTGTGATCTCAGGCAAATGAAAAATCTACTCTTTTTTTTTTTAAGTCGCAAGTTGGCAGGTACAGCTCAAATGAGGCTGTTGCAGTGGAAGTGAAATAGACAGTCTAAAAGGGGCAGCTGGCACAAACGACTTAAACAGAAAACCTTGTGTTTACTGGTCCAGGATCAAGCAAACCTTGCTGGCACAAATGCTTTCCTATATATTAACCTACTTCATTACACAAAGTCCTTAACCATAGTAAGTGAAATATTACCGATGGGAAATCCATAAAAAGTTGGAACTCAGAGTGGAATGTTTTGATTTATTTTTGCCTCCTCTCTCCCAGGAGTCAATCAAAGGGTAAACAATATTTTACCTTTCCTCAAATTAATTATTTGTAAGTTTTTCCCCATCAGACTTCCCATTTGGTGCAGAAAAACATACCTACCCTTATGAAAAAAAAGAATCTTTAAATTCCAGAGGAAACATCTTAACACCTTTTGCCTGGCCCAAAGAAAATAGTCCATAACCCAGTAAAATCTTTATTAAGAATAATGGGCAAGGAAATGGCTAGAAAAGTAGTTTCTGAAAATCCAACAGCAGAACAAAACAGGAAAATGTCTGGGTTTTGCATCTGTATTTTACAAACACCCACTTTCTAGTCAACTGTTTGCTTTCTCGCCATATGAATTTTGGGCTTTACTTCATGCTGATTAAACCTTTTGGATTTCAGTGGCTGTTTTCAGGAAGAAAAATCTAGATATTGTTTATAGATAGAGAAGTATGACAAGGATTCTCTAAGTTAGTACAGAAGCTCCAAATAAAACCACTATTGAGGGAAATGGCAACTTGTTCATTACTTTTAGCACTTTTGAAATTTTTGAGGCTTTTCTACATCATTTAAACCTGTGCAAATCACCACTGCTCATATTGCACAAAGAAACTATCTCCTATCTTTTTTATGTAGAGGAAAGTGTACATATAAGCATCGTCTTAATAAGGCAATCCTTTTGTACAAGGACTTTAGAATCTAAAGTTATGACAGATAACCAGTCAGTTGGAATGTGCTTAAAATTGGAAGGATTTCAGCACAGCTAAAATATATCAAAGATATTTTTTGTTTCAGAACGTTGAAAATGGACACAATTTCTATTTTGTCATTTCTCAGTACAGTTTTCTCAAATGAAAACTTTGGAGAGTAAGTACCTTTTCTTTGAAATGGCATGCATTTTTAATCATATTTAGTTAAAAAAAAGTATTTCTTAAATACATTTTTTTAAAAAAATCCAGTATCAACAGCGATTTTTTCTGAAACATTTAGAGTTCATTAAGATTTTTTCCTAAAAAAACACCAATCATTTTCTTTCACATTCTATAAAATCTAGATCAGAGAAGAGAAGTGCTGTTAGTAGGATGTGTAATCTAGCAGACAGGACATGCAGAGCTACTGACTGGAAGCTGAATGTCATCTTGTTCAAGTAGGAAATACTTTTTTAAAAAAAAAAAAAAAAGAGAGTAACTTCTCCTGGGTGTTGTAAGTCTATCATCAGTTGGAATCTGAAATCAAGATTGGATGCCTTTCTAAAAGATGTGCTCATGGCTCAGTCACAGATTAATGTCATTGATAGTTCATGTACTTGGTAAGGAATAATATAAAAAAAGCAAGGTCAAATTCTTTGGCTTGTTTTACACCACAGGTCAAAGTGGACAATCTTATTGGTCCTTGAGGAATTTTGAATTCACCGTCATCATCAACAATAGTAATAATTAATGTGTGCCTCTATTCTTTGATTTAAATCCCGTTTGCAAGCAGGGAAGAAAAGCACGAATATCATCAGACCTATGAGCTGTTTGAATCTTAAGATACTTCACAACCAAGATTTTAGGAACTCTTTTGGCTCTGATCCTTTACTATGGTGCAAAACAATCAATTTTCACGTCAGTACCGTAGATAAGAGTTTCTCTTTAACTAAATGTCAGGGATCTACCATATGTTTTATGCACAGCAGGGGAGACATCTTTTTTCAGCTAGATCTGCCAGGTTAGGTTCAGATATTCAGAAGCCTGGAAGAACAAAGATCATCTATCTAACACGTCACAAGGGTGGGGATATTGGAGACAGGCACAAAGATGAAGCTTCCATAGGTGAAAGTTTCTAACAACATACAACTCCAGCCAGTTCTCCAGGGTCCCCAGTATAAGGGGTACAAGCAGTAATCAGTTCCAATGCTTAAATAATACGACTGTGTCAGGGCTGTCCTGAAAGTTGGCTTGTTAACCCTGCTGGAAGACAGGGCTATATACTTGTGCTGCACAAAACCAGCTTACGATGTTCTTCCAGGTGGATGAATCACCTCGACTGACACTAGCTTGAGAGTAAATACTCTTACAGGTTTGCTTTAACTACTGAAGGAGCTTGTTGTTTAGTACTAGGATGAGTAAGGCATTGGCTGTGATTTATTGCTATCCTCTTCTAGAGAGGATGAAGATTTTTAAATAGTGGGTAGAGTAGTGGGGTGATAGGTGCTGAATCTTGTCTTTTTCCTTAGATTGATTTTGTTTGTCCCACAGTTTCATGGACAAGGTGGGTCAGTCACAAGGTCCTATACAGCCAGTGTTTTAGTCTGGCAACACATAAGTTAGTACATTGCTCACCTCCACTGTGGAAGGCAATATGAATAACTGGGATTGTGCTAAAACTGCATACAAAATCATGCTTATCATCCAGATTTCTTCAAAAGGTGATTGAGGAGACAGCTGAGGGCTTTGCAATATCATCTTCTCTCTCGTGCCAACATCCCTAGCACTGGGCAGCAGGCAAGAGTTCCCCGTGGATATCGAAGAAGATGCATATGTGCGTTTTGCTTTGCATATTTCCTGTCTTGGATTTAAAAAAAGACTAAAAACCTAGCCAAGCCACTGCCCCATAAAATTTGTTGGCCACAAGAGCTGCTGTACTTAGCAGGAGATATGCCGAGTTAGCTGCAGGTGCAGAAAAGCCTCCCCTGCTTTCTGCTTGCGGCAGAAACAGGGATACATCGCGATGACAGTCTGTCCCTGCAGGATGGGCTCGCAGAGCCAAGCTCCTGCCACACGTCTCCTCCAATGCTACACGCTACCTGCCTGTGGTCTCCAAAGAAAGTGGCTCAGAAACTCTCTATTAGTCTTCTCTGAATGAAAATTTTCTGACCAAGTCTCTCTCCTAAAGCAAAATGTGGTCCCAGATAAGATGCACTCTTTTGTGGTAATGTGACTCTCAGAGAAAAAAAACCACAGCACTTCATCTTTGGTAGCCTAGTCTAGATTTTGAGGGAGTCCTTTAAAATTTGAGGGGATTTTGTTTGGCTTTTTTGTCAATTAAAGGTCTTCCTTTTTCTAGTAAGGACAACAAAAAGTCAGACTAGGATTGTGAGAATCATATCTGAATCATATCCTTCTTTTCCCTAAGAACAAAAATGTGGAAACAGATGTTCTTGGAGTTTGGAATTATGGAAGTTTTGGTTCTTTTCAGAGTTTGTTTTTTTTCAAAAATGCATACAGGACCAGAAAATAACAAATTGAGTGCCAAGGCAAGGAGAAGAGAGGAAGGGAGGAAAAAGGCTAGTAAAGGCTTTCAAACTCCTGCAGTTCTGGTTGCTGGGAATTGTGGCAGATAAAGGCTTTTCAGAGCAAGTGCACATCTCCAAGGTGGTCCCCACAGCTTCAGGCCACCTGTGTCCCCTCGTATCCCTGCCAGCCCTCAGTTTCCCTCCCCAGCCCAAGTGGCCAGGCTCTTCCTCATCCACGTTCCTTCCTTTCAGGAAAGCACTTTTTTTTTTTTTAAAGTGAAACTCATTCTTTAAAAACTAGTTTTATCAAATTAAAAACTGCTTGCATACACACATATATGCTTTCTCACTCACACACAAGCCCTAAAACCAGCGGAATAGTTCAGAGTCATCTGACGTTCATGTTCTAACCATATCAACTGTGAGGTCTCTATCTACAACAGCTTCTGAACTTCTTAATCTCAGGACTAAATTTGCAAAGAGTTCCATAACAGTAAATCCTTTTAGCTCTGGAGAAACCACTAAGGGCTACACGCATCTTTGGCAATACAGAAATCACTCGAAAGACCAGCTGCAGTTCTGAATCTGCCATTTGAGGGAAGGATAAAGACTTGGGTGTTGTTTAGTCTGGAGGAGAGGAAACTGAGGAATGAATGTGACAAAGAATCTTCCAATGCATAGGGACTTTTAAGAAGAGAGGAATGATTGATTGTTCTTCATAGTCAGCAGGAGAGGAAAGCCGAAGAATCAGCATAATCTCTAGCAAAGACAACTTAGGTCAGATATTAGAAAAACATTTCAGCTACAGCGGTAAAATACTGGAATAGGCAACCTAGGAGTATGGAATCTCCTTCACCAAAATTATGCAGACAAAGTTTAGATAAACACCACTTGAACAGGCAACCCAGAAATGTGGAATTTCATTAGCCAGAGCTTTAAAGAAAAAGTTAAGACAAACATCTGGTAGGTATGGCTTAGCTACACTTGATCCTGTTTCATCCCGGCTCAACGACCTCCAAGGTTCCTTCCAGCTCTCCATTTCTGCGACTCTGTGATTTATAGGGCACCGGTAAATATTCATATGACGGATACACTCACACCTCACTGCATGAGGCATTGCACACACACACACAGCGAAGGAGCCCAAGGGAGCTAAACAGACATGACCGTTAAAAAAGCAAATGGAAAACAAAAACGGAGACTTGCTGAAGTCTTTGCACATACAACAAATTAGCAGCAGAAAGACAGGCATCATCTCCAGAATCTTATAACTCACAGTCCAGTCACCCAGCCATTGGGTCATTTTCCATCTGCTGGCTGTAATAGACGATCCTTCATCAAAAACTATATCAGAGCCCTGTTATCTTCTTCGTCTCATTTTCCCTTTGCTTAATGAAAGTAAAAATAGCTACTTGATTGCTATAGTGCAATCAGTTGTATCCTACTCGGCACGCTGAAGTTGTATATTTGCATTTTATTATTTTTTCTATTACAGACCTCCCTGTGCTACCATAAAAAACACAGCCTCTAATCCCCTATTAACTGTATTTAGCAAACCTCAAGTGTTTCCTCCATTTGCGATCTGGCTGGGCTTCAGCCCTGAAGCAAATTTCAGGTGGCTGTGGTCTAAACATTAACTCTGGTCTGGAGCGATTTGAATTACAAACCAAACAGACTGTAAATAGAATCCTAAAGTGCAGTCAGAGCTCAGTCTGGGAACCTGGCTTTGTTCTCCTGAGCCTGCAAACCTACTCTTGCACTGCTCCTCAGGCAGTCAAAAAATGGGTCGTTACTCACAAAGAGGAAGCGCAGGTGTTACTTTAAAGGACTGCAAAGGGAGCCATTTGGTACCAACAATATAGATTTATTACTCATAAATTTTTAAAATTTCCTTGTGTTTTGTGATTAAAAACATATCATACTTTGATTTCCTAACCACCTCCTGTGTTTTGCTTCCAAATTTTTGACAGCCAGTTAATTATGAAGTTTTGAACTTATTTGCCTAAGTCGACTGCACATGCATTTTCTATGTTGCAGCTAAGAAAAGTATTCGGCCACAAATGTACCCCTTTCTGTAAAACTGCAACAGTTAAGACATGATGCATGCTTTAATTATTCACCTCCCCCAACAATACAGAAGCATCATCTGTTATGCAGGAGGTATTAGAGTGTTCCTATCCTCATAAAGAGATGAGGACCAAATTTAAACCTGTGTTAGTACTTCACTTGCACTGAAGACTCAGAGAAAACTTACGGGAAGTGGAAAAGGGATGTGATTTTATCCACACAGCTGGCATTTTGAAGACTGCTTTTAAGAGGATGTAAGAGGTGATCAGCTAGGCCTTTAAATAACGAGACCCAAGAAAAGTTTTGAATAACAAACTAGAGTTATAATTATAGTCAACAAATCAGCTATTGTGCCTTCTTTGCAAGAAGGAAGCTGCTTATGTGATAAAACACTGTTGGGCACATTAGATGATCAATCACTGAACGTCTAGGACTCAGGAATGCATCATAATAATTATGACAGTTACTAGTTTTATATTGCAGGCTGAAATCAATGGGACTTTTCATGTACTGGAAATCAGGCATGTGCTTCAATAGCTTCCTGAAGCAGAGACTGATGTCAAAAAAAGGATAAGCATGTGCTGATGTAAACCGCTGAGCAACATTCTCAACTACTGTCATGGACAAGGGGTAGCACGAATTTACTAGCAGGCCCAAGGTGTCTTTGAAGTATTTGTTCTATTATGGGTTTATGTTACACACTAGTCATTCTGTCTTTTTATAGCACAGGAAATATTTTCTGCAGAAAATAGGGAAGGATATAATGGTCCTCTTTGAAGGGTCCTCCTCTCTTCCCATCTCTGCTCTAATATTATACCCATATGCTGACTGCTTTTGGACAACCATTTGTTTTTTCAAAGGCATCCTACAGCATTTAAGTAACTCTGCATCTGAAAGTTGCTAACCTTGAGGGATTTTCCACAGCTGCACGAGGCATGACTTAGAGAGATTGCTCCACAGATACTGCTTGTGGCCAAAGTCAACAGAAAGTAGTTTGATTTCTTTCAAGATACACATAGGTAAAATGAAGCCTGTGTTCTCAAGCAATCCACACTGTAAGCACATCTAATAAATAAATAAATCCTATCTGAACTACTCTGTTCCATTCGCTTCCTCATAAAAAGCACAGGTAGTGACTGGATTGCTCTTGTGGGCTTGGGACCAGAGCTTTCACCCAAAGCTTTGCTCCTTTGTGCCCTCAGAACAATTACACTAGTCTGCTACAATGGATGAAGACTTCTCCAAAATTGTTCTTTGTTAAATTCAACTAAAGACAGTTTTTATTTCATTATTTGAGGTAAGACTTGTATAAGCTAAATGTTCGAGTTTTTATTCAAGCTAACTTCCTGATGTGGGGGGAAGGGCAACATATGAGAGCATGGCCAGACATCACACAGGAGGGATGCAAATATTTATGAATATTTATTTGTGTTCCAAGCAGGTCTTTCCCTCAATACTCTTAATACCCCCGTTTTGTTTGCTGTGAGCTGGCATTATTCCTTAGAATATTTTATTTGTGGGAATACACACGAAACACCTGTTTCCATGCCATATGTGACTACAGATAAGGTATGTGTGTATAAAACAGTTACTGGTTATTTGCCATTTATTGTTCAGTGCTCCTTCTATGTCAGACACTTAAATTTGATGTTGCGCGGGTGGAAACACCACCATGCTATAAAATTGGAACATATGCTACGTGCTACATATTACGCTTTCTACCTCAAAACACTATCCAACAGTAAAGTAAGTCTTTGCAACATTTCAGAGTCAGAAAACCAAATCACAGGAGCTGCCCTGTGTCTTCAAGACTTGCCTGTGTAGGTGAATGACAGGGTGGAGAATGACCTCCTGCCTCCCAGCTCAGCATGCTCAGTAAGGTACATGCCTGTCACCTCTCCAGCCTGTCTTGGTGAAGAGCCCACAGGGCAGCACTTGGACTTAACCTAACTTACTCCTGGTAAAATCAATAGGAAAGTTCACGGCAGTGCAGCTGAACACACCTGAAAACCCTCACTCTTAGCACACAAGAAATGGTCAATGCTGCTGAAAAATCCACATGTAGCTTCTCCTCCACTTGAGAAAATACTCTGCAACAGAGAAGTTTGTCTGTTCAAGTGCATTAACTATCCCTGGTAAGAATTGCCTAGAGGCTATAACCCCAAAGGAAATTTTACATTTTCACATATGAAAGCAGAGAGGGGTTTCTGTACCTCAGTAGTGGAGGTTTACTTAGGCAGCCAAGCTGAATGCCCTTGTACTCTACGCTGCGTAGCGCAGCTGAGACTCAGGGTGTTTGGACAGGCCACACAGAGAACATCAGACCTGCTGAAAATGATGTTGGTCACCTCCAGAGCTGTGCAACACGGCACTATGGAAAACAAAAGGTGCGAGGACATTTCCCTAGTTGTACCCCCCACCAAGGGCTGGGCACAACACAGCTCTGTACTTTCAAAACGACCTTGGCCTGGCTATGTATTTGACCTCCTCTAAGAGGCCATAGCTGGAGCCTTTGTGGTCTGTGCTCTGTAACCAAAATTGTTTCAGAAAGAAAACATAATTCAAAGTGGTGCTGTCAGACACAGCAGTGCTTATTTTCACATGTTTAGTCCCAGTGAGCAGAGCTGAGATGCAATCTACATTGTGAGTGAACAATAAACTAATAGTGCGAAACTTGATTAATATCTACTTATGTCAATCATACCCCTTTTCACCATCCTGCTCGATGGCCCCTGTGGTTAGTGGTACCAGCATATTCGTCAGTGTGCTGAATTCCATACTGAATCCCACCACCAAGGAGCCATGAACACAGTGGAAATACTTCTGTGCGTGCTGTCTAGTGTTTCTCTTTCAGGCTAACTTTCCTGTTGTACAATCAAGGTGTACAGCGATATTCAGAGGCATAAAACTGCTTTTTTCTCCCTCCCTGTGGTTTCTGTGTTACAATTAATCTAATTTCTAGTGATCTGGCAAGAGAACGCTTTCCATGTAATTTGGCAACGACACATCAATGCAAAGCATTAGCTTTTACATGCCAAGAATTGGATTTTCTCAGCTTGGCTCCAGGTGCTAACAACAGGATGCAACACGACCACCAACACCAAAGACTCAACAGTGAGAAGGTGTATTTTTAAACCATGGAAATAACAAGTTGAAGTAGGGTTTTTGTTCTGGATTATTCCAGTTGTTTTAGGTCTTGGCATCACAGCTAATCTCTAGACCCATGCTGATTTTGCTGTAATTCAAAATGTTTTATAATTATTTCATAATTCATTATCCAGGCACAATTATTTTTAGGTTTGTCCTGGGTGTGGATGAGGACAACTTTCAGTGAGAGGCCCCAGCTGCAACCGGAGACTTGGGGTACCAGGCAAAGGATAAGATACAGCCCTTCCTTTGGCACCAGTGCAGGGATTTGGGGAAATTGCCTCTCTGCCCTCCATGCTGCGTTTCTAAAACATCATAAACTTATTAACTGAGTACAAACTGAAAAAAAACTCAGCCCAGACTTTTAATTCAGTTTCTCTTGCTTGATGAATTAAGGTATAAATAATATTTGCTGGGAACGCATTCTCTAAATGCCTAATTCTTTATTCTTGGGACATGCACTTGAGAGGTTGCGTTCATGTACGAACTCCAGAATAGATTTCTTTCTACAGCTGTGCAAAGCTTAGGGATTTCAGGTCACAGCAGGCTGTACAAATATTTCCTTCGGTTTCAGCCCACAGTACTTTTGAATCCCCAAATTCTCTTCCCATTTCAGATTCAAACAAATACTGAAACTAATAAAAAGCCCTAAATCATACAAAAGTAAAACAAGCAAAGCTGAATTTTGTGTCATTTACCTGCACCACCAACAAAGGAAAGCTCCAGGTTCATCTAAATATCTCTGGGAACCTTAACAAAGTAGGCAACACATTTTGTCAGTTTAATGTTCAGGACCAACATGAATATTTGGGCAGGTTTTACATAGCTTGGATTCTGCTATGATCTTTTTTACAAAATTCTTGTGTTATTTTTTCATTGAACTTGAAGAGAACTCAACTAGATCTGAAGCACTTTTAGTGAGATACCAACAGACTTTTAAAATACAGTTGTACTTCATACTCAATTAAAAAAAAAAGATATCTATCATAACTGTGGACTACCTGCATTCAAAAACTGTCACCATGGATAAAAAACCCACACATTTTCACAGATGTGTTTTCCTTGTAGAAAACCATCAGCCTCCACGTACAGTGACTATGAACCAGAAGAGATAACAAGACCCACTGGGGAAAAGTGAGAGAAGGGGAGGTAGATGAAGATGCAAATTAACGGCAGGTTTCCTCCATACACACTTTTCCACTCCTCAACTAGCCAAAATAGCCGGGCTGATGCAGGCTGTCAGTCAATGGCAATGCCCTATAACTTGGAAGTCTACTGACTTAAAGGAATAACCAAGTCCCAGAGGTTTTTCCCGAAATCTCTCTCTGCCATAGTGACAACACCACATGGATGCCACTGATTTCTGCACAGCATCAGCACATACTAGTGTAAATTGCACTGTCACTCAACATTCCAATTTATTGTGGTCAACATTACTTACCTTTAACCTTTTTTTTTTCCCAAATAAAACTTACGTTTAGGGAGGAAAGGGGAAAATACAAAACAGCTATGAACATAATAGGCTCCTTAAGTTCCTCTCCTGCCACCTCCATTTTCCTTGCACCCTCACACTCCTTCCCAGCCACATAATACATCCAAAGTATTACACAGGTGTCTACTTAGATCTAAGTCAGAATTTCCAAATGACAGGTCTTATTTTCCAGCTGGAAAATCCTTCGGGTCTCAGTCATTTTTTCAAGAAAAACAAAAAACCCTATTGGGAAATGAAAATAAAATCCTGTTGGTTATGATCAGCTGCCTGTTCAGTGGAAAGATGTAAAAGTCTTAATGGAGCAAGCACGGAGAACTGGAAAGAGATAACACTAGAGCCATTCAGACACTAACAGCCTTGAGGGGAGCTCTGCAGACTGCCCCAGTCCCCTTTGTAGCTACAGCTCAAGTTGCCTCTTACAGGCTTTGACTGTCTGCGCCTGTGATTTTGCCATAGACTTTATTGGCCTGCTTCTGCCATCTGTGAATGCAGTATGGTTCCCATTGAAATGGGTGGAAAGACTGCTTTTAAAGAGCTCTGCAACAGCACACAAAGCTCTGCAAAGATATGCATGGAAGCACTTCCAAAATGGGGGCCAAGACTGGAGGCGCAAGGTACAGCTTCGGCCTCCTCATTGCACACTGGGACTTGCCAGCTACAGAATAGTTTTGATCATTGACTGGAGGAGAAGCTGAAAATGAGCCACAGGGAGAGTTTGGACTTGCAAAGGACAACACTTCAGTGTGGAAAAGAGTAGCCACACAGAGGGTGTATTATTGCCCTGAAACACACAATTTCATCCTGATAATCTCTAATTGCCCGTTAGGGCTCTGCTCTAAACCAAGTTGCTTGGGTTGTGTACAAAAGACATGAACTGTTTACAAAAACCTCTCCCTGTTTAAGCTGAAGTCCCTAGCAGCCTTTACATGCATTTCTACAGACTTGTGTCGATCCCACAGAAAGTCTTTTTGAGCTAAGACGACTTTAGCACAAACAGATAATGCTTATCTTACAAGTAAGGTGCAAAAAGTCAATGTGCCCAAGCCCAATCCTTGATTTTCAGTCTTAATTTTGATTGCAAAGATATTTCCTGAGCAATTCTTTTCTACAAGGGCCCTCCACAGCATATACACTTTCTGTAATGCCACAACTGGTTTATTTAGAGTTGAGGCCTCTTTTTTAAATCAACATTGCTATACTAGTACAGTCTGCAGCATGGACACAACTCTCTTGGCAAACGGATCTCCCCTCCCTCACAGAAAAGAGCTATTTCTGAAAAAATACTTTCAAGTAGAATAACTGAGCCTGGCCCGAGGGGGGTGTTTATTGTTATCTGTAGCATAAAAAGGCATATTTGTGTATGAACGAGACCTAAAATTTTACTTTCTTTTTTGTTAAAAGTAAGAAAACAAGTCTCTCTTTTTTTTTTTTTTAAATGATTACTTAGTTCATTTCAGTCCTTCAATTAAAGACTATAAATTGTTTTAAAGAAGCAAACTTGGCAGGTTTTACAGGATGTTGCCATCTGGACAACAGACCTAGGGCTTTGTATATTTACCATATTATGAAGAATTAAAATCTGTCTCGATGTTGTAGCACCCTGCTGCAGAAACAGAAAATGTGACCAGCATGACAGGAGGGGTGTGTGGAAGAAAAAAGTGCTTTGGATTTAAAAGGTTTTGGCATCACTTTCAAGGTCTGTGACAAATTTATAAAATTTGTTTTATTAACCACATTAACAGTGTTGCTGAGTGAACTATTGATTTATTTAGGTCCTCTCCAACAAATTTTCAGAGGTAAGTTCAGCTATGAAATACAATAAAACCTCAATAAATAAATTACTTGTGTCAGAAATGGGGGAGGGAACAAGAAAGCTGTCATGGAACAGGTGCTGATGTTAAAAAAAATAAGATTAATTGCTACAAAACATTACCAAATAGAAAAGGAACCTTTAATTCATCCTGAAACTGGGCACATAAAACCTTGTGGAATGAGCACTGTGACCTAACAATTAAAATACTACTACTAATAATAATAATTCTATGATTCCAGGTGAACGTTTATAGAATAGGATGCAATAACTGCAGCACGGGGACTCTTAAAACTCTTTAAGAGACCACCCTGATGTCCAGCCAGAAGTACCAAAAGGCTGACAAATGGATTGCAGATTTGTGTCAGGAAAAGGACTTTACAATTAAACCACACCCATCAACAAATCGGTATTCCTACCATCACTTTTTCTATAGCACATATATTTTGGGAAATTTTAGGAACAATATGACTTGTGCTCCAGAAAAATACAGAAGTATTCTGGGAAACTCTCACTTCCGCATTGCACCCCCATTCTTTTATGCTAAGAATACCAATAAAACTCTACCATGGAAGCGATGGCCCTTTTCCCTGCTGAGACAGTGGCTCTCCCTACCCCTCTGCACATATGCATAGCCCTTCCCCAGAGTGTTTACAAAGACTACACCACTGCTAGGTGCCAAGGGGGCCAAAAGCCCTGCCACCACAGGTGGCTGCCTGCACACCTCCTCGGGGCCAGGTCCTGGCTCATGGCGCTTTGCAGTCTTCTGGACACCAACAGCATGGGCCATTGACAACTTTCAATAGGCATTATGGACCAGAGCCAGTTTGGGTTTTTTTTGATATGGAAGAGAATTAGCTACACAGACTTGAGCTGCTGACGGACCACTTGCCTTCAGAGCCAGATGAGTCTTCGGCCCATTTTATTTTCCAGCATGGACCTGGCAGGCACGGTATGTGAGAAGCAAAATATTATCTCCTATACAGAGGTGTAGAATGAAGGGATAAGAAGGCAGGTCTGGGGATATATAGAGCATGTAAATGTATTTTAACGCTGTAAGAAGGAGACAATACCTTTTCAAGGGTTTTCACGAGTGTTTAGGTTTCTATATCCTGAGAATCTCTATGAAAGCTGGGACTCTAAATCACCTCTGAGGTGTCCACACAGTCACATATGCTTTACAAAAACTCTGGTCTGGAGTTATTGCCTAAGTCATACAGGAGTCCAGGTGAGAACCAGGAACAAATTCAGCTCTCCCAAAGCCCAGCATAATACTTAAAACCAGTTTATCCACTCCTAAGACTGTGTCCTCCTTCCTACCCTGACTTCAGTGTGGAAACACTTCAAAGCTCTGAAGCTCTTTGAGGGTCCCTGCTGGAAACCTCCCCCCACCTGATGTTTCCTGGTTCAACACCAGCAGAGGCAACATCAAGTGTTAGCACACACCAGGGCTGTAATATGGTTTGTTCATTCCCTTCAGGCTTCTCTGAGAAAATTCTAATTATCCTGACTCAACCCACGGAAGCTTTGCCTTCACCTGTGCTGGCAACAGGATTTCACTATTCCTGTTTTACCCCCCAAAACAAAGGCTATACCTCCAGGAATTTTTAAAAAAACCCAACACAGTAGAACAGCAACAGCTACCAAAAACTTGGACATTACACAACCTATGGAGAGGGGTCTGGCAGTAACAACTAGTGTTAACTGCAGGATTGCAGAGGGGCTACTTAACAGGAGCTACTTAACCTGGCACTTCATGCACAGAGCTATTTCTGCCACAGATGCTGGGAAAATATATTTGCCAATTAAAATAATCCAAGCAGGTCCCTTATGCCCAAGCAGAGCAGCAGAGCTAAGGAAAACAGCATCTAACATCTTCCACAAAGAATCCCCAAACCAGAAAGTATTCCTGACATCTGGGACACTCAGGGTGAAATTCCCGCCCTGCTGAAGTCAACACCAAAATGCCCATTGAGTCGAAAAGGGCCAGGATTTCACTTTCAGATTCCACAAATAGTCTTAGCCTCCTTTGGCTCAGGATGAAGGACTGGGACAGCCAAGTAGGCAGCACAGTCTGTTCCTGAATAAGAAGAATAAGCCAAATTCAACAATACTGCAAGCCGTGCAAGACTTGCTTACATCAGGCCTGGACCAAACCCAATGCCTTGTCTTGTTCTGCAGTGTTGAGCAACAGCTGCTCTTGGACTTGTGATCCTCATTCACAGCAGTGCTGCCGCAAATCCAGAGCAGGAAGCACAATCTTCCTAGATGGCATTTATTCCAGAGGAACAGAGTCACTGGGATGCCACATCAAGACAGCATTTTAAGCTTGAAGAGAACATCAGAAACCCTGTACTAAAAGTGAAACCTTATCCTGTATTATTTTCCATAAATGAGTGCTAGGAGATTTGCTGTAGAAGCCGTGTTTCCTCTAGGGAGTTGAAAATATTGCCTCTGCTGTCATCATTCTCTGGTGGTCTACTTAATTAGGTGCTTTTACAGATGACATCCTAAAGTGCGCTGTTCCCATGGTGCTGAACCACTGTCTGGGTCATCGTTCCCCAGGATGTTGACTCACTTCCCCTGCCACTGTCATCCTGCATGCTATCGCACTGGGTCATTCAAATGCCAGAACGTCTTACTTAAATACTCGCTGGTGTCTGGTATCACTCAATACACCAAACAACCAAGAATGAGCAACGTAGTCCCCAGTTGTTTTATCTTCCCAGCATACTAAAGTGTAGGAAAACATGCTCCACACAAACCCTGCTGCAAGAAACAAACATCCGTTGTTGGGCAAAAAAAAAGAAAAAAATAAAAAAAAAACATCACTTGAGAGAGATTTCATGCAATTCTGCTAACAGACACACAGACATTACAGAGGACTGTCCAGGAAGTCCGCAAGAAAAATTCATTTGTAGTCAGAGACTCCCATTAAGAATCTGCTCAGCTCAATATGCAGCCAGCCCAAAACAATCGAGTCTATGGGGTTACTTCAGTCTTATGAGGAGCCGCTGAGGGAACTGGGAGTGTTTAGCCTGGAGAAAAGGAGGCTGAGGGGAGACCTTATTGCTCTCTACAGCTACCTGAAAGGAGGTTGTAAAGAGGTGGGGGTCAACCTCTTCTCTCTAGTAACAAGCGACAGTACAAGAGGAAAGGGCCTCAAGTTACACCAGGGTAGGTTTAGATGGGATATTAGGAAACAATTCTGCACCAAAAGGGTTGTCAAGCATTGGAACAGGCTGCCCAGGGAAGTGGTGGGGTCGCCATCCTTGGAGATATTTAAAAGATGGGTAGATGTAGTGCTTAGGGACACGGTTTAGTGGTGGTTTTGGCAGTGTTAGGTTGACGGTTGGACTTGATGGTCTTAAAGGTCCCTTCCAACCTAGACAATTCTACGATTCTATGATTTTGTGGCTGTGGTTGGGATCACGCTCTGACTTGACTCTCTAACTCAACTAGAAGTGAAGCAGAAATGGTCTTGGCCATACCAGAGATCAAATGTTAGCTGGATGCCATAAAATTACATCAGAATGTAAAATTACTGCAGATTAAGAAGAGGTGGGTGGGAAAGAGTTAGATAAAAAAGTGAATTAAATGACCAGGAAAGTTTTCTAAATTCTCTCTCTTGGAAAAGAACTAATATTCCAATTCTTGGAGAGTATTTTACTCTGCAGAGCAGTGCACAGAAACAATAGGCTCAGATAAAAATAAGCAGGCACATTTTGGCTATATTTAAATAACATAATACTCCAGAAATAACTCTCACACATTAACAGAAAACTTCCTGGCTATGGTAGTGTTATTTTAACCTACATCATGCAGAAAAAAGATGCCAAAGACTTTTTTCTACTATGAGATAAAAGCAAACAAGATAAAAATACTTGACTGGCTTTTTCTGCCTTTTCTTAGGGATCAGCCAAGATAATTTGTATGCTGGACAAGGGATGCCAGCACTGACACTTACCACATTGGTATTTTTCTATAATACTTGGAATGTCAACAAGAGGGACAGTCTTGTGAAATGTGACTTTATTTCCCATCTCAGCAGCAGCATCCCTGTGCCAGACATGGATTGTACTCCTAGCTCCGCTCCCATCCCAAGGCTCTGACTAATGCTCCCATTCTCTCTATATGATCTGTTTTGACTGCATGTTTGTGAAGTGGGTCTGGATGTCACTGAGAGTACACTACGGGATCCTCATTTTCAGACAAAACCTCTGACTCCTGCTGGAAAATGAGTCACAATGATCACAAACAGCAAGCATCAAAGTAATACATCAGAGACATCCCAAATTCCCAAGCATTTGGCAACACAAGTCCAGCTTCATTTCTAAAAACCAGGACAGCAATACGTGCTCATTGTTTGAAAGAAGTAACCAGTGCATTATAATCAAGTTTGTACCATGAAAAGAGCTCACAGAAGTATCTTTCCAAAATGATCTGCTGATGCTAAGGAAGAGAAACACAACCAATTATTCACCGGAGACCGTTGTAAAGATCAGCCACGCTTGCTTACTCAATGCCTTCATTTCATAGCCTGACTACATACTTGCCTTGTGCGTTTCTCAGCCTGGCTGAAGCAGGAAGGTACAGGCAGACTGAAATGAGCCATCGGTGTTATGGCAGCATAACAATATGACGCTGTAGCCCAGCATAATCCAAATGCAGGCCGTAGCTAGGGATGGAGGGGAAGGGCCAGGAAACCCTTTCCTTTCCCTAATAGTAACTACCTTTAGCTGCAACATTTCCTCTAACAAATAGGTAAGGACATCCATTTCTGTCCCTTTGGACCTGTCACCTGCTCTATCTGGCTCAGCAACACAGCTGTGAGACCTCATTTAGGTCCCCTCTGTCAACAAGCCACACCCTGAAGACCCACTTCAAAGACATCCTGCTCCTGCCATGCTCCACAGAGCCTTCCCAAAAGACATCCTGCCTCTCCCAGGAGGTCTGGAGAGCATCGTGCATTGGTACGAGCCAGAGGGCATGCAGGAGGCTCTGCCCAGGAGCCTCCTGGCTGGCTTTGAGGTTTGCTGTGCTTCAGATAAGGATATAACCTTTCAGGTGCTTATAATAATTAGAACTGAACGTCCAAAACCTTTTGAGGTTCACCCACCTCTACTCATAACCATATTTAAACAGCGCATAGAAACCTGCCAATGTTAGCAGTGAGCACACAGGACTTGGCTTGCTGCAGACATTGGTTAACACTTCCTTTCTTAGCCACTGAGGAAACCCATAGTGACTGGTATTCAGGAAAAAGTCTCCTCTTTGGAATAATTAATTAATGCAGTTCTGTAATATTTTTGTTCAGGTTCCAGTTGCAAGCCTTTATTTTATTTTATCTCAATTAACAGACCTAAAATATAAACACCAGCTACCTGTACCTGCAAATAGAAGAGTACGGAAAGTCAATAGTTTAAACTTATTTGCTGACCAGGAAAATTAACATGTGCTCCTATTGCTGATTTTAGCAAGAAATCCACGCAGGAGTTTTACAAATACATTATGTTTAATTTCTAAATACATTGTTTGCTAAACACATACAATTCTGTTTCTGCCAACTGGTCTGTTATAAGGATAATCCACATATGCCTTTCTGGTTACCCTGGGGAAAAAAAAA
>VZSZ01001789.1:388607-439910 GCA_013398815.1 Ibidorhyncha struthersii | reverse complement strand
AACACGAAACACTTCTGAATCTGTGGGTGGTTTCTCACCAGAAAGGGAGAGACGTCAGTGCTCACAGGCATGGGAATAGTTGCCCTCTTGCATGTGTGGCGGGTTCTGTTTTTCCAGCCTCGGCCTTTGGGTCTGAGAGTTACTGAGGATTTTCCATCCTGACTTTTGATTCAAATGAAGTCCAGATGGTACCACTCAGAGTCAGCATTATCCGGAGACTTTTCAGTAGCTGGTAGAGCTAAAAAGTTTTTGAGGTTAAGAGGGGACAATCTGATATCCTCCAAAACAGGGGAGCTCACCCCACCATTCCTGCATCAAACCCATGCCAGATAGCCGAGCCACAGGAGACCTTTAAAAATCATCCTAACTTGTTTTAAAGACCATCAGTGCAGCTGAAATGATTACACTCAGATTAAAAGATTCAGTAAAGTAAGTTTGCATTGTCTGGTATCAATATTACAAGACTGGCTCTTCTATCCAGCCCTGTTGTGCAGGTCAGGGTTGGTCCCTGTCTTCTTGCCTAAGACTCAAGGGCATGTGAGGGAGTGAAAAAAAGAATAAATCATAGGAATAAAACGTTGAAGATGTTTCTATTCCTTAAGGTTGAAACCAGAAATAAATATGAGTTTCTCAAATTATGTATGCTTCATCTTGATTTTTCCCACTTTTTTTTACCTTTTCTCAGCTAAAGCAGATACTGTCCTTGTCCTTCCCCACTTTTTCAGCTTCTATTCTTTAGGGATTTTTCCTTTAACTGTTTCAAACAGCTCTGGGTTTTTTGAAAGTCTGACAGTATGTAAAACTACAAAATTCCTTTCGTGTTTTGTTTTTGCCTCTTTCACTTTTGCAAATCTTGGTAAATATTGAAACGTTACAAAATGACAAAAGGAAAAAAATCACAGGTGATACCATCCTCCATACAGAAACAGGAAAACCGGAAATCACCTAAGCAGATACAGTACATTTGCGACACTAATATCTCTTTCCCTCAACATAAGCAAAATCTATCAGCAAGGCGGAAATATGTATTATTTCCTTTTCCTTTTGGTAAGCACTTTACTTAGCTTAAGCTACTGCAAACCACAGAATATTGTACTGCTTTATTCATGAATGGTTTCAGAAAATCCAACAGAAGTCACAGAGATGACCAGGAAAACCAGATAGACTGATCACTAGACGCTGTGTTCCACCAGCCTGGATAAATAAATAAAGTCTGATCCAGTTATTATAGTAATGGCTTTAAGCAAGGTACCAGAAAACTGTGGTAACCCAGTGGCTGACCCAAGACATTCCCAGAAGCACTGGCTCTTTCCCTGGAGCATGGGTCCACATTTTCAGAGATGAGAAGCTGTGCATTCTACAGTATGAGCACCCAAGCTCCATAGCTCAGATGTGTGTTCACTACGGGCTCCATCAATAGCCTTTTAAAGTCAAAGAGACTTCAGTGGGCTTTGAGTTAGGCTAATTTCAAACATCTACCTTTAAAACCTGCCCTGATTAGTCTCATACTACTGTATGAACACTCTTCCAAGACTTCGTTCTTCCCATTTATATGGACCCCTATTTTCTCTAAAATGGCTACCTCTAAACTTTTTGTTGATCTGATTTGGCTCTAGGGAGTTCACGTGAAAAGCTGCGCTCTCTCCTGTCTCTGGAAACTATAGCTTCAAATCAGCCTGGTACTCAAGTAGCTGCTAAACTTTGAAGGCAAGGATAATCTTTCTGATGTCATTCATCCAATCAAACTATTTACACAAAGAAATTTAAGTACATTCTAAGCACCATGTGAAATCACTGCCTGAGAGGTATACCTCCACGCACAGTTCCCTTTAGCTATATTCAGTTGGCTATAAATCAGAGACCACAACATTCTGACCAGTTATTTCTCTAGTTATTAGTAGTACTATTCCACTGTTCAAAGAGATTTAATTCCATCATATTTATTTTCTTCGAGAAACAGACCCCTCCAACATGAAAGTATGGAAATTCAGGATATTTAGCTCTCAAAAAAAACCCAACATCTTTTCAGCATGAAACATTTCTGTCCTTATCATAGCAGAAGACTGAAAACCATGCTTGATTTTCAGCATGTGCATAGTCCCCATGACGTAAATGCTTAAATTAGTACATCTGCTTAAATGTTTCTTTAAATCAACATCAGGATAAAAATTCATTCTGAGATGAAATTTGGCAGAGACAATTCAAGCCTGGAAACAAATTTTTTAACATATTTTCAAAAATTTAGTTCAGCTATATTTGACTTTTATAGAACGTACAAAGAATCAATTAACAGTTTCCAGACGTTTTCTTCTTTTGGTTCTCATGTGATTTAAAAACAGCTTTATTTCTGCAAACCTGATCTTGGCAAGTGATTAATAGAAGACTAAGTATTTTCCCAGTTTGAAATAAAACCCTAACCAACAACCCCCCCCCCCAAAAAAAGTCCTTTTTAAAATAATAATTATTGCTGTTTTAAAATGGCATTCTGGGCACGCAAAGTGTGGGTTTGACTCTTTTGGATGCTGCATATTGCAGCTGCAAGCTGGATTTTGCACACAGAGTCTAATAGGAGATATGAAATCCTTTTAGCTCCAAGGTGAAATATTTCTATCCCAGATGGCCCAGGCAAAGACTCCATGAACTCACTGCAGTGCCATAGCACTGCCTGAGTGATACAGCGTGAGTGCTGGATGAGATGGCGAACAATCAGGTCCCTGTGTAGCCTCTCCAAGACAGTCATGACTCTGGGTGTCCGTGTCCTCTACCATACCTTCTTTGACAGCATGTTATGTATGGCCTTGCAATATTAATGTTACAGTAATATCAGCGTTACAGTAACTCTACATAAGAGTCAGAAATTTTACCCTTTGCTTTGTTCCAGAGCCCCCAAAAACCCACAGAGATCACCCTTATGGCATCTCTGGGCTTTGGATGATGTCAAAATATGACAGCGATGCTGTCATCACTGCCTCATTATGTATCTACATATTTGTGTTTTCCATGACAAACACACAGCCCAGAGCACCAGTAGAGTCACTCCAAACAAGGATCACCAAACTTAAGAGAACACCTGCTCTCCCAGGGGATGAGGGAAGATGATAACCAGCAGCGCACAGGAGGAATTTATCAGCACAGGTGAAGATAAACCACCTAAAAACAAGTCCATCAGACTAGCTACACTGATGCTAACTCTGCTCATTGAGTATCTAGTCCAAACCATACAAAAAGAGGCAAAATTACTGTACTTTGAATGACTGTGTATTTTAGAAGTACGTACATTACTCTGTTGAGCTTTTACAGCATGGTGTGCATATGGTCACATGTATAGATGTGTATACGTTTAATCCCCCATTAAGCCCTTCACCCCTCTGCTGTGGCAGTGCAGTCACACTCCTGTTCCCTGCAAAGAGCCGTGCTGGGGCAAGACGTACTGCTGAACCAGGAAGGGGAACAGGTCAACACATGGCCAAGCTAAAACCCGTCCCCATCCTACAGCCACATGCCCCTCATAGGCACATATATGGCCTGGCTCAGCGGCATGCAGAACAGGAAGGTGTGAGATTAAAAGGAAGAAAAATGCAGGAGTGCACATTGTGGCTGAGATCAGGCTTATCTGACAAGATCTTTCCTTGGGTCATATATTGACTTTTGTTGGCTGCGCCTGCCATTTGTTGAACTACAGCTCATGAGTAACTCTTAGGATTTAACTAGACTCATTAAACTTAAGAAGACATTTGAGAATAATGTAATTGATTCTGAAGGAATTGCCATCCACGGTGGAAATGCTGAAGGCAGAAAGCAGGTCCCCTTGGACATGGCTCTGAGAACAGGCTGAGTCAGCAGTTCTGCAGGGCTACTAAAGACTTCCACTACCTTCAGGCACTAATTTGTCTGAAGACTTTTGTACAGCTTTTGCTAAAGAGAACCAGAAAGCCTACGAAAACGTGCTTTACTGGTAACACTTTCCATCTGTTCCCTCTGAGGCAACAGGCAGAGAATGGTGTGTTTGGAAACACCTCAAACTAAAGCGCTGGGGCTGTAAGGTCTGCCTGGGTTTTTAACAGTGCAGCTGTCAGTGACTTCACAGAGGTGGCAAACTTGAAACCCCCTGCCTCTCAGAAAATGCATGTTTCTTGCCCTTTGTCCTACACCCAGCTTTCAGGGGTTCAAGCAAGAGTTTCCACAGAAGATCCCTATGCTGAATGCACGAGCAATGCTGTAGGCGCAGCATCCCCGCTCGCTGCTTGGAGGAGCATCGCTGTGCAGTGCTGGATAGCAGAACTGCTTTGGCTGGGGGCGGGAGGCGGGGGGGGTGTGTGTGTTTTGTTTTGAACAGCAATGTGCCTGCCTCTCGCTTCATTGACAGCACCATCAGCATGGAATAGCTCTGTTAAAATCAGCCAGATCATCATCTTGAAAGAAAAAAAGGCCACCAAAATCCCAAATTAACAAAAAATAACATTTATAAAAAAACAACCGTCAAACAAAAAGTCAATGTCACTCCTCCTTTGTTTGGATATTTCCTTCCCTTATTTATCCTATCAGAGCTGATCAAAACTAAATTTTGAAATTTCACCTTATTTTTCATGCCAGCCATCAAGGAATGTTTCAAAAAAGATGTTCAGGTAAAAGACAGCATAAGCACTGGGTAGCAATAATTCTCCTCAAGTTGATTTGAGCCTTCATTCCAGAAGCAGGCAACTCAAGGACCATAGAAGTATTCCTCTAGTTCCTGCACTTAAAAGTGGTATTTTGTTCTGACTAATCTGTGTTTCATTAGCTAAGTAACCTTATTTTTATTCCCTATTGTGCTTTTCCAAACTTTAAAACCAAATATTTATTGTTGGAAATCTTCAGCTACTATTGAACATCCACAGCAGAGAAATAAGCTGACCATTAATCCTACTTCATTGTTCTGTTCCAAATTCAAAATTTATCTTAACTGGTTTATTGCTCAATCAATGTCCTTAACCTTTCCTGATGACAAATTAACTAAATCATATAGCTTTAATACAAAAATAGCTATTCAAAAGGAAACCAACATACATATTATTGTATCCAAAAGATAAGGAATTGCAGCTGAGTTACCAGTTTGCAGTACCAGGTTATGACTGCTCCCTCCCTGGGTGCAAAACCAAGAGGATCAGCAGTAGGAGTATTTCCCATCTTGTACACACACATACAGAGACCAGTTATTTACAGTCCTCTCCTGAGGCATGTCCATTGCAATCAACAAGCATCGCCTTTGTGATGAGTGGATATACTTTCTGACAGGACCCTCAAGAAATCTACATCATAGCTGTTGCAAGCTTGTTTTTAAAGCAATTGGAACCTATTTACACCAGCACATTTAAACATAATTTCTTCCAATAGCCAGCAAACAAAGACAAAGCTATGCCACATCTTGCAGTACCTGTACCTTAAATTAATGCCACTTATAGTGCCAAACTATGCTTGAAACACAACAGCCTCAGAGATATTTTCTTTTTCTATATTGTAATATTTTAGCCAATTTGTTCCAACCAGAAATCATGGGAGGAACTGTCTTAAACCAATCAATGTTTTTACTAGGAGCTAGACCTCCAGCTGTTACACAAGGTGAAGATACAGCTGCTGTGTTTCACAATGTTACATTAATTCAATTTGATATTCAATATAGACATGACCTTCTTATCTACTTGGATAGATTGGCAGAGCATGAGACACTGGTTCTTTCGTACTCTTGTAGCTGAAACACTGAAGAGGTCTTCAATGCAGTACAGAATGATAAATCACAAAGGAAAAGCAGCTGACCTTGGAAAGGAGAGATTTAGAGAAAAGAAAGCTGAAGCGATCCATGATAATAGCCAGGATCAGTAAGAATTTAAGTTCACAAAATACATGCTCAGAAGTGTTTGGGGTTGGACTTCTTTTTCTGGATTTGTAAAATTAGTGGGTGTGAAAGGAACAATAGACTGGAGAGGACAATCTCCTGAAGACCTCCAACACTGCAGCCAAGTGTGGACTCAAGTTGAGAGGAATCCCAAAAAGATTTGTCGCATGTGCCAGAAGACATAGAACCCCCCAAGCATTATAGAGAAAAATCTAAGGCTTTCAGTACAAACTACCCCAAAACCAAGAACAGTACCAAGTACTGCCAAAGGAGAGTAAGAAATGTCAAGACAGATACTGGGAAGCTTGCTTAGGAGCAGCAGGAACACGTACCAGTCACCCAACATCCTATCTTCAGCTAGAGCTAATCTCTGACGCTTCAAAGAGAAAGAAAAAAAACCAACCAACACTTCCACAAATAAACCAACAAACATCAACATCATCAACAGCAGGAACAATAAACAGAAGCCATGTTGTTCAAATGAAAGGAAAATAAATTCTCCCTGGTTCCTGTGAGCTACACTGGCAATCTCAGGACTGGATTAATAGAATTAAAAATAATGTAGGTGAATTCTACTGTCTGAGTATCTTTTGAAGCAGTGTCATGAGATCTCACGCAGTACCTGGGATAAAAGCGTTACTATTAGCGGTGGAGCAGAGCTGAAAGGGAAAGGTACACCTCAACTGCCCTGTGTTGGGACCCACATGTAGGCAGACTATCCCAGATGGTGCTCCCAAGCGCATAGTATTTAGCACATGCAGTGTGCAAGGAGCTGCGGCCGGCTCTTTCCCCCGCACATCCCTCTCCCATTTTTTCCCTGCTCCCTCTTTAGAGATACTCAACGACAAGAACAGCTGTCCTGGAATAGCAGTCAAGTTTGCCTTGTATTGTACTCAAACCTGTCTTCCTTAGCTCCCTTTGCTTTATGCTGTTCCAGCTTCCCCAGCCAGCAGGTAGGTGCAGCCCTACAAACAACTACTAGAGCAGGCTGGAGAAGAGGAAGAGATGGGGAAAGCCAGGGACAGTGTTCATTTGAGATTCACATCTGGGTAGAAAAGTAATTATGGTAACCACAGGCTCTAACACATTAGGTACCATAAATACTCTTGCAATGTGGTCATATTTTGGGCATTTTTGGGCATATTTACAGCACAGGACAGGATCTTGGATGAACAAGAGCTACAAGATTTGTCTGCTTGTGGTCCTGCATGAAAGCTTAGGGGTTTATTACATTTCATGTTGATGATTCCCATTCCTAGAACTGTCTGGTTGTTGCATATAACTTTTAACACCTCGCGGTGTTCTGGTTACACGGTGAGATCCTGTTAGAGAACAACCAGCCTTGCCCAAGTCACAGTCACTTCTCTCATTTACACCTTCTGAATGGCTGGGCTCTGCTTTTATTTCAAGCCTCCTCTATTTTTCCTCTTTCTCTCTCTTTCTGCAGTTGCCAGGCCACTTTGAACTTGGGAATTAGATGGAGCACACATTAGGTAATCCACAGATATGAAATGCAACCTGTTTTCTCCCACTTCTGTTACCAAAGGGGGTAACTATTGCCTGAGTTTTTCTCCATCCCCATTTCTGCTCCCCACATTTACTTTTAGGCATATGAAGGGGGAAGAAGAGATGGAAAAAGAAAGGGGCAAGGTCAGCAAAGTTGGGCTCAGCTTTGGCAGTACGCTGCCCTACTAACTGGTTGCTTTTCCCTAGCTGCCAAGCTGGTGGTTCAGGCTCGGAAGGCTGCACAGTGCCATTGTGCCCCTGCCAATGCTCTTTCTCCACCAGGCCAGTCCTCATTAATGAAGCCCAGCTGGGCTTCACTGACCTTGTACCAGGTACCCCAGGGCTGGCAGTGGCTCCTCGTTAGACATCAGCCTCATTCAGCCCACTGGAGGGTGAAGGCGGCAACCCAGGTCTGTCAGGTCCAGCACGTACAAGCTGCTGAGGCAGCAAGGAAAAGGCAGCTATATGCAACGGACGCACGGGTGGCTCGATTTCCCGCATATCGCACTCATTATGCGTGGTTTCCCCAAACATTAGGACGTGACACAGAAAAGGAGTTACAGGCACCTGCAGCGGATGATTCAGCTCCAATAGAGGAAGCTTATATAGTCTTGAGGTAGTGAAGGAAACTAATCACACTGGCTCTAGGAAAACAAATAAGCGGTGAACAGGTGCCAAAAAATGACTTGGCACTTCCAGTCACCTTGCAGTTCATTCCCAGTGCAAGCTGGAAGGTGAATACAAGATATTTTTTTTTCCTGTTTTACATGTGTCACCCTGCAGAGGTCTTGAAATACGACAAAGTACAGAGGAGGAAGGAAGTAGCTGAAGCGGCGCAGAGTAAGGGGACGAGAACATTAGCCCTAGCGATCTTCTAAGGAAGGCAGACCCAGAGCCATATATCTGGGCACCGTAACCAGTATCATCCCCAGCTTCAGGCACAGCAGCCACGTAGTCACTGGCTGCAGAGGGAGGTGAGCCAGGAGCAGGTGGTTACCTCGGGTACACTGGAGCACCCTCACACTGACCATGGGGAACCCCTGCCACCAAACCTGTCTTTAAGTGTTAGTGCTTTAGTTAATAACGCTCCAGAGGTTCACACAGGGGAAAGCAACATGAATGGTCGAAAGCTCAAAGTTTATCAGCAGACCAGTACCACAAACATGTCTGAAGGGGGCTGCTGGGTTAAAATCAGATGAAATAAAGAAAATAAATACAAAAATATGAGCCGCACTAATGATCATAGATCTAGAATACAAATTGCATCAGACTACTGCTGTTCATAATGTTGACCTTGCTTTTTTTATTATTTTTTTTTTTTAAATCCACTGTGAAGGACAGACATACCACCTACTGCCCCATCCACCCGACGAAGGACCGAAGCTATTTTTGGCATTTGTTATGGTCCAGGTGGCCCATCTGGCCTGATTCACTTGGCCAGTTTTCCTTTCCATCTGGGAATTTTGACCCTCCTGCTTTCCAACTAATTGTATCACATTATCTCCTTTTTGTTTCCCACTTCCCTCGCTGCAAAAGGTTGCAAAAATCTCATGCGCTGTGTTAGAAAGTCTCAATTAACCTCTAACCTTGCTTCAGTGCATGCGGCTTGGGTTACTTCTCACACCCAACCGTGGGCCCATTAACACGTTGTCGTAAAACAAAAACTGTTTTGACGGGCTGTAATTGCTGCTAAGTGATGCCGAACAAAGGCGCTCTTGTCCCGGGGCGGCCGGGGCTCAGCCCCGCTCCCAGCCCCGCTCCTCCCGGGACGGGGCTCAGCCCCCCCGGATCTCTTTAAGCACTTGGGAGAAGGAGCTTCCCGGCGCTAGGAGCTGATGAATGAGCCGCAAGACACCCCGCAAACCTGGCAGCACTGCTAACAGCCCCCCCAGAAAGGTTTAGGGTGGTGGGTTTTAGCCCCCCCCTCCTTCCTCCTGCTGCCACAAATATAATTAGTTTATGTTAGCTGGAAAAGGTCGGAGGTGACCGAAGGGCAGGGCCCTTTTTGTTTTTAGGCAAGATAGTGGAATAATCGCTTGACGCTCAGATCTGCAGGTGCTTTATGAAGCTCATTTGGCTCTGGCAGCCCGCAGTGAAAGCTGATTTCCCTGGAAAACGCCGGATTCCATGTGACAGGGTTTATTTGCTGTGGCAGGAGTGATTGTCCATTCATGCCATTCATCATTACGCTACCTGCTACAGTCAACACTTACCTTAGCTGCTAGTCCCTTTAACACTTGCTCTCCTTCTCCCCAAAGGCTGGGTATCCGCAGCCGAGGCAGGATGGAGCCCTGCGTGCCTTTCCAGAGCAGGTGCAAGGGTGCCAGGGGGAGGTCGTGCCTGCCAGCTCTTCTCCTGTCCCACCCAGGACGCTGAAAAAGCCTTCACAGGCAGTGACAGAGCCACAGGGCATCCTGCATGGACTGACTTTATGAGGAAAACCCTGGACAGCCTGACCACAACTCCAGGCACCCCGCAACAGGTTTCCTGGGTGAAGCAGGTATTTGAGGCCCAGGCCATCCCTCGCAATCGAGCTGCAAGAATGGCAGTATGCGCTTTGCCACGTGTGCTCCACTCAGAGAGCTGTAAATACACACAGTTTGACAAACGTAAAAGCCCCCATGCTAAGGGAAAAAAGAGATAGACTGAGCACTTCAGAGCCCTCCTTCAGGCTGAAGTGTGGATTTTGCTGAAAATTTAAGTCTCTTATGCCCATGCAAGTTCAAGTTTCAAAGAAAGTGTCAGGAAATACCTCCAGAAGATAGATCCATCTGTTTTAAATGGTTCGTTCCAGTTCTCCGAAAGATAAATAGCCCTTAGTCCCTGTAGACTGGCCTGCACAATGCTCTGGATGGCCATCCCATGTGCAGGCTGTCGCTAATGAAGAGCGGGATGAAGGGGATCAGCTGTGGTCCCTTGTCAGCAGCAGACAAACAGGTGGGACCCTGCTGCCTTCACACGGGGCCTTTGCAGAATAATTCATTTATTCCTAAAGCCTTTATTACAGCAGCTTCCTGGGACATCCCCATGGCCACACAAATTCTCTGTGGAGCAGCTCACCTTGCACTCACAAGTGTATCTTCTGCTGGCAGGGTCCTCTCCCCATCCCCACAGCCCCTGAGGGACAGAGCAGCCTCTTCTGCAGTCATAAGTGTACAGGTGGACCAGGAGAGATGCAATCAGACAGTGACGGTACTGCAAGATATTCTATTCCTATGTTGTGTTTGCAGGGTACATCCATAGCCCAGATACAGCGGACAGATGCCAGAATGCAGCGCTAGCACGTCTCCTCACCCATCATCTACATCAAGGCAGAATCATTTCTCTTTGTGTTGTTCTAAAAGTTATTTTATATCTTGTTCTTAAATATGTGCACTTCTTAAATATGGAGACCCCCTGGCAGACAACCTGATAGTGTACTGTTCCTACTGCCAGAAAGTTTGTCCTGCTACTTAGCCCGACTCTTTTTGGATGCAATTTAATCTCATCACTAATTGTCCTACCTACTAAAAGAACAGCGTTTCCCCCTTTCTGCAGAAGCCTATATATGGGTAGAAGATCCTTGTTACACAATGTCATTCACCTCCAGAGCACAATCAAAAAACCCATTGCCATGGTGTCATCTTATCCCTTTGTGCGAACCAGCAATGCTCAGTCATTGCTTGTAATAAAATAAAAGCCACCCCATCTTTTTTTAATTCCAAACATCTCCCCATTCCTTCAAGTTTCTAGTGGGCTGTTATCTTTATTTCTTACTGTAAATAAAAGCTAAACAGCTTGAAGCATTAGCATTTCAAAGCAGCCTGCACTTGGAAACACACCAAAATAGCTATTTCAGATACTCTGGAATAGCTGTTTTGGTTAATTTCCAGGCATAGACAAACCTTAAGATTTAACCTTCTGATGCTGCCTGTAACGGGTTCCTGACCCCAAATTCCGGCGCTAACCTCCTGTGCCTGGAGGTACCACCTGGTCTGTAGGAAAGGAAACGCTCACAGCCAACAACTACATCTCAGACCTTTCCACATCACTATGTATTTCTGGCCTACTGTACTCATTGCTGTTTTATATCTTATTTAGCTATTTATCTTCTGGCTGAGGAATGAAGTTTCTACAAGTGTTATCTAAGCCCTGATTAGTAATACACAGGTATTTCCTAACCAGTGTAAACTGGCACTTCTCCATTGATTTGCACAGGGCTACTTTAATTCATATCAGGTGAGGATCTAGCCTGCTTAAGAGTGGGTTAACAAAAGACAAATCCCAAATGTGGTTTTATCTTCAGTGATAAACATTGCATTACACAGTGCATATAATAGGATATACCTTCTCAGAAATATGATCTTGGCTGTAGCATGTACTGGACACAATAGCTGGAAAAGTTTGGATGTGTTCAAGCAGCAGTGGTTAGAGATTGCCAAGAGCTGTTACTTTAGGCCTGGTTTTAGGCAGTTTGTTATTGCCTAGTAACAAGTCCTCAGATCTAGCAGGGCAGTTAAAGGAGACAAAATCAGGTCTCTGGCTCACTTTTGCAGCCAGGGGAGGAAGCCCATGAAGGGAGACTTACACCAGTGAAAGCTGGCACCTCAGAGCAAAGGTAAGCTAGGGCTAGCTAAAGATGGACCTGGGCAAAGTCAGAAAGCAGCATTTCTGTGCCTGTTTTGGAAAGCTAGTATTACACACCCAGGGAAGCATAAGATCCAAAATACAAATACACACACAAGAGAAACTGTAGTGCCCAGCAGACGTACAGCCCCAGAAATGTCTGTTTTCTGAATCAGTTAGTGAAGTTCAGCACCTGAAGTCACACCTACCAGCCCCACCTAGGTCTCACTCAGCAGTCATTACAGAGTGCCTTCCGTCAGTATTTCACTTGTGAGCTCTAAAGCCTGCCAGATTAATGTGTACAACCACACTCTTCCTCCTCCACAGATCAGGATTTATATCTGTAACTCCAGGAGAAATAAGTCCCTGCAAACAGGACAAGTTAGTTCTCTTCCTGGCCCTGCTGCGTGACACTGAGAAAATCGCTCTTCTTTCTGTTCCTCCCTTTCTTTTCTTACACTTACACACAGATCTGTCCAAATGCAGATGGCTGATGCTAACTAGAACTATACAAGAAGTAGCAGAGCCACTTTTTCAAGAAGATTCTAGTGCTGTGCATTAAATACAACTGCCTATAGGATCCAGCATGCTATTGGTACCGCTATGATAGCTGTTCTTTGACTAAGGCTAGAGAAATAACTTAAAGCATTCTCCATGACAAATCAGAATAGCAATTTAGCAATAAAATCCCAAGGCAAACACAAAATAAATCATTGGTAACTTGTGTTTGCTTTTTATGTTGAAAAGTTCTCCATAGAGACAAAAGATGCACAATTCATTTTTATAAAACACATAGATATTTCTGCGATTAGACACTGCAATTTGTATAAACTGTGAAGGGAAATGATGCATTAAATACATTTTTAGTCTTTGAGGAAGATCATACTAATCTTTTCGCAGGGGCAGTTCTACAATCAAGGAGCAAAGGTAAGAGTGGTATTTGATTGTCATATCCCAACCTTTTGCCTGTATAGCTGCAGAATTTTCTTCTGCCTCTTTCACCCATGATTCACCAATGTATTCCACTGAACTGCTGAAGCAAAGCCTATAATTAGGTTATTATCTTTAAGAAAGGAGTCTAATTGTAGGACAAGAAATGCCAAGCACGTGAAAGATTACTTGAGTCTTATGAACAGATGATGATACCTTCCAACGCATGCTCCTTTTTGTGTGTGGAAGACTCAGATGCCAGTTTCAGATAGAACTGAATTACTGCCATCTACTCAAAAAGACATCTGGAAGTAGATGATATCACGTGGTGAAAAGGAACAATAAATTAACTACAAGAACAACAACATTTTCCTGGCAGCAAAGAAAAAACAAAAAAGAATTCAATTGTATATAAGTGGACTTCCAGTCCAGAGGTAAAACATATGGGGATCAATAGCAAAGGCAGGAGGACAACTGTCGTACAAAGGATGCGGGGAATTTAAGCAAATTAATAGCTGTGGGAAGATGAAACAAAGACGACTCAATTGTCAGGCAAATAACTTTGTTTTCCCCTACAGCGATCATTACTAGTTATTTGATACAGATTCCCATTAAGCTGACCCAAAATAGGTCAGACAAGTGTACCTATGGGTTGAGCAAGATCTGCACTGCTAGAGATAACATGTGAGCTCTTAGAAAGAACGGCTCAGGCCCTGGAGCACAGCTCTTGGGATTCACCAGCTTGCCTCAGTCTACAGGAGTATTCTCAGACACTCAGACCAAGTGACCTCCAGGAAGGTATTTCAGAGACATGCAGCTTGAATTGGTCTCCTAAATCCACAAAGTCACAGCCTTCAGCTCTATCACTTCTAAATTCAGTGAGAACTCCCAGGAGTACCGGTCTTAGAAAGATAGTAAAGAGCACCACATAGGACTTGAACACCAAAACTGCTATTGTTTTAAGCGGTTTGTCAAATTTGCAATAACTGTCAGATAAAATGATGGTTCCACTGAAGCACCTTGATTCAGCTGCTTGATTCGGGGGAGAAAGGTAAGGATTTTTTTAATTTTTTTTTTTTTTTAAACCAAAACTATTCATCCATGCCCTGGATCAAGCAATTCAGAAGTAAAGTTCAAGGAAATTTCAACTCTTGTAGTAGAAGAGTCACCCATCCCATTTCCCAGTCTGCTCACACATTTAACTTGATGACCTCCTACAGCAGTAAGATTAACAGGATAACTAATACACTATGTGAAGTAGTACAGAAAAGTCTTGTTAAAATTCCCATCACCAATCTGCACACCTCATAATTCACACACAGAAAGCAGTGGTCTCTTCCCCCTTTTCTGCTAAGATTTAATAGATTGCTTTAAGGAGGTGTCACATTACCAAGAGTTCAGGAGTATTACAAAACATGCTTCCTGTACATGAAGCATGAACAGAAATCATCAAAAAGTCTATTCACACAACAATGGACCAAACCGACAGTTTTACAATCATTTCCACAGTTATTAATATAAATTATCAAAATGTAATTATTTTATTTTGTGTTTCCTTTTTCATCTAAACAAGCTCGATTAGTAATATTATTGAAAGACATCATCTCATTGTGAAAGGAAGAAGTGACCTATTTCTTGTGTTTCCTCCAAAATTTGAAAGGCCTTAGGAAAATTCCTTTTAAAGACTTTTTCACTGCAAAGTTAGCTCATGCTGTAACTTGAGTTACCACCACACACAGAAGAGGAATTCTTAACTTAAATGGGTGGGCTTGTTAGCTTGCCTTAGCTGGGTCACAGACAAGACATTTGAGTAGTTACTAGACGAGTACCTCTAATTCTCCAGTGTTTTCCCATAACTCCTGCTGGGAAGCAGGAAAGACAACAAAGTTTTCCTGGATCCATTAAAACACAGCTTGTAGAGCAGCTCAGCCCAGCATAGCCATCTTCAAGAACTGGGAGCCTGTGAATTAATTCTTTCATCAGGATTTCCAGGAGAACTGTTGTGTCATTTCTGGGCCCAAGAGAAGTTCAGCCTTTGTCCTCATGGCAAAATAAGTGAGTTGCTCGCCTGCCCAAGTCAAACAAGTTCACATCCCTTCTCTCCTCATGGGGAGAAGCATGGTGAAGATCTTACGCAATCTCTTCCTCTTAGTCATTTTGTGTCCACAGCACAGCTAACCACAGAGTTGGGAAGCACATCCAGAGTCCACAGAAGTCATGGGGAAGATCCTTCTCAAATCTAATGGAGTAAAACCTGCCAGACCCTTTATGTTATATCTGTCACTGTATTAAGTAGAAACTCACCAACTGCATGCATGAGCTCCTAGGGTATTATTTCCCCTCAAAGTATCTAAGAAATTCAGAACCCACATGGGTACAAGAAAAATCCTGCCTATTTCTGCCAACGTTCTTCTACTGAATTACCAGAGCCTGATGAAATGAAGCTTTCCTGCTGTGTACGGCAATAACATCTGCTCTATTGGCTGCCCTCACTTAGCTCCACTAAACTTTAGCTTACAACTGCTTGCTTAAAAAACAAGCAAGCAAAACCTCCGAACTCCCACTTTAATAATTAAAATAAATAACTGGAAATAAATTGTAAACACTTTTCTGACATCACGTTAACGTTGTGCATTACAGGAGAACACTTATGCTAAGGCTCAGATTTGGCTTTGGGGCCAAGTGCCTCAGCTCCTCAGAGAACTCAAACCAGTTAACAATACTTCATTCTTAATTTCTTCTCCTGTTGCTGCTAACGGAAACTACTTAGAGTCAATAGCAATTTCACCATTGTCTTGTATATGTAATCCCCCAACACGTTAATGATATCAAAATACCACCACCGCTACTGGCCCCAAAATGCTCTCACTGTCAGCTGCTCCTCAGCAGGAATGAGCAGCCATCCCCTTCCCTGGGGGTCAAACAAACGTCACAGGAATCAGCCTGATTTCCTTTTCTAAGCTTATATATTAGGGATGTCATAAAAGCAATCTGGTTGCTTAAATGAGTTGTGTTCTGGTCCATTGGATAACCTTTTAATGGAGTCACTTAGGTCAGGAAAAGGGATTATTCCCCTCTAGAGCAGCTCCTTTGTTTTGACCTTGGTAGACAAAATTATTTATTTTAAAATGAAAGCTAAACAAATAAATGAAAGACAATGCAAGACGCAAGAACTCGCTCTTGTTTGTTTGTTCATTAGTGTTGAAGGCTTTCATTTTTGGGTGGGTAGGGGAATGAACATTTTTTATGGAAACACCTCCTTTGTCAGAAATCTATATTACTTTAAAAAAACTTCTGGAGGAAAAAAGTGTAGACTATCTACTTATGCAGCTCTTGTCACCAAAATTCAGCATTTGTTCAGTCCACAGTAGATTTTATCCAGAGTCGGGAATCCTTGGCAAATGTAAGCTAATGCAGCAGTGTTCCAGCCTTTCCTCCTGTCTAGACTGGTCTTGGCACTTCATACTGAAATTTCTGCAAAACACTCCAAATTGTTATTCCTAATGACCTACTACATACAAGCTGCTCCAAAATTTGATGTCTTCGTCAAAGATTTTGACGCCTGTCAAAATCAAACATGGGTTTTCTCTTAAAAAAAAAAGTTCCTGGAGTTCATGTTTCCTTCCTTACTACCTTCTGCAGAAAAGTGGGAGAAGATTCAGACCTAACTGAAAAAAACGTTCAGCAGACTGACCCAGGGGTGATGAGCAGGGATGAGCTCTGCCCTGGGCACGGGTCTGATTTTCAGCTTACTGCTTTGCCTCCTCCTCAGTTCTCTGTGCTGTCTAATGAACGTCCAAGTTCTTCAGGGCTGAAACTGCACCGCAGCAGCAGCAGCCTCTGCACACAGCCACACCAAAGAGAGCAGTGAACCTCATCACGTTCCAAGTGCTGCAGTGCAAAGAGCTGCTTGGGCACTCGACGAGACTGACTCTGAGCTGTTTGCAAGGTGTGAAGCAGGGCTGATTTTAAACCTTGAAGCATCTGCCACATATTCATCTGTAATTGCTTCAGGAATAATCCATAGATTAATAACCCTGTTAATTCCTCTTCTGTCCTCAGACTAACCTTCCTCCCTGATCCAACACCCTGAAGTAAAACATGGAGCTGTTTTGAATCATTACTACTGCCACAAACCTTGAGCAAGAGACAGGGTTTACTGAGCTTGACTTCAGCAAGGCTTTTGACACTGTCTCCCACATCATCCTCACTGGCAAGCTTAGGAAGTGTGGGTTAGATGAATGGACAGTGGGGAGGATTGAGAACTGGCTGACAGATAGAGCTCAGAGGATTGTGATTAGTGGTGCAGAGTCTAGTTGGACGTCAGTAACAAGTGGTGTTCCTCAGGGGTCGGTATGGGGTCTAGTCCTGTTCAATATATTCATCCATGACCTGGATGAAGGGATAGAGTGTACCATCAGCAAGTTTGCTGATGACACTAAACTGGTAGGGGTGGCCAACACACCAGAAGGCTGTGCTGCCATACAGCATGACCTGGGCAAGCTGGAGTGTTGGGCAGAGAGAAACCTTATGAAATTCAACAGAGGCAAGCATAGGGTACTGCACCTGGGGAGGAATAACCCCATGCATCAGGACAGGTTAGGGGCTGACCTGCTGGAAAGCAGCTGTGTGGAAAGGGACCTAGGAGTCCTGGTGGACAACAGGATGACCATGAGCCAGCAATGTGGCCAAGAAGGCCAATGGCATCTTGGGGTCCATCAAGAAGAGTGTGGCGAGCAGGTCGAGGGAGGTTATTGTCCCACTCTACTCTACCCTGCTGAGGCCACATCTGGAGCACTGTGTCCAGTTCCGGGCACCCCGGTTCAAGAAGGACAGGGAACTGCTGGAGAGGGTCCAGCAAAGGGCTACGAAGATGATTAGGGGTTTGGAGCATTTTTCTTATGAGGAAAGGCTGAGGGACTTGGGCCTTTTTAGTCTACAGAAGAGAAGACTGAGGGGGGATATTAACAATGCTTATAAATACTTAAAGGGAAGGTGCCAGGAGGATGGGACCAGTCTTTTTTCAGTGGTGCCCAGTGACAGGACGAGGGGTAATGGGCACAAACTCGGACATAGGAAGTTGCAACTAAACATGAGGAGGGACTTCTTTACTTTGAGGGTGGCAGAGCACTGGAAGAGGCTGCCCAGAGAGATGGTGGAGTCTCTGACTCTGGAGACATTCAAAACCCACTTGGATGCCATCCTGTGCAACCTGCTGTAGGTGACTCTGCTCTGGCAGGGGGGCTGGACTAGATGATCTCCAGAGATCCCTTCCAACCGCTATCATTCTGTGACCTGGAAAAAGTGGAGCCAGACTAGGGGCTGAGTCTGATGGGATTCAGGGGAGTTTACATTCACGACAATGGGGGTGGGAGGAAAGATATCCTTCGAGGTTTCTTCGCATTTACTAAATTAATAAAACAAGGCATCCCTTGTATTAATAGGCACCTCCCTTGGAAGTCATCACAAGCTTATCTACTCACAATTTGGCTCAGACAATGAGTTTTGGCCTGTCTGCATCTACTTATCCAAAGGTAAGACACGCTGCTTTGCAGCCCAGCTCTTCACCTGGCCACTGTGAAGAAGCAGCTTTGCTTCATAATGGCCAAGTTTATATAAACTTCTATTTGTTCAGAAAAGGGTTTTGATAGCAAAGCCATAGGTCCAGCATGATTAATTAAGCCACAGGGTTCTTCTAACATGACCAGCAAGAAAAAAAGCAAAAGTCACCATCATTAAAAGGAACCTATTTCTGCCTCCCTGCTTATTGAGTTAGACCTTTCTCCCCAGAACACTATTTATTTTCTCATACTTGTTATATAAAAGCTATTCCTCTTGGGGACCACTGCATGTACACACACACAGATAATTACTAATAAGTTGTGAACTCTGGATTTCACAAATTAATTCTGGCTTAATCTTGCCAATCGCAATCTGCCAACAAGTTCTCAGCTCTAGCCATCACATTTTTGGTCCAACTAAAAGCAGGCATTTTAAGACTTATATTGCAATTCCATATAATAAAGGCTGATTAAAAAAATATTGTCATTGTTAAAAAAATATTTAAAGTAGGCTCAAAAGCTTTTTCTTTTAATATTTATAGAGGAAATGATTGCTATTTTTCTTGGGAAATTAAGTTTGCACACCTACCTAGAACACAATTTGCTTCTATTTTTTTAATAACTATAAATTGGATTTGACATGTCTTCCTTTATTAAGCTTCTAAATTTGTCCTCCAGTAAACGTGTGCTTGTTTAAAGTAGTTTAACACAGTGGTTCAAAACCATTGGGGCTGCCAGGGCAGAATTTTGAACTTTATGCTCCCAAGAAATGTGTGGCCTTGACCTTGCCAAAAACTCCGTTTTATGTTTAAGTGGTCACAGATCTAATAATGGGCTGCAAGAAAGACTTGCCATTAAATACCTCCTTTACTTTCCTCCTAGTTAACAAAACACTTATGTCTGCAGTGCATGCTGTAAGAATTGAATTAGTTATCTAGGATAATCTGTCCACATTAGCAAATGGTGTCCCACTAGGTCAATACAGAAATTAATTGTGGGATTCTTGTCAAATCCACATTGTTTCCTGGCGCAGTTGCAAGCCACTCAATTAGACACCTTTCAAGGCCTTTTGCTGGTCTAAATGTAGCTAATTGCTCTAGTTCTGGATGGGGATGATTCATCTCCCAGATGTCTCAGACCTCTCCACAGCTCTGCTCAGCTAATATCAATACATACATCCAGCCGACAGGATATTCTTGTGAACAGGATATTTTTACTCATGCCTCCCTTTTATATGATTAATCCCAAACAAGGAAGGTCTCCTGAATCACGCTCTTGACACGGCAGCTCCTTTACGTCTAGCTGGCTTCCCACACACGAGGGACTGGGCATGAATGCAGCCTCTTTGTCAGCGCTCTCCAGGTGCAGCGCTATTCACACTTGAGCTTGACAGCGTAACATAACAGTTTTTTTTTTTTGCCAGTCTCCTCTGTCAAGTATTCTTTTCTCTTCTGCCGCTTCCTCATTTGTCCATATATCAGTAGCAGGGCTGGCCAAATTGAAAATGAATGAAGCACAAAGAAAGACTGTAGTTTCCACAGTGACAGTCTATGGGAAAACAGTGCACGGTTTGGTTTTTTTTACGGAGTCCTCAAAGGTCACTGGTAGCACTTGTAGCTGCGAGTCCCAGAGGAAAAGACCAGAGCATCTGGTCCACTGGTTACCAGCTTTCAAGGAGAATTCCTCATGAGCTGCTGCTTAAGACCCATGGTGAGAGGGAAGTGGGGGTGGAGATTAAAAATATAATAGTCTTGAAACTTCTTCCCCACCTCCCTTTGTATATGAGTAGATTCAGGAATACAGAAATGAGGGAGAGAGAGGCAGCTTGGTAACTCAGTCCCCATGGTGTAGGATGCAGCATTGTACGTGGGAGGTGTGTGCTTCCAGGCTTGGTGGGTGGCTGCAACATGAAACTTTAACTAGATCTATCGCAGCACCTCTGGCTATATAAAACCCCAGTAAGGCTCCCTGTGAGAAACACTCACCTGCCATTAACACAACCAGCCACCGGATGTCTTCATTGCTCCATGCCAATACCCATGGAAAAGCATTTCCCCAGGAGTGGTAAATGAGGTCTCTTAAGGATGGCAATACGGAAAATAACACCTGGAAGATAACAGCTCAGCTCACTCAAGTATCACATCTGTGCTTTAGTAGGAAGCCACGCACAGTGGTTAGAACATTAGCTTGACCAACAGATTTTTGTTCAACACAGCACTGACTATCCCTGGGACTGTCACTTACAAGACAGGTCATTGAGTTTCTCCATTAGCAAACTGGAGCGCCAGTTATCTCCCGCTTGTGCAGGTGTCAAGAGAAGGACACAATGTCCAGAGAGCATTTTGTAATGCTGAGGTCCCTACTCCATAACTGCAGCAACTACAGTCAGGCACTTGCCTTGTCTGTGCCTCCCCCCCGTGCCGGTTGAGTACGCAGGACCACAACCACTGCAATGGAGCAGCACTGTCCACCCTTGAGAGCTGGTTCTCACCCAACTCTGCACATTTACATCCAACTTCAGAAGAAAAAAGAAATGGGAGCAAAACGAAGTCGATTTCACTTATATATATATACATAGAGAGAGACAGCCACTATAAGCAATAGCTATAACATGGCGGTAGGCAGAGGCCAGCACCGAGCTGGACAGCAGCGCTGTGAACATGCAGAGCAGAAAGACAGCACCTACTGTGTCCCTTCAGGCCCCTGGAGTGTGTTTATCAGTTATTTTCTTTTGATTTTTCTTTTTCCTCTTCTAGTAATCCCTCCTTTCATGGTTTTCCTTGTCAATCCTCTTTCTTGGTTCTCCTCATTTTTACTAGTGTTTGTAACTCTGGATCATGCTCCTATTACTGTCACCAATTCCCAGGAGTAGTGCTGGCCACAGAGCCCCAAAAAATTCCTCTATGCATCCTGACCATTATGTGAAACAGGAGAGAAAGCTTCTCTCAGCTGGCTGTTCATCCTTATCATGTCCAGCCTCCATGACAGCTTACACTTCCAGTCATGATTGCCAGGGCTGGGCTGGAGATGCTTCAAAACAGTTCACTGGGAGCAGCTACTATAGGCTGTGGTCCAGCACACCCCTCTCCCCAGCTTTCCTGTCTTCATTCCCTGGACATGTGCTGCCAGCACTTGGCTGAGGCAGATCTGGAAATTCCTTTTTCGATTCTGCACCAGTCAGGTTTGCTAGGGACATACTCGGGTAGGAAAAGCTCAAGCAATATAGCCCAAATATGAAACCTAAAGTAACACACAGTTTCAGAAAAACATATTTTTGAGGTCTCACGAGGTCTCAGCATCGCATTATAAAGAAATTTATCTTTCTTATCAAAACTATTCATGTGCTAACAAATGCATACTTGTGTAAGTGCTTTCATATGGTTCAGTCTAGGTCTAGTATAGAAGCCGTTCAAAGCCCTGCTGACTCAGAACTTTCTTGGTGATTCCACTATCCCGTGGATCAACTCTGCCTTTGGGGGAGATGTGAACTCCTACAGCATTAAAAACAACCTACTTATGGTTTTCTGCTGTTATTGACTCCCCTGGTATCTCAATTCCATTCACTCAGAAATGACAGCAACAGCAAAGTCCTCATTATGTTTCTAATCTTTCCCATACGATTGTAAGTTACCAGGATTGTTTTCTTGGTGCAACAAATAACTTAAGCAACTTAGACACTTCTCTACAGTCAGCAGTCTAATAAATTTTTGCACTTTTAGTGAGGTGGTAAGCCTGTCACTGGCTAGCAGATGCACTATTTTCATTTCCAAAGTACCTGAGGTCCCAGAGGCAGCAGATACAGTGCTTGGGACAATGTCTTCGGCAGGAATACCAGGAATAACAAGAACCTTCAAAAACTTTCTCATCCAAAAATTAAGCAAAGTCTTATATTTACAGTGACGGCTCTATAGTAATCTCTTGAGAGGCCAGCCACAGGGTATTTTAAGTCTGGAATCATATTTGTTAATAACAGAATCATGCTACTTAGTATATTATTGCTTCACTGTTATCAAACAGCAAGTGGAAGTAACTTCAGTGTTAAACTCCTTAACATGGACTGCAACTGTTATTAGTAAAATTGATTATATGGTGTCTCTTCATTTTTGTTTTCTATATGTTTTCCTTTAATTACTGAACTTGTTCTGACTAATGACCATCTTATGCTTGCTTTCTGTATCACACTGTCAGGCTTTCAGGCATTTTGTCCTGGTCTCCATTTCAGATGGAATGTTTCAGGTGCTTTTTTAAGCACTCCAGAAAATTAAGTAACAGTTGAATCTTTTGTTTTGCTTTTAAAGAATAAAGCTAATGGTCAAGCTGAACCCTGTTTTCCCAAGCATTATTTCTGAAATCTGTTAGCACCTTGTTTCTCTATTCTTCTCTTACCACTGCAGTGTTTACAAGCTCTCTAAGGATGTATTCATGTGCCAGTTATGCCAAACAGACCTACTCAGACATGAGAGATGAACCCCAAATTTGGGCAACTAGCTCTTCAGGGAAGCTATTTAAAAAAAACAAAACAAAAAAACCAACACTCACCCCCTCGAAAAAAAACCCGAAAATCACCCAGATCCACAAATTCACATTTTTTTTTGGCTTATTTCCAGGCTATGTGTTAAGCATTGAATAGGGACTAATGCAGGATACGTACGCAGAAGTTTATTATTCCACTGCTGCTCAGAGAATTTAATGCCAGAGAGAGCAATGCAACATATGTAAGGGGACAATAGCTCCTTATAGCAAAGTTTTGCAATTTAAGATGAAAAGTAGGTGTTCTGCTATGCTGACAATTGTAATCCTTGTTATAACAAGCAGTGCTACAAATCCCTCGACACCAGCACTACAGCTATGTCTAAGTACAGCGCTGTGTGATTCGGCATTCGCATTCAGCCTGCCCATAACTAGCAAGCTGGACAACACAACTGTAGGTCTCAGCTGGATCTTTTTTAAAAGTACAACTACCTGTGGCACCGTGCACCCAAAAAAAGCCTAGCCCTTCTATTCCAGCTTCTGCACAGCCTCACACAAAGCACAGCTCACTCAGAAGCACTCAAAATCTAAGCAGACAAGGCAATAGAGGTCTTACTCTAATAACTTCACAGATGAGAAAGTTAGGCACAGAGTAAGTAAATACATGGGCTGTCGAGGGAGTAAATACATGCTGCCTGTGGTACAGCATGTGTTTAGTGTTTTTTTACTTTTTTATTACCTTTTTTTTCTTAGCACTACAACTTTGCTTAGGCTGCCTTACATGAGGAAACACTGATCTTTCCATTTGGTAATTTAGGTTTTGGGCACAGGATTTGGCAGACTGAGCCACATCTCAGTCGAATCTGTTGTGGCCCTTTAGTCACCAGCTGACCTAAGTTACTTCCCTGAGCAATCAGGGCTCTGGAAAGACATATTTGCTGCCTAATGAATACCAATGCAAAGCCATTTCAGGATCCAGGCCCTGAAAATGGCCTATCCCCACATCACAATTAACTCTTTTGAGCATTCAGAACCTACATAGGGGCTTTGTGGCTTTGATTTGTGCCTATATTTAGATATAAGCCCTCAAGCAAAGACCCAAACATGCATCCTCTTTCATCGCTCCATTTCTCCATTACATTTGATTTTCCACCTTGGAAAGTTTATATTGAAAAGCCATAGATCACAGCAACCCCAGATGAAAACGTATTTCTGATAGCACAGATCGAGGCTAATACCTGAAAGTTATACCACTACAGAGAGACCAGACTACACCAGCAGCCTTAGTGGAATAATCCCTCTTTAGGAATAGAGGGAAGCTTCAAAACCAGTGTCAAGGAATACACTTCAGCATGGAGTTGGATATTTGGTGGGCACCTGAACACTGAGCATTATAATGAATCCCTGTCCCCATAGATGGGCTGTGTAAGGTCCAGGGTTTGCCAGGAGAAACCACCTGCTGCCCTGAAGAGGCGGCTCATGGCTAGGTCTTCACTATGGCCATGAGAAAGCTGGAGGAGAACCTGAGATGTGGTAAATGGCTGTCTTGGGCATCACAACCAACACCATTCTATCATATCTGAAGCCAGTTGGTAGCATGGCTGTGTAACTCACCTCAATATAAGATAACGTTTATATACTATACTCCAATACTTCCCCCTCGTAACTGAGCCAACACATAGAACTGATTTGCAGCTGAAATTAAGTGTTGGTCACAAACTCATCCAGAGCATCTGCTGAGGGCTGAACCCCTGATTTTTTACAGTAAATAAAAGCATGCCTTGCCTCTGTATGGTTTGAAATGGGAGAAGCAGCAAAAAAGCAAGTTAGAGAACTGCTACCCTAGCAGAACTCTCTAATGGTATTTTCAGTCTGGTGGTGGGAGACGGAGCACAAATTGCTTGAGAATTTTGCCCAAAGCATAGAGCAAGATAAAGAGACAGCAAAAGTAAGAAAGTTTAAACAGGAGTCTGTAAAGTCACTCCCACAGTACAGAAAGTCTGCATAACTAAGGAGCCGGCTACAGCCTGCATTGCTTTTCAGCTGTAGGTCACTGAATCCAGCCCAAGTGGTAGGGACAGAGCCACTGACATCTGGCAGATGTCGAGTGGATCCTGTGACATGAGCTATCATTGACAGCCCAGACCATAGCAGACAGGTAGAAACATCTCCAAAATCTCAGTCATCTACAGTAATGTCATCTCTGCTGGGCATAGTGCTGGACTAAGATTGGGGTGCTTTTACCAAGTCAGGATGAAGGTGCACTGAGAAACAGACACATGGAAGAAGTTCACACTATTGCAGTGTGCTAAACCTGCAACATGTCAAATGAAGTTGGCGATCCGGCACATGGCTCCACGTACAAAAATTAAGAAAAACTTTGATTTTTGCAGGAAGAAAAGGATCAAAATAATGGATTTTTAACATAATTAAATTGATAAGACACTCAAATAGCAGAACTACAGTATCAGATATATGATAATTCTTACTAATGTGGTTAATATTCAGCCTTACAAGATATTTTCTTTACTCATGTCAACTGGGTTGGTGTTTCTTTTCCATTCTGTTGTAATTTTTTTTCTTTTATGAAATGTAATTACATTTCCACAAACGTCATGTCTACAGAGAGAGCATGCCAGAAAGCTATTAGACTAGTACTTCTCTTGCTGAGGTGCCAGATGCAGTATGCATTGATTTTCTGAAGATCATGAGGTGTCTCATTTTGCCCAATTCTCCCTGTCTCAGTGAAGGCACACGTGTAGACATCAACACTGCCACTTTACAAAGGTGTCAGTTCATAAGATCACCAAGTTTAGTTCTCTTCCACCACAAGCAAGATGCAAGTCACCTACGTTATTAGGCACCACTAGAAAATAGTATTGAAAGAATAAGAACTACTATTTCCATAGCAGATTACTCAGACCTGCTGCAGTCATCTGTAAGACAGGGCTGCACAAATATTAGCATACATAGTAAGAGTTTTCCCATTCCTGGATTCCTGTGGAACAAATCTGGAATTTTGCCGTGCCTTTTTCATTACAATGTTTTCGCTATCTTCTACCACCTGCCACATTAGTAAGCTACCAGAAATGAAAGACTAAGTCATCTTAGGGTAAACTTTGTTATTCTTTATTAATGCTCTATAAATCAGCCTTGTTATAAATCAGGGAGTGTTCATTAATCAATTCTCAAAAAATATTTTATTTGGCTAAGAGTGTCAAATCGTGAAAGTAACAAAGAAAAAATTAAAACCATGTGCTAGAACTGGGTTCATGACTGCATGCTTACGTCAACAAAGACTCATAACTGCACAAACAATTACCATCTATCATGTTAACTTTCATTAAATAAAACCATGCTGAAAACCAGTAGTACAATCCTTATAAAACACACGTGTTTTCTAATATATTTGTATATGCAGGACAACATTTTGTGCTCAGTTAACTGCAAACTTGGGTTGCATATGTGTAAACACGGGCAGAATTTCTCCTGCTGGCTTTCCATACAGAGAAACATTAGAAAATATTGTCTGAAATCTCCGTCTCTATTAGTTTGCTCTGTAGACAGAGCAATGTTATCCTCCTTTTAAGACAATCTTGGTGAGTGACTAAAACAGAGGACTGAAGATCACGGATACGCAGAATTCACTCCTTAGCCTGTCACTACCTAGATATTTAATCTTTGATAAGCCATTTAGAACAAAATATTTAAAGCTGGTGGAGACCAGATCATCAGTTAATGTGAACTCATGTGCTCATTAATTAAGATTATATTCTCTTGACTGTATACTACCTGGAATCAACTGGAATCTGGTTTCCTTAACATGAAGATAGGCTACACTATCTACCTTTAGGAGAAGTCAGTAATAAAAAACTGTGCCAACAACACAACAGCAGAAGGCACGGACACCCATGCATATTGCCTAAGCCTGTGCACTGGCCTGGTTTTGCAAGTTTCTCGTATTAAAGTTTCCACATGCTAATGGCTATCAGCTGGGTGGCTGTTTATTTTACAAAGAAAAGCCTACCCTGTGGAGCTGGTAGTTTAAGTATTTTAAACAAACATTATCTTCAAACTCTAAAATGGTGCATTTGCCAGGGTTTTTATACACATTCAGATGTGTGGGAAAAAATAAATAAGAAAGAGGATAATTTAAGCCTTGTTATTGGTGGAGTTTCATCTCTGAACTTTAGCGCCTGATGCTTATTAATCAGTTGTGGTCTGTCATGTTGGCAGGATAAAAAAAATATTCTGCCAGAATTTTAAGCAGAGAGAAGCACCAAGTGTATCTATAGAATAAATTCTGTTTTGCTGCACAAATTTCAGGTTGTGCAAAAACCTCTCTTGATCTGCAGAAGGATGAGGCGTTCAGTGTTGGTGCAGGAATGAAAGTCCCTGACATACCATGAAAACAAATGCCTACCCTCTTACAGGCCTGGTGCACATAGGACCCATTTGCTGATGAGATGCATTGATTCTGTGAAGTGTCCCATGAAATATGCCTTCAGAGCAGCAAAAAACTACCCTGAAAGAGGACAACCACTGTGAAAGCTACAGAACCTTCTTTGTGTCTTTGCTCTTCCCTTCAAACCAAGTCCTTAGCCACGAACACACACAGCAGGATGGAGGGAAGCTGTGGTTATCCACTAGATCTTGCGGTCACTTCCCTCATTCACCTGGCTTTGTATCTGTATTCTGAAATTTCAGAGCCAAATTCACAACTTTTATTCACCTGGAACTCTACCATACATCCGGCAGACTATTATGGCTGCATGATGCTGGATTAGCACAACTACAGGTGGCTGATACAAATCTCCTTCACAGGGGGTGAAAGAAGATAAGTCTTTCCTGGAAGTTTCAAGATGAAATAAGAAGCCAGTTCAAAAATAATTAAGTTTTACTTGGATTTCCCCTCCCTGCCTTTTTCACATTTTTTCTAAATTATCTAAATAGGGGTAGGAAAGGAAAATGAGGAAATTTCCAATAATTTCAATAAAGGGAGGAAAAAGCCAAATAATATAATCTCCAAGGGATGCTAAAAAGCAGTCCATGCCTAGGCAGCCTACAAAGTTTGAGCTTTCTAGCTGTCTCCACTTGCTCATTCACAGAGCTGCCATCTGTGCAATTTTCTCCATGCACTTCAGGCACATACAGAGACTAAAGATGTTGAACTTTAGTTCCCCCCCTCCTCCCGTGGAAAACTGGATTTTTAATTAGAGGAAAATGTCTGTTTTCCTTGAACATAGTAATTACATTCTTTCCCCTAGTCACAAAGTTCATTTGGAAAAGTTTTACCTGAATGATTTTGTTTGCCCAAACTGAAGGGGGGGAGATAAGTGAGGGCAAGGGGGAAGCTTTTTCTACATTTATGTTTTGGAATAAAGGGATGTATTTCCTGAAAATGTTGAGATAAGGAGTATGGTAAAGTCTGCAAATTACACTGAGAAATAAAATCAAATACACAAGTATGCTAATACTTGGTGAACACTTCTCTCCCTGAGGTCAGTCCTTGGGACAAGCAGGTCCATTCTTTTCCTCCCTGAATTGAGGTGTAATTCTCCAACTGATTCAAACAAGAGCATTTCTGTGCTGAATTGCAGGATAGTATCTAATGTAGACCTTCAATGATTTCGTATTTATCCATATGACCCTTCCTGAAAGCAGCCTGAGTCACAAGCTGAGCCTCCGTTCCAAAACCAAAATCACCAAGTGCTTTCAATCCAGGAACAAGAAACCCAAGTCAGCTCTGCTATTGCAAGTAGTAACCATCTCACAGACTCCAGTGAGAGCAAAACCAGTCCCTCCAGTGCCATATCTGGTTGTACGTATGACAAAGATAGGAGCAAAAGGTTCAGTCTGCATCACTTAAACCAATAGACCTAGTCTGAATCCAACTTTTACTTAAGGCTAAAGTACTACAACTACAACAAGGACAAAAGGGGCTCATTTTTAGAAAATGTAAAGCTACTTCCAGGTTGGGCATGCTTCACCATAAACCAGGGCTGGTGCAGGTTTGTAAAATACAGAGGCAATTTTAATCCGTTATCTTATATCTGAGGGGAAGCTGTCCCAGTGGCGATCATCTGATGTTCCCAGGTATCAATCTTGTGACTTAGCCCTGTTGACAGGTTAACTAGATTTATGTTAACAGAGAATTTCATTAGTAGGAGGGTTTATTAATATTTTTCTTACGTGGCTCCTGAAACTTTCTGGATATGTTCCACCACACCTAATGAATGTATTTTGGAAAGGAGACGCTGCAGATATGGTCAGGACATAATAAGCCATAAGAGGTAAAAGAGAGGTGGTAGCTAGGAGAAAGGAAAAGAGGGAATTCAAGCAATTCAGAATGTGAGCCAAAGATTCCTTTAATCCAGCAGGCTTTGGATAAAACTTGTGCTAAGGTTAGATACGTATCTCTGCACACTACAAGAAAAAAGAGGCAGAACTGATCCTTTCTTTCTTCTTTATACTGAGAGGACAGGTGACACGACACAGAAAAAGCAGGACTTAGTGCAAGCAAATGTATATGGAAGAGCCTTTGAGAGATGTTTGTGATAGGAAGAAAAATAGTACAGTCCTGCAAGAAGAAAAAGAAACAGTGCAGGCAGCTTGGCTGGATTGACTCAGCAATGAGGACTCAGTATCCAGAGACAGCCAACAAAAGGGGAAGAAAAATGCATCCTGTGGTAGCTAAGCTCTTTGCTGGAGCCATCTGCCAGTGGCGCTGCCCTGAGCAATGATGCTCTCTAAACCTCTCGGACCACTGTGTGCCCTGCAGTGCTGAGACCCACAGAGCTGAACTTACACCCCTGCATCCCAACTCAGACCCAAGTGGGAAAGGAGACAGACTGGCCCCTCTTAAGCCGTTTACTTATCAGCAAATATAATGAAATAATCTTCTGCGGCTATTACCAGTTCTAGAAAACCTATCCTGAACATGTAGCAATATTTGTGTTCCGTCCCCCAGCCCCTCAAAAGGGGAAAATCCAACTGGAAAGAAACTTTAAATAAGGCTTAAAAGCATGGTAGCCTAGGATTGCTTCAGAAACATTCCTTTTCTTGCACCCAGGAAACGCATTTATAAGAATAGCCATTGTCAGCATTTTAAGTTTTAACAAAAAAGTTCATGTTAACAATGAAAAGAGTTAGAGTTTTCAAAGTTTTTCAATAAACTGCACCTAATTTCAAAAGGGGAAAAAATGGCCACAGGCTAGAACATAAGGGAAAACGTCCTCCCTACTAAAAAGAATGTTTAGTTTGGGCAGAAAAAGTCCTCAGAAACAAAGTGAGTTTCATCTGATCTGCTCCACTGTGCATACTGCTAAATCTTACCCATTCCATTTCCATGTGCACATGGGCTTTGCTTCCTCTTTCACACTCACCCCTCAGATGTGGAAATAATAAAGGAGAAATGAGACACCGCTATTGTTTTCTAAACCATACCAGCTTCTTCTGAATTTATTGTCAAGATCTATTTTTTGGCAGGGATAACAAGAAAGGTCAAACTGGAACACAGCTGCAGGTGTGCAGCTACAATCCACACCGCTGCTTTGTGTGGTGATGAATGAAAACATGGGGTTTTTTTTAAACTCTACCTCACAATCCAGAGGGTCTTTTATCTCTCCTTGAGGGACTTTGGAGGGGAGCTGCTCAGCTGCTGCTCTATCAAATACATTTGGTCCTGCTAACTTCTGGGCTGGGAAGCTTTATATTACAGCTGATCTATACATCTGTTCTTTTCTCCTTTAGTTTTTGTGCATCTTTGCATATGGTGTTGGAAAAGCAAATACGAACAAACTAATCTGAAATCAAAACCAAGTCAGCACTGAAAGGAGACTAGAATAAGGATCTGTTATTTTCATTACTACAAGAATACAGAGAAGCTCTCTGTGTGAACGGAGTGCTCAGCAACAAAAACAGTGCAAGTGCTGTGAGGTATGCAGAAATACCAACACTTTCACTCAAAAAACCCACTGATTTAGAACTCACACATTTTTCTTTAATCATGTATCCAAGCTGATATCTCACTTTAGGCCTTACAGATCCCATTTGTGAGTGGAGCAGAACCTGCACTGAGCATTTGGGGAATTTGTTATCTGTGGGAGGAACGACCTGAAACTCAGCAAGAAGGTCGGACACAACTCTGCCGGCATTGCTGGGGGACAGCAGAGATCTAAGAAAACCCGGTTTCATTTAATTCCTTTTCTAACTGCAGTAATACATATTTCCTTTCTGCTGTTGTGTCTTGATGTCACCACTACACAAAGGTGCTTGAAACAACTCTGCTCCCAAGAGCTCCCACTGACACCGAAACAAGTGACTGCATCACAAGAATTCAGCTTTTGGGTGGGGAGAGAAAGTACTCCTCAAGCTCTCCCAGAAAGCAACATAAACTTCCCTGCCACATTCTTGAGGTGGTGAATGGGACTGTACACTTTAGAAAAAGCAGGCTATTTTATTAATTTGCTGCAACATGAATACAAGTCAGAAAATTCATCTTTGTGTCTGCCTCAAAAGCCTCAAATTCAGATTGAAAGCAACCAAGGACACGTCTGTACCGCTGGTGCACACATCATTAAGCTGGTTCTGCCAATGCCCAAACTAGAAACTGCAGTAAGACCAGTCACTTTTCAGGAGGATCAGCAGCCCCAGAATGACACTTAGGCAAATAGGGTTTTGCCACTGACCTTGAGATGAAAATACTTATGGCTGCTCACCTAATTGACTGACAGTTGGGGCAACACCATAATGTTGTCTTCGACCACTGAAGTAATTAGGTCCAGTACCTTAAAAAGCATGTAATCTCTAACCAGTTTGCCAGCTCAACACCTTTTCATGAGGAGTATAACCAAGTCTCTTCTGCAAATTTTATCCAGCATCTTGATTTCAGGCTCCAGCTCTGGAAAATCTTGCCCTTAAATCCAAATCACATCCTGGAAATATTCCAAGTAGGGGTACCTCAAGTTTCTTTCTAGAAAAGCCAACCTGTAAGCATAAGTAGGCCGGCTCTGCCCCAACTATTACACAAGTGACTTCAACACAACTACAAGTAGCATTGTCCAAAATATATACTAAATATATAGACACACAAACTGGACTGTGTTGTGTCTTTGCTACAAGTCCTACAATCATGGCAATTTTGTGAGTATTAGAAATACACTTTTAAGAGCCTCTAGGTTCCAGTACTCATCACTATGGCTTAAGCACAAATTTTGTCTGTAACTTATTTAAATAACCCTTGTTCCTGAAGCATTAATATCCTCAGAAGCTACCACACCTTTTTTTTTTTTGGGGGGTGGGGAACTGAGGCTTGTGATTTGTCCAAGGCCATATAAAGAGATATTAATAGTGGAAATTTATGTCATGGCCAACATCTGGTGTAGATTATTTACAAATAAGTTGGCTCTCAGAAAAAAAGAAAAGGTTTTTAAGTTTGTTTACAAAAGTTGCTGCATGTTGTTTCCACTATTTTATTAAGAGCACATGGAGTCGTGCTTCCAAACAGCAGCATTAAAAAAAGACTAGGATTCACGGTGGATGAAATTCAAGCTTTGGTTTTGATAAGCATCCAGAAGTTAGGATTAGCCAAACTTCTTTGGTCAGCCAAGAATTTATAGTAAGACATTTGTTACGGAAAGCTAGAGTATGAGAAACATGAACAGAAGTAAGCCGTAGTCTTCCAGACAAATCCATCTACCATGTAAAGATGGCATGGGCTGCCAAGGCTCAACATACAGGAGTGACAGGAAATCATCACCTACATGCACTGGAGTGAGAACGGAGCAAAGCATCCAGGTCAACGTAAAGGGAGATGGATGGTTTACTTTGGGAAGCTGTCCTTGATGAGAACTCCAGTTGCCATGGATTGCTGTCAGGCCTTGGTCAGCCTTTATCCACTGTTGCCAGTAAGACCTGACTTCTGTGCACAGTCATCATGGACAGAGTGTAACGACTCTACACAGAGTAAACTTGGTGTGCTAAAATTAGTGTCAGCACTGCTGACAGTGTCATATCTACCATAAAAATCATCCAGTTGGACATCAAGAGCTTTGTACACTTGTACAGAACAGTATGTTACTGAGATCTTGCCACCAAAAGGTAGCAAAAAAGTATGAAAAATGCCTAAGCAGTTTGATCTGAAAAATTCAAAGAAGGTCAAGCATGCTTTATTACAGGCCAGTTGTAAACCGGTTTGCCTGACTGAAGATTTACATCTGGTAATGACACCTTATGATGACAGCTGGGACAAAATGTTTTCTGAAAGTCCCCAAAATGGGTTGAATGAGAATACCCTGGAACTGGCAGAAATGCACTGTGTCCTAAATTAAAACATAACTATGAACCTAAATAAAAAGATGTGGTTAGTGGCTGGCTGCTCATCCCCACTTTGTTGGCTCATCTTAGCTTATAGGTTATTAAAGAGAAGCCTTTCTTTCCTCTTGCACCCAGGAGAATGGCAGCAGCCTCAGATGAGATCAGAGGAGCAGTTTTCAGTTCTCAGTTTTAGAGGAGCAGAGTTCAGTTTTCCCAACAGCGGCAGATTCCATACACCTCGCCCACAGTGCCAGAGTACAACAGAACACCAGACAGGGCAGATGAGGGTGTCAGGTAAGGATTTGTCTTTTATACCCGCACTAAATTCTAAATTTTCCCTGTGAAATAGCCTTGTTTGTGGATATGACAGAAGGAAAGGAGCTGAAAAACTATTAGCCTACCGAGGAGTGATTTCTGAGATGTCTGACTCTTTGTTTCACTTCCAGTCATTGCATAGGTAAACCCCGCCAAAAATTCTAGCTGAGAATGTTCACTGCTTACACTGGGTTAAGTTCCATATTGTCATCTGAAGACACTGGCCAGGTTAGAGGAGGAACAAAGGCAGTACATCCAGTATTTAGGAATTCATCAAAAATTGCAGATTAAAAGAACAACAGCACGTCAAAAAAGACTAGAGCTCCAGCCACACAAAATCTGCCAAAACCAGGATTCTGCAGGAAGGAGATCATAACTGGAGAGCTTTTCTGAGCATGAATGGGTGACCTGCACAGAATTGCATGGCTTGCTTATGTTTTTAAAAGAGACAGCAAAGGTCAGATGCGCAAATATTGACTTAGAACACAGGTAAAACATCGCTAAACCCAAAGCTTGCTGTGCGCAATTTCTGGAGAAGACTCTAACTACCTGTTTGCACATCTGTAAGAAATGTGTGAGTTTACCCTGGAATCACAATCCTCTGTTCATAAGCCTGGTACTAAGATGCACTGAAACAGCTTGTTGTCTTTTTAGGACTCTGGCTGATATTTAATCCTGCCAGGCTTCTGCAGACCTGGAAATGGTTGGACCTGTTTCTGTCACAGCCAGAAAGGATTACTGCAATTCTTTCTCCTGAGTCTTATTATTTTTACAGAAATTTCAGTTCACCTAAAATAAAGTTGGAGACCTTACTGTGAGCTGAATATCTGGCACTTTAAAGAATGAGGCACACTTACCCACTACAAAATCAAAATACTGATACCAGACTTCAGCCAGATGCTGTTCTGAAATGTCTTATCAACAGGGAAAGAAATTCTCATAATCACCTTCCCTCATTACTCTGTACCCTCAGATGAATTTAGGAGACAGGTCTAACACCAATACCCAAGTTACAAATTACTGAGATTTCCTATACTTGGCACAGTGTCTTCTTCTGTGACTTTTCTCCACCCAATACCCATTTCTCCTCCATCATCACCATCAACATCATGGCAAATCTTGCTGCTTCCATCTACTGTCCAGGTTTCTTATCTGCTGAAGATCCTGACTTACCAGACTGTGGCCAAACCCATATCAGCTTGTGTATTATGTGATCAAACTGGTGTAAATCAGCATTGCTCAGAGGAGTCAGAGGGCAATTGTACCTATTGAAGCTGAGGCTACTTGTTTGCAAAACGGTCTTGCTGGCAAAACAGGGCCAGGCTTTGAGTTTCAAGTTTTAGAAAGCGTTAACTTTTCAAAAATTAGTGTAACTTAATTCCCCCCTCAGATGCTTTGTGATCTCATTAGCAGGCAAATCTGTTCAATATGATGAGGATAAGGACAAGTGATTTTTCCTTAATCTGGTGTTATGCCTCACCACAAAGGTACAGATGTCCCCATCGTTCTCAATGCCTGCAGTACAAAATCAAAGAAGAGGGGAAGTTAAAGCTCTGTTTATGAGGAGTTTAAATTTGTTATAAAAGTTGGTTCTGTCCACCTGGCATCATTTAAGCAAACAGGTGAATATCACTCATTGAAAAATAATGGGGTTGTGTCTTCACTCAGCTATAATGGATTTACACTGTTATAACTCTGAACAGACCTACGGAATGTTTATGCCCTACAAATAAACAGAAGTAGCTTTTCTTTCAGCAAAATACAATCTGTTTCACCCTAATGATCTATGTTTCCACTACTGAAAGAAATCTTAGTCCTACTTGGCTAACCCCAGTTATTAGTCAATAATGACTTTTAGAGTATTCAGCCAATCTTCTGGGAAAAACAATATTATATACATGTTTTGCCAAGGCAAAAATCATAAGCAAAAATTTCAGACCAGCTGACAAATTAGCATAGCTCCATTGACATCAGTTGCATAAACTAAAAGTTTTGCAATAGAAAAAAAGCAACTATAGTACTAGTTACAGGAGACAATACTGAAGTTTCAATTAGCATATTATCCTAAATCATGGGCAAGAATAGTCGGGATGCTTTCAGTTCTTCCTATATTTTTGTTTTAAGAGCACATAAGTTCCTGTGGCTACCCATGGCTAATTTGAAAAATACCCACCCCACCCCCCATAATAGGCATGCAAGAAAAAAGTAAAGCAATTTTTAAAAGTAACAGGCTATAATTCATATTTTTGTTATCAGAACAGGACTCTGAAGTGGTGTATGGGAAGTTTAGCTTTTGCTACATTTCCTAAAGATTATGACAGGTGATGTTGGAGAAGGCTTGGACAAATCTTTACTCAAGTACTGCAAATGCCTCTTCCAAAATGTCCAATTTTGCATAAAAGAAAGGACCACTCTGTTCAGATGTGCCCAAACGGTGTCCATGGACAAGATCTTTGGCTGGTGTCACCCAGAAGAAACCGAATGAATTCACACAAGCTGAGACTGGCCATCATTTCCCTCTTTGTTTTATCCTCTTTACTTGTACCGCTGTCTGACCCAGAATTTGCATTTTCTTCACAGATGAACCTCCTGTTATACCATGCTGCTGGACTAGGAGGAATTTCGTAGCCTCCCCAAAAGGCACTGGTAACATCACCCTCTCCGCAGAGCTGAAACTCCAATGACAGGACAGCAAACATCACAGTGTTTGCCTCTTAATCCCAACATGAGACGAGGCTGATCAGCTCTTACCCTTGTCAGCTCTACTCCTGTTCAGACACGACTGATCTGCCTGCTGGACTGCAGATGTGAACTCATTAAGCTAAAAGGAAACATGACTTTGATTCTGATCAAGCCAACTGTAAATAAAATATTAATGTTTTATAATGACTTTTCCTTCCAATCTTATAGAAGACAAGATCTGAATATGTAGTGTTTGGCCACTAAACCCTGAAATAAGACTGAGGCAGACTGGCAAAGATGTGATGCTGAAAGCTAGGACAGGAAATGCAGATTCTTAGCAAGGTATGAATGCAAAGCCTCCAGCCCTGTATTGGTCTGCTTCCTCACTCTCCACAGACCAGGAAGAAGCTGATGACATGGTGCGCTGGAAAGAGTCACAGAAGCCACAGAGCATTGCAGTATCTACAAAAAGACCTGAATTTGATTAAGGAAAGCCAATACAGTCTACCCTCAGTGCCTAAGGGAGCTAATGTGGGAGAAGTTATGATGGAAAAAACAGTGTATCAAATCTGTCACAATTTCTACCAAAAATGGAATTTCTAGTCAAAGTCCCTTTTTACTGAGAAAGTGTATGATTTAAGAACTATTCTTGTTCTGTCTTGGGACAAGTCTACAGCAATTTCAAGCATGGGTAGAATAGGAAGAGAAAGGTCCCCTACCCATTCTAACCCACTTATCTGGGTGTTTATTTAGGTGAGAAAAACTAAACACAAGTGAATGCAGAAGCACTGTGTTAACAGACAGGGTTTGTTCCTGAACTTGCTGCGCAGCTTGGAGCAGTGAACATTAGAGTCCATAATCCGGCACAAGGAGGCAACAACAATAAATAAATTTGGTTCACCTCCAAAAGTGCTCAGCTGAGATTAGTATATGAATTTATTTCACACAGCTTTCATTGAACTTAATGAGTACAGTATAACTTAAAAAAAACAACACAAAAAACAAAACCCAAAACACTGAATCTCAAGCGGACAAAAACGCACCAAAAACTTTTAAAACGTTGAAATGGACTATACACTGATAAACAAGGTTTCATATTTTCTGTGCAAAAAATAAACTGGAATTAGAGCTAGCAGAAAAATCAAAAAATGTTTTAAGTGACAGGCTTTTAAAAATTACATTTTCTTTAAATGTGATCAGTATTGTTTTGACATTTTAGTTCAGTCTTTTGCTTTCACTCCCTCTTAAAAATGTTTTCCTATTTTCCTCTTCCATCATTTGGTTTGCCTTTTTTTTTTTTTTTTTCCATTGCTGTATTTCATTTTAGGTAGTTTAAAAAACCCAGGAAGATCAAACTGGGGGGCTGGGGGTGGGGGAGGAAGTACAGCCATACAACTGGAGGAAAAAAAAAAAAAAAAAAAGAAAATACCCACTTTTCATATGTCAATTAAAAAAGAAATGATCTTTTTCAAAAAGCAGTCTCCAATTTAGACAAAAAAGCGTAATTTTTCAAAACGCAGCCAGCAGAAACTCAGCAGTCTTTGCTTATTTCTAAAAATGAGGTCATGGCTCAACGTGGTCACATTTTAAAATCTTTCCATTACAGAAACACTCATTTGGGGTGACTGTAGGACCATACTCAACTGAGATCACATCAAATTTTTGTGCTGATAGAAATTTGGCAGGTATAAGGATAAAGCTTTTGGGGGCAAATCCCCACCTGGAATAAATGGATTTATCTGCACTGCAGAGGTCTGCTGATCTCAACCAGCTGATGGGTCCGGCCCTTTGTGATTCGAACTATTGTTATAACTCAGCCAGGTCGGTTCACGCCCCAGCTTGCTCTGACACCCCATAAACTTGAGCATTTCAAAGGAGCAGTGCACAATGACCCTACCAGGTTGTCTACTGTCTCTGATTACCCTGTGCTAATCTGCAGCTGTTCCTCATCAAAAAAGTAAAGAAATAAGCTCTACTAATAGCAACCTGAAAATCCAACAGGAATTTTTCCTCTCTACTTTGCATATTTGAATGCTGATTTGCTTACCTCCCAACCAGTGCTAATAATAAAGTTATTGACCTCTCCATGAACTTCATTCACATCATAAGCTCCTTTACCTGCTGACACGCAAAGGCATGAGGAGTACTCAATTTAAGAGGTGGAGTATTCAGCATAGGAAACATTATTACTGGGATACATTGTCCAACACCATTATCCACAATTTTTCATCAGCTGAAAAATCATATTGAATTCAGAAAATTTCTAAGTTTGTGTTCTAGTGAAACAGTTTAACTACTATGTTTATTTACAACTCTGCTTATCTACCTCCCTGTAAATAAGTGAATCAATGCTATTCAGTCAATAGAAAAGCTTGCACACCAATAATTTTGTCTCTTTAAAACGACATAAAACAGGGTCGGTTGGTGGTCCTCTTCTGACATGTGGTAGGGAAACCCTTACTTTCTATTTACATGCAAAGATGTCAAAAAGCAAACACTGCAGATGTAACAAATTTAGCAGAACCTCTTAACTGGAGGATGGATCAGCCAGCAGACAGTGTGTGCCTCTTGGAGAAGACTGAGTTCTGCATGAGAGCTATCACTGTTGCTGGCACTGGTCGCCTTTTTTGTTTTTGGAAGGCAAGGAAAACAAAACAGCCTTTCTGAAGCACAAGTGTGACACAAATTGTATTGAAATTAACAGAAATTATTCCTGTTCATTTCTGTGAGCTTTGGATCAATTCCTGTGTTTGGCAACTGAAATGACACCTGTATACTGGAGACAGGAGTAACTCGAAATACATCCAGCAACTGAAAAGCAGGGGAAAGTATTGTTGAGAGAAAGCATGTGTTCAGAAAGGGACATAAAACAAAGTTTTGCATTATTTCTCCTTATTTATAGCAATACTTTTAGTAATATGCTGTTAGTATACCCCCAAAAATTATAGCTGTTTTTAGTTTGCTCACCTAAAACCACAGACAGAGGGCACAACAGACAAATCCAAGCAACTAAATTACTAATAAATGCTAGTCTCTGTGGTACTTGCGGAGAGAAAGTGTGACCACAGAAGTTAGATTTTGTAACAGCATATGGTGCCTGATGGCTCAGAAGGTCCAAAGATCACGGGGAAGTAGCTGCAGGCTTAGGTCTTCCTATCCCCATGTCTCCAGCACACACAAGTGCAAAACTGGAACAGCTAAAGATGACACACAGCTCAGACTGAGTTTTGCCCGTGATGAGGAAATAACTTGGTGTCAGACACCACAACCTACTCTAGGGCTTTGCCAGAGCTACTGATTTGTGTGCAAAGTAGTCAAATGCTGCTATGACACAAAGCAGTGTAAAAGCTGAAAGAATTGCACCTTCGCTTGCACAATTCAACCATGTGGATTAACTCATACATATTACAGTATAGCCTTTCATACCATTCAATTCTATTTTCATTTGGTACCTCAAAACCATACCTCAAACACCTGGATATCTTACTGCATTTCACCAAAGCAGAATTATTCAAGCATAAATCTTAGCATAACTCTGTCCACAGCAGAGGTGTGGAACAAGTGGGAAGAAATTCAGCATATCTCTGCTTTAATTGCAAAGCTACAGACAGATCTTGTTACTCTCTTGCAGCACAACGGGGCGGGGGGGGGGACGACTCAAACTCAGCAGCTAAGAGTTAGTGTACACATTGCGATTAAGGACATCTAAGGTTCAAGAGAAGTAAAACAGATATAGACAACAGATGTAGTAGTAAGCAACCTTCCCACTGTAACACACAATTAGGCAGAAGAGTAATGATAAGAATCTGTGGAATACAGACATTAGTATTTGGCTACAGGGACACGCAATTAAATGAATCAGTTGCAGGCATGTCAACGCAATGGACAGGGCAACAACTGGATCGAGCTCCTAAGACTAATTCTTCACGCTTTCCCAGTGCAACTGTATTAGCCTACAAGTTCTTTTAAAGAAGGATATTTCCTCCACACAGTAAAATAAAATAGTTTTCTACTTGTTTGAAAAAACATGGTGTAAAAAATGAAATGCGACTTACAAAAGTAGTGTGTCGATGCATTAGAAATACAGCAGGCAGCTACCGGGCATTACTGGCAAAGGTATTAGCTGACATCACTGACAACCAACCAGAGAGCTTTGCTGGTGTCCCAAATTCCTAAGCTATTTCATAATCAGACAGAGTGCACTACACCTCCATTCCTCCTCCCTTCCAGGCCTCCTCTGGAAAATCCTCACAAGTCGTCAGACGAAGTCTGAAGGACACTTCACGGAGCACAGGGCATTGGGATGACTGCCCACTTGGATGTGAACCTGGGATTTAAGTCAGCTATACTGTTTTGGAAAAGTCTGGTCAAAATAAACATGGCGATACCCTCACTTGTATAAATGACCCCACTTCAAGCTCAGACATTCATTTCAGCTGTTCAAGTTCTGCATGCACCTATTTTGTTGCATGGGGGGGAGGAATCACAGGAAAGTAAAAGCTCTGTAATGGGGTTTTGCTGGATGGAACTGAAATGCAAAATTTTGTTTGTTTTTTGTAAATGAATGAACAGAAAAAGTTTCACCAGCTAGCCTGAAACATGCTGAACTTTTTCAAACCTTTGCAAAGAACATTGACAATTTGTATTTCAACTTTTAGGGGGAGGAGGCGGGAGAAAGAGGGCAGAGTTAATGATTTCTCCAAATCTTTTGCAAAAAAGGTTTCTTTGTGTTTTTTTTTTTTCCTTAGTTCTAAAATGTTTCTTTTCAATCCTCCTCTTCCACTTAAGGGGTGTTCCAAAATTTTTATTTATTTATTTTTTAACCTGATTTATCAAGAGCTGCTGATTGGCTGCTGAGCCTGGCAGATTAGTAAGGCAATTCAGTAGTGAATTCAGATCATCGTTCAGTATGCAAGCACATGCATGCATGTAAAGCTTTCATATATAGGTACATTAGTTGACAATTTTTTAATGACTTATAAATATAACTTTTAAGTCCACAATCTTAGCCTGATGATGCAACTCCGGTTCCTATAAAACACTAGAAGACATACACAGAAGGCTGCAGAAATCGGAAGACCTATGAAATTCCCACCAAGTTGTAAATCTAAAATCCTCTGCTGTTGCTGCAGAGACTTCTATCCATCTTGGAGTGCCCTGTAGGAAACAGGACATATTGTACAGAACATCTCATTCCTCAGTGCATTCATTGTATAGCCTCTCTGTCAGTGGAGCCAAAATACAGAATGCAGCGTTTCTTCCACAACACTTATAACTCAAGCTGCAGAAATAGCGAACATTGAGTGACTATGGAAAAAAAAAAGCCCAGTTTGGTTGTGTCAAATGCAAACTTTGGGTTTTACAGACAACGAAAAAATCATTCCTGATCAGCCAAAAATTTTGGGTTCCAAATGATTTTTGCTTTAAACTATAAACCTTAAATTTTTCATTTGACGAAACAATGTTTTCCAAAGGAATTAGTCTGTAACCTTTTGCACTTTTCTTCTCTTCAGCTAGGTCCCTTTATATGTCCAAAAATCTGACACAGAAATTTTAAAGCTGAAAGTTCTATGCAGGTAAAACCTAGATTAGACAACTCAAATTTCCAAAAATACAGATAGAGCAATAAAGCACTGAAAGTTTCAGCATCTCTTTCATGCACACAGTGCTTTTTGCCAAAATTATTTACCAGTTTGTCCCAACCTTACAGAGAATGCTTCTTTTTTCAGCAAGTCTGCTATTCACTGAAGTAACGGTTTAGTTCAGCAAGCACTTCAACTGACAAACTGAAGAACACATTAAAGCTTGAACCCAGGATGGAAAAATAAACCTTCATTTTCCTAAAATGAAAAGCGGTGCTCTTTAAAGAGGAATACTGCTGCTTGCCTACAAAGCATGCCATTTTCTTCTGAGACAGTCAAGTAGAGCACTGCCCTGGGGTTAAAGACCAGGCTAAATTATCACAGCAGTGGGAGGATGGAAGAAAATGACTGGTGCTGTGTTTGCGAGACTCTCCAGCTGAGCTCTGACAGAGGCCAGCACACTTCTGCCAGGGATCTTACCTGCAAAGCACAGTTGTAGTGGTCATCTATCCACTCCCTGGTAGTCATTTCCAGCACAAGAGGACTGGGTGCTCAGCCTCCCAAGGGGCTCTGATGCCTCCCTGATCAGCAGGCAGGGTCCAAGGTATGTGCAACAGAAGGTAATGAGTTAGAAGAAATGGTACAATTTCTCCTCATTATTTTTTTCTTTTTAAGGAAAAGCAGAGCAGAGTGGCAGAACTCCCAAAAGAGAAAGAGTAACACTTAAACCTTCACACCTTGTTTTATGTTTAAAAGGAGCAACTCACTGTGGATGAACTTCCCTCATTCGCCTACTGATACAAAACTACATTACTCATGGCACAAATAGCTACTGAATTTAAATCACTGGTCACAATTATTTACCCGTCTCTGCTGATCTGTTGGTTTTTTTTTTCATTTGTTTGTTTTTTTTGCCAGTGTCTTGCCCAGATAGCAGGAATGAGTAGGGGAGACCAGCCCTAAAGATGTACAGACAGGGAGCTCCTCTGGAGCCAATGCTGACAGCACACATCATACATTCTGCTGCACGGAAATATTTAGTGTGTCCTAGCACACTGGTCCCTGCTCTCCTGCAGTAAAGCTGCCATAAAGTCAGGAAGTTTAACCCACAGATAACTGTCAGGAAGAACTTGGAAGAAATGTATGAGACTTGGGCTGGGCAAGCAAAGATAGAGAAACTTTGAATACCATGAAAGAGTCAGGAAGTGATGGCAGCGTTGAACATGACTCAGCTTTTATCTTGTTTTAACCTGGACTTTGTTTTTTCTCACTACAGTTTTATGGGGAAAAAAAAAAAAAAAAGTGGCCATACAGCAGAGAACTGGCAAGTAGGATACATTCCACAGCCCAAAAGTAGGTATCTACAAGTTATTTGTCTCAATTGCCCCTATAATCGCACCAAAGAACAATACACTTTTAAATCACATTTCATCTCCAAGATAGAGGATTAAAACGAGTGCCTAAGTACTGCCAATAACTCCTACTGATGATAAAGAGGGCCCAGAGGACTGTATCAGCCGTAGATATCTGCACAGAAAATAGCTGAAGGTAGGCAAGCGACACCAAAAAGCCAGCACTGTTTGCACATGCAACAATTTATCCCTCATTGTTCGCATAGCTCAACCACTGTTTTTCTCCTCCTCCATGAAGAGACACAATAATTCCATATGGCTTTCCAGGCGTACTGAGTAGTCACAGCTCCCCTCACACTGTGGCTCCTCACACAGCAGTAAGACAGGTCCATGGCTACATCATGATATGCCACTTCATATCTGTGCTCTAGTTAAGCCTGTAGTAATTGCATAGTACGTGCTGTAATACACCCAAAGCAAATAGGTAAGAATATCTCTGCATAAAAACTCAGGGCCTATCCTACAGAACGAGGCCTCTGTGACCCAGGATTTGGGTGAGAATCTGGCCCTCATAGCAGTAATGTGCCAATAGCAAAGGAAGGTAAAAATGCCACTGGACACAGTCAGAAGAGACTCCTTTTCTTCCACTTAGCTGTGAATATCAAAGCAGGGTGTGCAATTTAAACAGTGCCTTCTCATTCCTAAAGGGTTTAGGCTGGGGATTTGTTGTGTCCATGGAAACACCAGGAAAAAGGATCTCAAGTGAGATTTCCACTTTCTACCACTTGCTTATTGAGTCTTTTCACAATACACGGGTTGCTGTTGAGTTTGCCTGTGAACAAGGACCTGTGCATAATCCCACCTGTCAGCCAAGTGCTGCAAACAGCCTCTCTTCCTTATCATGCTCCAAACCCACTTTGGAGTCTCACGTGGAGGCAATAAATATTCCTGGATTAACATCCGAGAGAGAAGTGGGTTGAACAGAAGTGGGAACACCTTACCCTGAGAATGGGCTGACACACTCCATGCCTGGGATGGCTTTGTTACAGCAGTCAGCTGGGAGACAAATAACTGAAGAAACAGCTTCTTTAATATAGTCCATCGGCAGCATGTGGTGCAACTTTCTCTCTGTTTCCCCCTCCCCAACAAGATTTCTTCGTATCATGCTGGTTTGGTGTTAAGTGCGCATATCTAGGAGGTATTTCTCTCCAAAATTTGGATCCAAACACACATCAAAAATAACAGTTCATCCGTCACGGTTGGGAAGCATGTATGACAAGAAAATATTTGCTTTGCTCTGGTTTTATGTTTGGTTTGCTGACCGCTTATATCAAAAAGCTAGAACAGCTTTTTCATCTTGGTGTAGTTTAGAAACATTTATAGGACAGATGGTCTAAATTTGTGGGTTTTATAAACTTAATGAGAATGTAAAAAAAGCGCATATGGGTGCAATATTTTCTGGGGCTTCTTTGAGCTGGCCAAAAAGTAGCCCACTGCAGAGCGGAGTAACAATTCGCATTGGGAACTCATTCAAAGATTTACAAATGACTGAGAAGAAGGACTGCCACAGGCTTTCTTCACCTCAGTGGCAGTTTCACTTGCACTGTATGGTATAGGGTAAACATACATTTATTCTTCCCAGCAAGCAACAGTTTCTTAAACTTTGCCTTTACATAACTGTTAAATGAGCTGGCTGCAATAGCTCACCAAAAGGCATAAGTACTGCTCCATCCTCTGTCTTCATAACTTGCTCTTGGGGCTTCTTGCTGGGCCCAATAAAGATGTTTAACCATCACTTCCTCTAGCACAATTATTATTTTAGTCCTACATGCAGCTCTCTCTTTGTCCAGATGACACCATTTAAAAAGACGATGACAATGCAATCTGTTCCTGAGGTCAGGCCGCAGCACAGGGACTTGAGAGGTCTGTATGGAGACCCTGGCTCTGCTCCAGACCCTGTCACACCTTTGGGCAGTTGCATAGGGGTGAGTCCAAACACAGCCCAAAGCGGGCCTCAAAACAGACCCACCATAAGCAAAGCAGGAAGGGATGAGAGTCCTCTCCTTAGGGAAGCACCATGAAGCCCAGTCTCTTTCTCCAGGCACTTCCTCCAAGAGCCTCCCTCAAAGCAAATACATCAGCATACATTAGAGTAAAATCAATCTATAAGGTCAACCAAGAATACCATTTCCACACCACAAAACAATGAATAACAAACACCATCTTCTCAGGCTGTTTATCCCAGTCAGTCTCTCCGTGTAAAAAGTTAATCTCAGTTGAAACACTAGCAAGTTGAAATAAAATAGGTTGAAGATGTTTTCATGAAACAGCATCCTTTGTGTAAGACAGATAGTAAGAATCTCGTGTTAGGCAAAAATCCTCCTCCACCCAGCTCCCCAGTCTGAAAAAAATCAGCTTCCAGTCCTCGCTTATGTAAGCTATTAAAATATTCATGAACAAAGCATAATTCATCAAAACAGGCTCCACTAACTTAAGACCTCAATTTTCACCCTGGACAGTCCTTTTCCAATGAAACACACTAGGAGGTACAAACCTCAAATTATTATCAGCAAAATATTTCAGACTGTTGGCACCTAAATTGTCGTATTGAGGTTTACACATAAACATAGCATTAAGAAAAAATATGCAGCAATTCATGCAAAATTGTTGTTTAAGCCCCTTTGAAATGTTAGGTGTGCAGCATTTCATTTTACACCCAGGTGTTGCTTCCAAAATTTNAAAGTTGTTTTTTTTTTTTTTTTTTTTTAATGTGACAGCTCAGACTATAGACAGGTGTGAAATTCCTGGCATAGGAACTGTGCAATACTTTGATTATGAGAAAATCTTGAACAAATCCTTCAGCCCTCTAATTTCATCATGAATTTAAATGAGCAAGGTACGCAGACTGTTCAGGCCTTGCTTTACCCTAGGCTAGATTTCAGGCCAACCAGCAGAACTGGAAAATGTTGAAGTCTTATTAAGAGACAAGAGCAAAAGCAGCACAAGGCAATATTATGCCCNAGAGGGAGGCTGGAATGACACAAATCACCTCGATGCAAGGCAGAAGCCAGCCTGCCCCCCCAGCTCCCTACCCACCCCCCAATAACTAAAGGGCTCAACAAACGTTCAGCAAGTATTGGACAAACAGCCAAGGACTTCTCAGAACATCAAATGATTATTAAATCTTAAACTTTACTTTCCAAAAATAATTTTCTGCTGCTGCTGTTTGTTTGTTGTTGCAGGGTAGTAAAATCCACAGATGTGTACAGTCATAAACCTTTAGATGAGACTCAATTTCCTTGATGTCCAACGATAAAATCCACTAGTAAATGTGTACAGATGCAAAGGCCTATTTGTTGTCCTGTCAAGTCAGGCCATGTGGAACAAAAAACCTAAAAGCAACCAGGAGAGGAACTAATGATGTAGGCTTGCCTCTGCCAAGATGCACTTACTGCAGTTCCTGTGACATTTAAGGAACATAATGATGGGACATTCCTTTTTAACTTTATTGTTTTGTCAAAAGCGGGTTTTTACAGCTGAAGATCACGTTCCCAAAATAGTCAATTAGGTTATGCAGATTTACGCACATGCTGTGATCTCTTTTGTGCAGCATGACTAGTTTCTTTGCTAACAGTCACTCACATTTGATGACAGAGACGGGGCTGGTGTCAATATCTCCCATATAGAGCGAGATTTTTTTTTTTTATTTTAAATGCTTTCCATGAAAAGCTCTTTAGATCTCATAGTGCATCAAGACAGCATTTTTTTTTAATCTCCAGATAATTATTTCTGAATGTGCAAATATAGTTTTCAAGGGGAAAAAAACCCCACTCTCTGGAGTAACCAAACACCAGATTTCCGCAGTATGAAAGCCATTTTAAGGCACTGTGGTGTGCTTCGTGGTTAGCCCTGCTTCTACTTAATTAGGGACCTAAGTTATAAGTCCACAGCTGCAGGAGAGCAGTAAATAGCTATTGCTGACTTCCTTATTGCCAATACGTACATCATGATTGTAGGGTGAAGAGCAGGGATCTTTTCATAAATGCTGCCTTGTGCGGCAATGGTACTTTGATGTCATAAAAATGCTGTTACATATTTTAAAGTCTTAATTGTGGTCCACTGTGGTGCTGTCAGCTTCCTGGTGAAACACTAACCCTTTCCGTGATTTCTTGGGTATACAGAACGCTTCTTTTATTTGCAGGTTTCATAATTAAGTGTACATGTGTCATATCCTCAGCTCTTGTAACGCAGCCGATCTTCACTGATTTCAAACCACCAAGCCCTTATATAGCACATGATATACATGCTAGGGAGGGAGAAGAGAGAAGGAAAAGAAAGGAAAAAAGAAAAGCCCTGCAGTATGAAGGGTACTTGCCTGCTCCATACTGTTCTGATTAACAGCATCCGCTTACTTACAGTTATGAACACACCCTCACTAAACACCCTGGTCAGAACCCCCTTAATTCAGTGCCTCTGAGACAGAGTCTCCACACCAGTGTTCCTAGATAACCTTCAGTCTTTGACTGATCCTTGTTTCGATCTCCAGATAAACCCTCCCACCCCAGCACATTCTGGCTTTGGTGCAGGAACTCCACAGCCTCTCTCTTCTAACTGCAGTCTCATGATTTCAGGCCACCCAAAATGGAATACCTTCACCTTTCTTATGTGGTTCTTTTTTTTTTTTTTTTTTTTAAATACCTGATCTTGCTTCTGTGGCTGCTGTTGCCATCTCAAGGATGTTTTTTCTGACCAGTTCTTAGTCTCTTTTTTGAGTCTCCCCATGGCACGCAAATTCTCACTGTTACCCCATACATGGTGATAATTTGGCTGAAAACACCTCAAATCAAAACAAGTGAAGCTTGCAAGATTAATGACTTGCGTGTCAGGCTCATCTAGTGCCAGCCAAAACATTTCTGCACACAGTCCAGTGCTAACGCCTGCCCCTAGCTGAAGGGCCCACTCCTCAGGGGTAGCAGGACAGACACGGCAGTACCCACCAGCCCTTCTGAGCTCGTAGGGCACTTGGCATTAGTTACTGGGTCTAGCGACACAGCCTGAGTGCTGCTTTCCCTGTCTGCAGGATCCAGTCCTACGTTCTATGCTTTGCAGGTTGTCTACAAGGAACAGAAGTTCCTCCTGGCCTTCAGAGCATGCATTCTGGAGATACCAGTACATCAGTGGGTAAGAACCCAGACTCAGAAGAAAGCTTTAAGGAGTGGACAGGACACTGAAAAGAAGAACTTAGGTCCAGTCCCAGCTCTGCTATTACCCTGATAAAAACAAAGACATCTTTTCCCCTTTTCACACCTTTGTCCAAATATTTCCACAAAGGTTGCAACATCCATAAAGGTGGATGAGGTATTTGGCATGTGTGGTGGGCAACAGGTAGAGGATGGCACATGTAAGCTCACGTTCTACTTCATGTACGTGTTAGTAAAAAAAAGCCACCTATTCTTACTTAGGCTGAACAGGTTGTCAGAAAAAGGTCCCAGATTCTGTCCTTATTGTCAACAACCCACTCAGGGTTCAAAACTAAACATCACCTGAAAACAGGCTGCTCACCTCAGGTAGTCTTTCTAGACACCCTTGTAACAGAAATAAAGAGCAATGCTAGAAACTGCAGAGGGAGGACTTGCATTTAAACAGACAGGGTTGGTAAACACCAGCACTTTGGAACTTGTCTTGATGAATAGGTTTGTCTGTAGGCAACACAATGGGGACTGATGATGAAACGGTGACAAATGGATTTCCTTCCCGGCTGGAGACAGCTATTGTTTGCCATCTGCGCAGTATGTCTCACAGAGGCATATTTCACAACACAAATACTGAGTTTGTGCAAAAAAAGCCTTGTCTGACAAAAACAGAGCAAGAAACAACTGGATTAAAGGTACAGAAGAGGACAACAACTGTCTCCAAGGCAGTCCTAGACCCCAAAGAATGTCTTGGGGAAGGAAAAGAAGGCTTCTAGTTTATACAGCTGCATTTACCAGGTGAGCAGAGCATCTGAAGACAGCCTCAATACTTCAGTCTTTGGATAAGGGGCTAGGTATATTACCAATACACAAGGAGTGCAGGAGAAAAGCTGGCCAGGATAAAGAAGAAGAGTTAAAAGAAAATTAATTGGCTTAGCAGTAGGAAGCAACAAAGGGAAAGGGATTTGGGAAGCCATTAGAAATGTGCAAGGGGGGTGGGGGAAAACAGCCAAATTAGTCACACAGGAGAAGTAATCGGCTTGCCACAACAGCATTGCCAGCTCATTTCATAGTGACACCCAAACCCATTTGGGTATGTTTTGATTTAGAATGAGGAACTCAAGCTGGGTTTGTTGGGTGTCTGGGCCTGGAAGCAGCTCTTCTGAAAAGCTGCAGACAGACATCACCACCAGAGCTGCCTCTGGGTGGGAAGCTCCCATCTGGGAGGAGCTCAAGATCACTACAGGAACACACACTTCTCCTGATCCAAATACAAAGGCAGAGTTTGAACTTCTGTTCTCAAAGAGCACACCAAGAACGAGCTAAGAGAACACAGCAATTATACAAATACTTTTCCCTTCCCTCTTCACTGTCCTAAGGGGATTAACAAGGGCAAGAACACATTGGGGTAAATTAGAGATTAGAGACAGGTTTTAAAAACCCAGCTAGCCACTTGACACACTGTTTAGAATGCAAAGCCATACATCACTCTCCTGAAGAGATCCCATAGGACATCACTGATAATATAGGAGGTGCTCAAATGCTACACCAGTAAGCACAGCACAATGCAACAAACCACTAAATGAAACAAAGGTGTTAGGATCAGGTATATTGTGGGCTGTTGGGGTGGGGTGGAGAGAGAAGAAAAGAAAAAGGTTTCTGCTTCCTTGACTGGTTTTTATGTTCACATATCCAGCGTGACTGGATACATTTGCCCCAAGGCTCTTGCTGGCATCCTATTTGTTGTTGGCCTATTAGAAGTTCACCAGAGAAACTGTGTTTTATCAATAAGTATCAAAATGCTGTCTCAACATAAATTGTCACAGGTTTTGTGCTTTAAATAAAACACTGAATTTCCTCTCATTTCTAAAATCAAATAGTTCCTACTTCTCCAGTTTCCTTGTGTCACCTACTGGCCAGTCGCCTTGTCTTGTAAGACTTCTGCCTATTTACAAAACAGGGCTAATAGTAAAAGCTCTGGAGTCCAGGAACCATTCTCAATTTTATAAATACAGCATCAAGCATGAGAGGCCACCATGTCAGCTGGAGTCTGCGGTAACAAACAACCCTTAAAACCAAACCAATCAAGACTCCCTTATCTATGGTATACGTTTTAAAGCACATACAACAATAAAACTGATTTAGCAGCCAGCAGCAGCAGGAGTGGCATATCTTCATTCGCAAAGCTGCACTAAAAGACATGTCCCTTCCACTTCCATTTCTTCTGGGGAAAAAACCTTCAGAAACTCTTATGAGGAAGACCAGTGATTGTAGACAGAACCAAACCTAGAGATACAAAAGCTAGGAACATCATGTGGGGCTACACTGCATGCCATTTTGATGAATCATGTCAGAGATGGAACTTGAAATAACTGTAAAATCATTACCATGATTCACATTATAACACCGTCTTCATCCCCAGACAAGAGTAACTGAGGGACAGTTTTTAGCATAACCAAAGACCTATTGAGGCAACACTAACTCTTGAGCTCCTAAAGGATTACTGCACAGTAGTTCATGTGGAAGTTATCCTGCCAGTGGTATTTACACTAGATGTGAGTGGGTACTTATATACCCACCTACAGGCATGGACTTGTGGATACCCCCAAATTACTGACTGACTCAGGAGGTAACATTTCTGGAAATAATGATTCAGTGCTGCGGGGTGACTGGATGAATCTGTTCCCTCCCACCAAACCCAACACAGACACCCATAACCTCAGGTCTGTGGTATTTCTCTCTTTGGAAGCATGCAAAAATGTTGGGAGTGTTCAAGTATCTTTAAACTGTGTAGCAGATCTTATCTGCTGTGCTGCATGCAGCACCCAATGCTGGCAGGCTACCTGGAAATACCATTCCCTTGGATTTAACTTCCAGTATCTAAAGAAGTGTTTGTTTCATGTCTCCCTGCCCCACCTC
>VZSZ01001789.1:254160-388186 GCA_013398815.1 Ibidorhyncha struthersii | reverse complement strand
GGGGGCAAAAGAAAGCTCACCTCCTTGAAGCAAACACACCTCAAAATCCATTATTTTAGGAAGAACACAGTAACATCTGTCCAGTTCTAATAAATAAGATTTAGCATAAGAATCTGTAGTTTAGGAACCAAAAAAATTGTTGCAGTTACACCTGGTATGAATTTGGTTTAGCAGCCCACTTATCTGTATGTATAAGTTAAATAATTCCCCTTAAACAGCAGGTTATCAAGTAGAAATCAGCAACACCTGTTGTATTTGTAAAATAACAATAACAAGCTGAGATGCCATTCATTTAGGGTAAGAAGAATGCCAGCTTTGCCAAGATTTGTTTTGGCTGCTGGTAAATCTATGTCTAATAGGCAAGTGATGCATTTCATGGAAAATACGCTGCACCTGGATTTGAGTCATACCTTGTCCCCTTGCAAACCTGTCATATCCTCCTACTTAAATGTCTCTGATGCAATAAACACATGAGCATAAACAAGGCTCCGACTCTTTTGCCCTGTCTCTCTCTTCATTCCAGACAGGAAACATAAAACAGCTAACAGCCTAAGATGCATGAAACCATTTCTAAAGCTACTTTGGGCCATTTGTTTAATGTCATCCAGGATCTCTTTTGTACACTGGACAATTTTCCTACCATGTGTTCGCTTATTATGTTACCTGCTGGTGCGTTTCTACGCAGAAAGAGCCATAGAATGGGAACTGTAGCGGTCATACTTCTTCAGAAGGTGCCTGATCCTGCACCACTGAGATAAATAGGAGCTTTAAAAGGGACAGATGGTGCAGGTGGGCTCATAAAATGTAGGTACGATAATATTGTTATAGTGAGAACTATACCAAAAGCGTGGAAAAAAAAATACGGACTAGAATAAGTATCATATGGCAAATGCTATATTCTTCTTGCTAGCTATGACTTGCAAAGGTGGGAACTAACTTTCTTCTAATGCTAAATGTAGCACTTATGACTGTTCCTTTTCAAAAATCAGGGGAAGCCTTGATAGAAACACATGTAAAGTGTATATGCCCAGGTATCTTACATCTTCACTTTGGCAGCATCTAAAGGCCCCAGCAGGAACGGTGCCCATCTCAAACACGAAGGCACATGGGTGACAGTCGCAGCTTTAGGGAGACTGTTGAGTTAAGCAGCACTCAGGCAATTGTGAGCAATCCACAAGAGTGAAGCGAGCCAGCCCCATAACCATCCTGGGCAGAGAGGGAACAGGAGGGTGGGAAATAGGGATAGGGCAGTGCCTTAGTTGATGTGAGGAACTCTTAACACCTACAAGCACCTGCATACCTGATCTTGGACAAGTCACTTCACTTCTCCCCATTTCACATTGCGACAGAGAAAGTAAGACACTGGCACTCCCATATCAAGATGCCTGCAGAGGAATGCGAGCAATGCTATCACGAGTTTCTCTACTGGAGCCACAGAGGTCATGCACTTATTAGACATGTGGAAAACCCTTGGTTTCAAAAGGCCCCATTCCCCCAGCAGTTAGCAAACTCCTACGGTATGGGAATTGCTGATGCATATAAATTCTCACCATTATTTTAGGTTTCAAGTGTTTTATTGGCATAATTTGTTCAATTTTCCCCTCATTGCCTGTCACATGTCACACTGCAAGGCAGGTGCAAAGCTTGCAGGATTTCAAACTTTCACATTTAATGTATTTTTCCCTTCATTTATACATTGAATTTTCCATATAGTATCTATGCATGTCAACACACCTGAAAATGGGTAACTAGATCCCTTTTCCACATTTAATGAGTGCTTCCCTCATTATTCTCCTTCCTGTAGGGCCACACAGGTAGACATAAAAGGGAAAATTAAAATGACTCAAAGTCACTTTAGTAATCCCCGGACCACCCATGTCATTAGCACTAGTCCTCTAGCAAATACCCCATCTGAAGGGATTCTATGTCACCTGCAATAATTTAGGTGCAAGACAGGCTATAAAACCTCCTTGACCTACTAGCAGACATACTCGACAGCAGTAACGGTACACTGCAGCACTCCAATAACTCAGTCTAAATAAAACAGCTCGCCTAACAAATCACAAATGCTGGTTAACACTGAACTACAGTTTCCCACCAAGCCAAATAATTGGTCTTCAGCTTGCTGGTTCATTCCTCAATTCTGTTTTCCTTCTGAGACTCTTCAGTTCCTCCCAAAGCATATGGGTAGAAAGAACCATCAGACAAAAACCAGTTTACTGTGTAGTTCAGAGAAGAGATTGCCTGAATTGGGGTTGTGCGTGTATGACTGACTGCTGAAGTAATGTCAGGGCAACCAGGGAGAACATGGTGACCTGGAAAAAAGCCTAACCCTCTGGAAGGGAGTGTGGGTAGTGATAACAGGGTTATAACAAGGGAAAGAAAGAGAAATGGAGGGTCAATTTGCTGATATTTGCACATTCAGACAAGTAGTATGGGAAATGAAAAGGAAGAACTGAAAGCATCAGTACATAATCAAAATTACCAGTTAGTTGGCATAATAAATATAACAGAATAACTCATATGACTGGAAAGTCAACATCAAACATACAGACTATTCAGGAACAGCAAGCAGAGGAAAAGAAAGTCTATTCAGAAATACAGACTAAATTGCTGGAAGACCGGATAAAACAGCAAGAAAAACGGTAAGAACAGTTTGCTGATGGCGTTTGCTAAATACTAAACTTTGAAGGTAATGTTGAAGAGGCTTTTTTTCCCCCCTAAAAATCTACTAGTTGTATAAGATTGCCCAAAGGGGTATTTAAAGCACCCTGATACTGCTTGTAACATTTGTTGTACTGCTACCTTTCCAAGTATACAGTGTCCAGGGAAGGCAACTAGGGCAAGCAGAAGGAGCTTGATCTTGATCAGTAAGGAAGAACCAAAAGAGTCTAAAAGCAACAGGCAGTTTTAGTGATATTAAGTAGTAAAAAGGCAATCAGAGCAAGAAGAAAGATCACAGACAGTATTAAAGTGACCAAAATTTGCTCAGGCTGCCACAATTCACACCAGCACTGTTGTGTATCTACATGCAGATACAAACACAGCAATGCTCCAGTTGGTTTTGGAAGCACAGAGCAGTGTCCCAGAGGGGCTATGATTTGGGTAAAGCTGTGATATTGTCCAGCTATTACCTACTCTACGTTTTCCTCATGCCTTAATGGGAAAAGAACAAAAACTTACAAATGCATTACTATAATTAAATTTTCATCCACAAATTAATTCCAAGAGGTTAATGATGACTTCTGTCTAAATAATGTCTCACAGGCATCTGGGGCAGTGCCTGCACTTGGTAGTAGAGCTTTTTCAATAAAAACTCTCTACTCTCCAGCATTTAGTCACTCGTAGTAGCAGAAGTTCACTTGCAATGTCACATCACCATCAGTGATTATCATATGCTCCATCCTTTGAAGGCATGAGACTAATGTAGAAGCTCCTTTTGGAATTGTGTTTGATCGCTTACGTTGCTAACACTCGCATGTTCAATGCCACTGAAATGATCAGAGGACAAGTCTGATGCAGTTACTCAAATTATCTCCAGGACATTTCTCCTTTGCAAGAACTCTGCTACCAACTGCAATTATTTGTACCCAGTAAGTCACTTTTCTAAGACAAAAAGCGCAAAACAATCAAAAAACCCAGTGTCCCTCTGTGGATCACACTTAAGCAAGTCCAGGCCGGAGTTTACAACCCACGATTACTTGAATTCCTACATCAGATCCCACAGCAGAGATTGTTAGGATATACCTGTCAATCCATTCACAACAGTTACAAAAGAGATCATGCAAAATGTTTGACAGCGCAGACAACAAACTGGGATCCTTTAGAGGGTAAATCAGTGTAAATTATTTGATTTGAGCTGCCTTAAGTCTTACATCTTCTGCGCTAAGACTAGCCAAATTTCTGCACGTTACTTGACGATTTTCAGAACGTGCATCAAGCAGATTTAAAAATACACATCTTGTAAAGTGCTCTAGCATTATCTACATCAATTCCCAAGTCCCAAAGAGCTTGTGCATATTTTTTGTAAGATGCATAACCTGAGCTTCTCTGGGTATGCTGGCTTCTATTACTATCAATCTTCAAGCTGTGCAACCAAGGATACTTTAACTGTCTCTAGATCCATACGCTTCCTTTTCTCCATCAGTGGCTGCACAAAAAGCAACAACCACGGGCTAGTACATTCCTACTTCAGTCTTGTGACAGTGACCACAGAATATTGGCCACCTCTAGTCATGCTACACCTGTGGCAAGTGCCCCTATGCCTACAATAACAAGGAAGAGCTGGCGATTTAGCTGGTTGCAGAGCATTTTCCCCTGTCAGCCCAGTTATAAGTTTTTTTTAATCCTTTAGTGGAATCTCAGGTCTTTTCTATTAATTAGATGATGTTTCTACACCACAAAAAGGAAATATTTGGCAGAAGGCCTCTTGCATTCAGTTTTATATAAGAAAAGATCTAGTCTTTCTCATGGGGAGATGCAACAAGGCAGGCAGTGGTGCACTGAAACCATGAGAAATCTCAGACAATATTTGTGCCTTTGCACTGTCACAAGCACATGTGGATGTATGCCATTTGATTTTCTTGTGCAGCAGTTCACTCAGGAGGAACTGCTGTTGCTATGTTAGGTAAAAACCTATAATAACAACTGACCATCTTTAGAAAGTAGCATCATTGCGACATGCTTTGTGGTCAGGGTGCCTTAAGGATAGCTTCAACCTTGTCTCAGGACTTATGTAGACCATAATTATGAATGGCATGGCCACAATACATCATTAAAGCTTTGAAAAATTAGTGTTTTTCCTTGTATGCTGGTGACATGCCTTAAGTGGAAAAAAACGTGTTTTGGAGTGAAGCTGTCCACACAAGGACTTGTATCTGCTATAGCTCCACTCAAATACCTCATGAAGATGAGCTCTTTCTAAACCTTTTCCTTCAAAGAACGCTCTCCTCAGTCACCTTTTCCTGCATCTTCTACTCTTCACACAGCAAAACCTCTGCACTTAGGGAGTACAAGCTGTCTATTTGTGAAATACATATGAAATGGTACACCAGAGCAGAACATACACACGCAGCTGCTGTTTTGGCTCAAGCCTAAGCGTAGAGCAGCGAGAATCACTAGGCAAGTCAAAACATATTTAAGGGACATTCTACAATTTCTGTAGCCTGTATCAGGGCCTGGATGGGTCACTTGCTCTTAAGGTTACTAAGTACCATTCTGTTAGTAAAGCTAATCTATTGTAATCAAATAGTAAAGCTTATCTATTCTAACACATATTTGACTGGTACTCAAAGCTACAAAGAACGCGCACACAGAGGCAACAATAGCTGTGCTGATCTGTTGGTCCTGTAAACAGTCAGGTACGTTCTCATGATGATGTAAAAATTACAAGTGTGCAGCCTGAGAATTTAAGCCTCTGATCTCTTCTTTTCCCTTAGCTGGTAATGCTAAGAGGAAAGAGTGATCCTGGAAGTACTCTAGATGAGACAGCCCACATTTTCATAAGCATTTTCAAAAACCAAATCATACTGAAGTGTTGTATGTATCTCGACACAGACTACTTACAAATAGTAGCACATGCAAAACAGAAAAAGCAGATGAGCCTTCATAACCTTTTATTGCATAATTTCCTATTTAGGAGGCACATTTGATGATTTGTGCTTATATACACAATTTACTGACACAGCTGAAACACCATTGTAAAAGTATTTGGCCCTCATTGGTTTTTGATGCACTACTTTTTCCTTTTTTTTCTCGTCTGTAGCATCCATCTTAATCCTCTAACAGCTGCTTAAATGGACATTAAAAAAAAAGATTTTTGAGATCTTCAGTAGAGCTGGTTGGAAAGTGCTTTATTTTTCCTGGGCAAAACTTCAATGGAAATACAAAATAGTTTTCATCTCAATTTTTCAAAGGAAAAATTTCAATGTTTTGGCTGGAACTCAAATACCAAAATGTTTCAACCAAAACCCCCAAATATTTCCATTAGGAAATGCTACTGCACAGTGCCCTTGGAGATGCAATTCCAGGTCTCATACTCTCATTTCCCTCTATGCCCCACGATACAGCTGATTTCCCTTTTTCCAGACGAGCGGTGCTGCATCACCAAAATTGTATTTCCTAATTCCTGGTGGGACACACACACTAGAGAAATGAATGGGGATCTGAGGCTGCAGAATACCAACAAATTCCCACACCACCCCTTCAGCTTATCCAGGTGGAAACATTTTGGATTTCAAGAAACAGTTTTCAAGAAAAAGGTTTCCCTGGAAAGCAAGGCTTTTTTCAAGGTAAGCTTAATTGAAAACCTGTGATTTCTGTCAACAGGCAGTTTCAAGACAGCTATTTTGTTTCAGCTGGTTGAAAAGATCCTGCTGTTGAGTATTATTCCAGATACCCATAGTTTGAGTGCAGTTAGCTACAAGCAGTAAGACTTCCAAAGCTTTCTAGATCTGGGCACTCCACTTCTGTGAGTTTTGAAATGAATATCCCGATCCTGCAGGTGGCACTGAGTATCTCAGTCTATGCATTTTTCCCCACTGCTGCTATTTTCTTCAGGTTTTGTCAGCAGCTGATTCAGACAGGGTAATGCCAAGCAATCTAGTCTGGTAATAAGCGTTTCACAAGGTTTTGAGTCCAATGCCTTTGAGTATTAGTGACTAAAATGCTTTTCGATTTAAGTAAATACCAGACTCGTTTTACCTTGTGGCGCACAAAGTTGCCAGCAGAACCCAGAGCATCCCCTGGTTGCTAAGGAAGCTTTTGGATGTAGAGGAAGATGACCTTCTTTACACCTTTGATGGAACTCTTGCCTCTTCATGCCACTGTATCACAAGCTAGGAGAGGCTCGTTCTGCAGAGGAGCAAGTGGAACAAAGCATTTATAGAGCAGCAGGAAAACAAGCCAGCACAACCTTGGGCATCCAAGAGCCCCACGGTTCTCAGGGGAAGCATGCCTTCTCTGGGAACCATTAATTTTGGTGCTAGAAAGTTTGCCTGAGAACTCATAAGTGAAGCCCAGCCTACATCCCTTCCCAAGGACAGAGGTGAGAGGGCTGGAAGACACCTTACTGAACTCATGCTTGGGTTGAATTTGAGCATCTCCCCTTGAAGTCCTGCCTACAACTGAGACTTTCTGCCAGTGTGCTCAGCTACTTCCTTTAAGTTACCACACCTTGGGGCCTTCTCTGCTTTGCCCTTCCAACCAAAATGCCTTGTTATGCTTCTGGGCCTTACCAAGCAATGCAGAAGACAATTTCTTCCCAAATCTGGTAATCAAATCAGTTTGACCAGCCAGTCATCTGCAAAAAAGACTATTTTATGTACCACGTCCAAGCACTGGCCTACCTCCAGTGTCACGTCTCCAGCTGGGAAAAAATCTGGTGCCTCAGAAGCAAACAATAAATCCTTCCCAAGTCCTGCAGGCTGAAGCCCTGAAACGTGAGATTTGGTTACAGCTTTCCATTTCAAAAAGTTTAGGAACACACTGAAACCAGGATAGAACTTCCTGTTCTCCCTAAGAAGGGAAGGAATACTACCACATACCAACTAATTTCTCTCTGTAGTTGGATTAAAGCACTGGTATCCTTCAGACAGACACGTAGGGTTTGCTTCCATTGCATGGAGGTATGTAGGGCTATTTTGAATGCTGGGGGTGGGTGGGATATCATCTGCCCGGTCCTCCAGAAGGACATGAGTACCTGCAGTCCTATCTCAGACCAGCCTGAGTCAGATCTCTCAGACACCTTATGTTTTATGTTCCTTGGAGATGTTCTATCTGTAAGAAACTGAATCAAGTCCCTACTCTCCCTATGAGGATGTTAAGAGCTGATAAAACAATCAAGTTTTTTCTTTTCTTAATTTGTTCCAGGGCTTAGTAATGTCACTGTTACGAAATTTCACTTTCACTTTAGGCTGAAGCAGTCTGACTTTGACCAGCCATTAGATCTCATCCTGCATGCCAGCAAACTGGATCCATCCCGGCATCTTTTCACATGTAAATATCCACGCAGTGCTCAGGGCACCTCAGTTTCAGCTGTGATACCTAAATAAATTGAGATCTAAAAGCTCCATGCTTAAGCTTTGACTCATTTTTAAGGCTCTCTGTAAATTATTACACTGAATCGTTCCTCATGAAGGAACACAATGACTGAGCTCTCTTGCAACTCTTAATGTAGCATAGAGAGGCAAAAGCACTGCTGGTATACACCCTCATAGACATTCAAAGGTCACACTCACCACAGAACTAAACTGAGAGTGGGGATTGAAAGCATCATCAAATTTGTATTTTCACATAGCAGAAACTGATTAGCTGACATAAATGATACTTTTAATTACAAGTAGTAAAGAAATATTTTACAAATATTTTCGCAGATTACACTCTTCCCACGTCCAACAGGTGGTTTATACCAACCTTAAACTATTTACTGAAAATTCAAATATTCATTTTCAGTCAGACTGATTTGGGGTTGACCAGGGCTGGCACAAAGCGGGTAAATACAAGGAGAAGAACCAAGATCAGAAAACACCACAACACTTTGCACAGCCAGAATATGCAATAGCCAGTGACTGTTCCAATTACCGTATACCTTTGAATGTCTACTCTATTTCTGGCTGCTGCCCTTATTTACTCAGTCTACTTCTGATATTTCTCCCTCTATAGAGCAATAAACTTTTTTTAATTCACTATCAAAGTAGTTCCTTATGCACCAGTTTTGGATACTGTGGCAAACACTCAGTAGGAGCATGTACATATCCAAATGATATTAATACACAACCTAGAAATTAAATTCATGTGCTAATATAATTTGTGATATGATTATGCAGTTTATGGGTAGCTCAGATATCTTATGGATCTGCAGTTTATCATGCACCAGGGACTGCCTTGGCTGACTGTACTCCCTTGACCATCTCTCCCAAGAGATCATCTTCTTTAAGTACAATCTACTCCAATATGCCATTAAAAACAGGGTAATATCCTATTACCTACTCCAGCTATGCTTCTGGAGAGCCAGTTAGGGTAAGTCTTGAGCCAGGAATACAAGCTTTTTGAATGGATTTCCCTTACAGAGGGAAGATTTCTGAAGCTCTGTAGAGCTTGGGGCTAAGTCTCTCGATCCCTCCCCTTACCAGGGGAAAAAAAAATAATCTTCACCCAACTTGGACAGGGTGGAGGCTCTTGAGGGCCCCTGTTCAAGGAGCAATGCAAGACACTGCATAACAATAAACATGTGTATACCAACGAGACTGTACACATGTTGAAACATTATGTGCACACTCAAATACCTTGCTGAATCAGGGCCACAGTAAATGCATTCTTTTCATAGAAACACTTTTCCATGGACCTGATCCAAAGCCCACTGAGGTCAGCAAGAGTCGTTCACTTCAATAGGATTTGGATCAGACCCCATGAGCATTTCCAACTAAAACCAGCATTGGAATTTGTGCGTGCCCGTGCACTGAAACAATTTGGGTCTAGTTCACTGTAAACCCTAGACTCAAATACTCCTCAGCTCTGGGAAAGTCAGGAAAGCAAGCTTGATCTTTACTTTGCCCAGGCCCTTCTTTCAAAGGCTGATTCAGAAGAGGTTCAGAATCCAATAAGCATAAGCCTTCGGAACACTCATACCTGAATGAGGGTCTAAACTTAAAACCAGCTGGAATATCTCTGAGGAGGAGAGTTTCATCAGATCTTTCATATAGTACTGCAGATTAAGAGTAAAAAAAATGATTAAAGAACAGCTGAAAAGACGTCTGCTGAGGTATACATTTTAGGGTCTTCCTACAAAGGTAAGCATTCTATTTCCTAACAGCAATATAAATCCATAAAGACTTATCTATGATTTCACTGATAGATCACCACTGGAAAAAAAAGAAAGAGGGGAGAAGAGAAAAATCATAAAAGCATTCCACCTGTATTGCTGGCAGATGGCTTATAAATGTCGCACAGACTTAGACCTACTACTGGCTCATACAAGAGGTATTAAATAAACTGCTGAACATCTGCTGGTAAATACACAGCAAACAAGAATGCAACTTAGAGCCAAACATCTGGCGAGTGTGGGCCACATCTCTGCTCATAAACTAAGCAATGTTTTCTGCTAATCATTAACAGAGTTATTGATTTTAGAAGTGTATCACACAGCTATAATTTTGTCAGAGAGTAGACCACATGAGTTGTTCTTTTTCTGGTTGTTTCATTTTGTCTTATTCCAAAAGTCCGTAAATTGACGAGCAGGACAAAAATTATAATTGACATCATCTGTGGGAAATATTTCATAAAACAACAGGCCCAGATGTAGGATTAAAGCCATGTGGTAGTAAAATACCACACTGAAAAAAGTCCAGGTTCCATGATTTCTTACGAAAACAGATGTGCTATTACTCCACTCTACTTGTTTTTCAATGCTTTTTACTCCAAATAATTCTCTCTTTTTTCCTCTTCTTTTTTTCCACAATTGCACTAGGGAGAGATCATAAATTGATTGCAGATGGCAACTTGTACTTCACAATCCTAACTGTCACAATCTTTGAAATAAAAATAAATGAAACATTTTGTGAAATTATATTGGGCTGTGTTAAAAGTAATGAAGATTATACAAACATATGTCTGTTTGTCATTTATACAGCACCTTCAGGCATGACAACCAAATCTATTAGACAATACTTCCCTCCATGGGAAGCAGTTATTTTCCAAGCCCAGGATGTACTGAAATATAGAAGGTAACCTATAGTCTAGTACTCCTTTATCCCAGCCTCAAGATGGTCTGAACCTCCTGCAACACAGAACATCCTTGATTCTCTCACATACAAAGAGGCAACATGGAAACAAGACAGAACAGTTCTGTGCATCCTGCTTTGCGTATCATTTCATATTAGTACCTTCTTGACAAACATATTGTAGAGATCCATGAAAGACAGAGGCTTGTATGGTTTGAATCCTAATTGTCAGTGCTGTGCAGAATGGCAAACAACTGTATTTCTTCCTAAATGACTTACTAACATATGGACCCCATTATGATGCCACTAATTACGATTCATTAAGTTCTGAATTTATGTAGTTTCACAATGGACTCAGAGATTCTCCATTTTCCAGTTATCAGAGATTTTGTAAGACCTAATAAAATAAAGGTCTAAATAGGCTTCCATCTTGTCACTTTAATGCCTTCAGACAAAAGCCCTTTCCAATACAGCCAATGGTGTTTGCTGTTGATTAAAAAGAGCTTGGGATTCCTGAAGGTAGAAAGAGGGAGGAAAGCCATAGATACTCATTTGAGAAAGGAGATGTTTATCTCCCAGCACACTTCGGGGGAAGCTGTGAAGAAAATGGGAATACGGCTCAGTTAAAGTGTAGCCCCGCTTTTGTTTCACAGAAAGGAAGAATAAACCAACAGTAGTGGGCAATGGGAAGAGCAAGAATGGAGGATGTTTTGGCACCACAGAAATCATTCAAAAACTAGAGCAGGAGCATAGTCAATGCCCACAATAAGACACGGGAGCAGACTGAGAAAAGCCACTGTTTATTCTATTAAATATTTATATCCAAGAGAGTTAAGAGGAATGCCTTCGTTATTCCCTCTCCCAGGCAAACCCTGCAGAGATTCGCAATCTTTGCCATCTGGCCCTGAAAACTCCACATCCTTGCTGTGAAATCTTTGCTCATGATGCAGCTCTCAGAGCACCCCTTCTTCAGTAGCAGCAAAACTTGGGCAACTATTCACACACCAGTCGAGAATCCCTTCTACCAGAAATGCCAGGAGTAGCGAGACTCAGTTCAAGATACCTAGTGTACGCTATATCTAATATGATACACAAGAGAGTTTTCAGAGACTGAAGCAGTGTTTGAGGGAGAAGGAGTGGGATTGAACTGGTGTTCAGTTGGCTAGAATAAAGGCTTTCAAGCAACAAGGGGAAGGCTTGGAGGAAGTTCAAGGCAGGGTCATTTGCTTTTTGTAACAGATGAGTCTGAAATCCCATGAAGACTGGTACTCTGGAGCACAGAAATTCACAGCACTAGTAAAGCCTCTGCAGAGGGACAGCAGTTTCAACACTCAGTCTTCCTTCCTAAAGAGGCATGGTTCAAATCCTTATTCAAGAAACTCCATTCTTTACACTGCCTGGTATTTTGGCCTGTAGGTTTAAGTCTTGTATGCTGGATGTGAGGCCTACCAACAAAGCTAGAAGCTCACGGAGAAAGACAGCAAGGGCTTTGCAGGCCAGGTAAATGCAAGAACTGCAGCAATAGCATGCATGCATACTGACATATATATCTTTCCATGCTTTCTGTGGCTCTATCCAACCTCTCCCTCACCTCCTAGTTTTCTGGGAAATGACATTCTGCATTGCAAGGAGCATAGCTGCAGACTTCAAATAAGAGGAGGGTTGTTTTGAATGCTTCTGAACACATTGCTCTAACCCATCATTGCCATGGTGGGATCTTTCTGTCTGCCACCTCCCCTCCCACTTTTCTCCAAGGAGACGTTGCTTAACTCAACTCACTGTAAAAATGACCTTGACTAGAACATTTACTGATTGTATTAAGTTTTGGGGTCTGCAAGGAATACTGAAAACATTATTACTGCTTTTCCTGTAAGTATTTTGCAATTCAAAATGGCAAACTTGCTCTTTCTCAATTTGCAATTATTTCAAACTGAGGTTGGCATCTACCATCAACATTCAGAGGGCACCTCCTCAAGTGAAACCTATTTTCCAAGGAAAAAAAAAGCATTAAGAAAGCACATATTTAATGCAATGCAGTGCCCAGATTAAACAAAACAAAGGGGGTACCTTTCTGAATACATTGTTAAATGGAAGTTCTCCTTAAAGCTGAGACCTGACATGCTTCAGTAGTTTCAAAGTTTGCAGGAATAGTCAAATAGTATTTCTCTTACCTAATTTTCAAAAATCTCCTCTCTCCAATAAGAAATACTTAAGTCCTATAAAATTTGAACCAGGGACATGATACTGTGAAAATCAGAAGATAAAGGGGTTCTCATTTGGTTGGATTTTTGTTGTTGTTTTCCAGTGTGCTTTGGGCCTTGTAGTCTCAAGTTATTTGAGTCTGTGATATCAGCTTGGTACCACCTGAAAATCTACACATCCTGGCCAATTGACTGCATCCAGCACAGCAGCCCAAGAAAATAAATCAGAGACTATGAAACGAGACGGAATTCAGGAGGTGCAGACAAGAGTAGACAGAAAATGATCCATATGAACATACAGCAGAGCAGAGGAAAAGCCTAAAATAAGATCTTGGTCAGCTGACTCCTGGCCCAATTTTCTATGGGATAATTCCAAGAACTCTCTCATGTTTTCCCATCATGGCTCAGGGGCTGCAAATGTTGCCCAGAAGAAGGCCTTGTAGTGCTGCACACTGAGCCAGACCCAGCACAGAGGAACGTCCCATTTACTGGTTTAGTTGGAGTATTCAGTGACTTGCAGGCTATATTTACATTCTTTATCACAGGAATTTTATTCTTTTAAAATCTGCTGCTGTTCCTGAAAGGGCCAGCAACTCTCCCCATCCTCCCAGTCTTATTTTCACACACTGGAAAAAGAGAGGGCGTGTCTTGGAGAGACTGAATAGGTCAGAGAAACAGATCAACAGTAAAAAAGGATGAAAATGGAAGTTTGTTCCTAAATCAAGATGCGCCCTTCAATTGAAAAAGGCTGCACGCCATTCATTTTCAGGCTTTTCCCTGCAGCACATAAAAAAGCCTAGAAATACATTTATTTTTCAAACAAAACTTTGGAACAAGTTTCTGAGCTCACATCTGATGGGCCAACAAGGCCTATAGACTACTCCTGTATCTACAATTTAAGACCTTGCTTCATAGCTGCTATCTCGTTCCACAGCTAGCAGTAAGGAAAGAGTGGGAATGGGGAATTCATGGGGTACTGCAATTAAGCTTTTGTTTCATCATCAGTATGCCTGCTGCTATTTCTGACATAAGCCAAATCCGCCCCACTGAGTTGCCTGAAAGAGGGGTGGTCGGTGCTAGAAGAGGATTTCAAACATTTAAGATGGATGAAAGGAAGCCCATGGCCATTAGCACTGTTGGAGACACAATTGTTATTATTAACACCATCTGCGACATGGACTTTCAGTCTTTGATGGAGGAAGTATGGTGCTGGAGACCACCAGCAGCAGTCTGGAGTGGGTGGAGTGGGGAGGAAACATACCACAGTAGCAGCAGCCACAGGATTTGTGATCAACAGCGAGGAGGATGGATCTGAACAGGATGTTGTTCAGTTAGCAGCCATACGTGCTCTTGGGCATTTGAAGCTCTACACGCTTTACTAGGAACAAGGGGAAACAACAGTTCTTTGACATCCATTTCTGCTCTGAATTAAGTCCAGCCATTGTAACAAATCATACAGAGATTTGTGTCTATCAGCAGCTGGTCAGAAGTCTCAACAACAATCAGCAAGAGAAAGTGACATTAGCAAAATCTGCTGCAAGACAAAGCTCTAACACTGAAAAAAAGTAACATTTGATTCTATTTAAACTTCCTGAACATCCTGGTACCAACCAACAAAGGAAGAAAACCAAAACAAGACATAACAATGCACATGCAACTCACACCAAGGTTACACTACACATAAAGAAGCATACAAATACCGTGGCTCATGTTTCAGGCCTTGAGAGCTCTCTTGCAACACAGCAGCCTTCCATGCTTGTGGAAGCATGCATTTGCCACAACTACATGAGCTAGTGTTGGCAGGACAGCCAGCACAATCATCAGCAACAGTGCTGACAAACACTCCCCTCTTCTCCTCCTTCCAATACTAGCATTGAAAGCATTACCTCCTGAAAAGGGCTAATTATGGTTGACCCCACCTTTTCCGTGCTGATGTTGGCCTTAGCAACAGCCACAAGATGACGGTACTGCCAGCAACAGAGATACTAACCACAGCTTCCCACAAGCTGCATTTCAAGCCACAGCAAATATTAGCCCTTAAAGCTTGTAGGAAGGCATATGACCTGACTGATAGGGCAGCTGATAACACTGTGTCGGCACGATAGTGTATGTTTTGTTGTCAGCTTAAGGCCTGGAGAGACCTTCTCACTTTCCACCAAAAGAGTAGGATCTTGGGAACTTTGCTGCAAGACCAAAGGGAATCAGGTGCAAGAGATGCTAAAAAACTGTATTAGAGTTATTTCTTCAGAATGGGCTCCTTAAGGAAGGATAAACATCTGTTTGGAACAGGCTACATGATAGCAGTCAGTGGCAGAGAACCTATGATTTATAACTGACTTTATTTCATCATTGTCATGAGATCTTTCTGCATCTTTTTTCACCGACAGCTTTAGTTTTGACTGTCTGCATAACTTTGTATCAGAGGTGATTTCTCTCACCTTGTTATTCATTCTTTTTAGATCATGGATGACAGGTTGAGCTGCACAAATCTTGGCACAAAATCTTCATTGGACCATCATGATCTTCGAAAAAGAGGCAAAGATAAACAAGAGGCTGATATAAATAAGGTCTTGTTTTAACTGTCCAGTCCTAGCGGCATTCCATGTCAAAGCCCAGGGCTAGGAATGACTATGTAAGCAAAGAAAAATCAGGATTTTTTTTTTTTTTTTTTTACACATAAGAAGAAAAACGTATAAATGTCTCAGTTTTGACATAGAACAAAGCTTTTGTCTTTGGCAGAGGACCCATGTCATTTGCCAAAAAAGCAATTTGTCTTCTTGCATAACAACAGATGCTAATGGGGAGCACACTCACGGCTCCATCACTGCTGGCCACCAGAAGTGGATTTGCATACAACCACCAGCATCCCCATGCTCTGCCCAGAGCCAAATCACCTAGGCTGAGCCCTCAATATCTCCTAACTCACCAAACATCCTTTCTTACATGTGGACCCAGGATCAATACTTTATTCTCTGGCAAATCAAATCCAGTGACAGGGTCCTTGGGGCTGTTTCTAGGCTCATTTCTTTCATTAGCTTTCAAAGATACAAAAGCCCATGAAGCCCTGTACTGGATGTCCTGCCAAGAGCCCCTTGGTTTTGAAGGCCTCAGACCTGTCTCAGAGGAAAACTCCCATCAGTCTCATGGCCCGAGTTGCCCGCTGAATCTAACAAGACACTTCATAATTTAGATACCATCAGCTAAGTTAATCAATTAGCATTTTACTGGTACAGAAAGAAACAGGGAGCCATGCAAAGTGTGTGGTTTCTTGGAAATAACTTGAAGAAATACTTTTTCACCCACTTGGGTCTGATGCACAGTCAGCCTCAAGCAAGGGTCCAGTAACTCAGCTGTCTAAATGCTTAGGAAAGGAGCCAGGGGTTTTCTGAAGTTCACTTTTCCCCCCTATCATTTACTATTAAGCAGCACTGTCTACTCCAGTAGCTACGTGTGATCTGCTGACCTACTGTAAAGTCCTTTTTAAGCAGCAGCTTATATTTCACCACTAATAGGATATAAGGCAATAGGAAATGCTCACTTGTTGTTGGTATCCTACATCCTTTCCAAATGTTGTCAATTCCATTAGTTTTAATTTCCTAGCAGAGCATGGTACAATTTAACATTTCACATGGTCAAAGCTAGTCAGCCTAACTCCATCTCAAGAACATTTTAAGTGAGCTTTACCCAGTTGCTCAGAATTATATATTCTTCCACACGGAGATTCAAGCATTTAACTTCCCTGTGTCCAGGGTTGACCAAACTACTGGCACAATAAATAGGTCAGTATTAGAAGACAGAAGTAAGAAGCCTAAGCCTTATTTATAAGTACTGCCTTCCAGGAGATAAAGGCCTCTTGAAAAAAACTTGCAAATAGTAGGATAGTGACACTTCAACAGTTCTTTGCCTATCTTTCTTATGAAGAAAGGCTGAGGGACTTGGGCCTTTTTAGTCTACAGAAGAGAAGACTGAGGTGGGATCTTAATGATGCTTATAAACACTTGAAGGGAGGGTGCCAGGAGGATGGGACCAGTCTTTTTTCAGTGGTGCCCCGTGACAGGACGAGAGGTAACGGGCACAAACTTGGACATAGGAAGTTGTATCTAAACATGAGGAGGGATTTCTTTACTTTGAGGGTGGCAGAGCACTGGAAGAGGCCACCCAGAGAGGTGGTGGAGTCTCCAACTCTGGAGACATTCAAAACCCACTTGGACGCCATCCTGTGCAACCTGCTGTAGGTGACCCTGCTCTGGCAGGGGGCTTGGACTAGATGATCTCCAGAGATCCCTTTCAACCCCTATCATTCTGTGATTCTGTGACTCCTGACCAGATCTTTGGTTATCATTTTACACACCTTTTTCTTCAGCACAGGTCTTTTTTCAAAGGGTAAGTTGTATAAGCATCTATAGTTTGCTGGCAAGTATTACAAGTCCTTTTCCTTTGGTCTTCCCACCTACGTCAAGATCTACAAAACAAAATATGATAATTTTTACCATTATACTACACTAACTGTAGATCTAGACCACCTATAAAACTAAGAAAGAGCACAAATAGCTGAAGAGTTGACCAGCATTGGCCACTGCAACTCTACATTTGTATTGGGATTCTGTCAGTGTAATGTTTCTCCTCTCTGGTAATCAACTCATGGAATGCCTGTTCAGTGTGTGCAGAAAGTATCAGTCTTAAATATTATTTGCAGTTTCTATGCACCATTGAAAATTTGAACAGGCAGCTGGACAGGACTCTGGAGGTGTTTCCCCTCTAGAGTTATGTGTTTTTCTAAAATGATGGTCAACCTGATCAGCTTGCTTATTATCCATCTGATAAGTCATGATATTTTAATCAAAGCTGGATAATTTCAAAATGAGAAGGAATAACAGTATGCTTGCATGATACCATACACAAACTCACATTTCCATATCTATCTATTTACAATTTTGGATCAAAGTACTAAAAATTACAGCATACAAACCAGCATTATATAAAAAGTTCCACAGGAGATTCATTGAGAAAACAGTCATAATAACAATTAATGTTTCAATCAATACCCTCAATTTGTAGAAAGCCTTGGTCTTCCATGACTTGCCAACTCAAAGCATTTGTAAATTGATCTCTCCCACTTTGGGCTGTAAACAGCTGTATACCCAGAAGCATTTTGCAAACATTCAGCAGGGCAATTAGATCCTGGCAGCCCTGGGAATGCTGCATTTCCTTCTTGGAAGAGTTTGTGTCTGGGTATTCAGGTGGAGGCTCAGTCAAGTCAGCTACTACATTGGCTCCAAGACTTTATGTGCCTTGAGGTAGATCACATCTGCTAATGCAGTGAGACTGTGTACAAGCTATATGCTCAGTCAAACCCTCTGAGTGCTGCTATAAAACAAAACACAGAACTTGGGTATTTGCTGTCTAGCACATCACATAAATGAAACCTCTTCAACCCTCCTCACCATGAGGGATACTCTGGGCTGGATTCATTGCTCTCTTAAGTTATCTTTGCATGGCACAAGCAGCAGAGTCGCCCTGTGCAGCGGAACTCTGCTATGGGAAACAGCAGAGGCACCTTCAGCACTTTACCTGCTGGTTACTCCTTCAAGTCAGCCAAAGGAGGGAATGCACTTAGGGTGACATGGGGGAGTTTATATGCACTCCATTGCTCAGTGGTATTACTTGGAGGCAATTCTTTAGTGCCTTACTAGGAGCTGCTTGTCCCAAAATCATAAAGCTACAGGTCCATCTGCCCTCCAATGTCCAAGCAATGCTTTGCTAAAAGAGCAATGTCATCCCCAGAACAACAGATGCTGCTCACCTGAAAGAAAGATTCTTTAAGAGAAGCCAGAAGACCATGGCTTTACACACTGAGCTACAAAACACGGAGCTTCCTCCCTTCTCTTAGCTGTCTAGAGCCCTTTGTAAGCATTGTATTTTTGCTATTGATTGTTTTGCAATTATTTTTATTCCATTTGGGGCAGGAAGGTTTTGTGGTTTTCCTTTTCTGTTTAAGATCAGAAACCACTGTTGATTACTTATTTTTATTACCTTCTTGCCAGGGTCCCCTTGAGCTGAGTTAACTATCTAGAGTTTTATAGTCTGCTCCACCACTGTGTCTTGAATTATGCAACTCTGCAAACACCTTGGCAATAGACCGTATGTCAAAGACATTGCAACTTGATTTTAACTATCAGTTCCTACTTTGAATTCATTTTACCCCTTTTAAAAGCGTTTGAAAGAGAGCAACACTGAAGCATAGATGGCATCCTTAAAAGTAAATATTGGCCAGGATGCAGCACAAATACCATACTGGGGCATCAATTCTAAATATAGGGCACACTGCAGTTAAGTCAATAGCATGATATGATATTGGTTTACCTTTTAATGAGATCCACAATATTAGTAAAAAAGTGGCAGAATAACATGTGGTACTCTTAGTTTGCAAGAGTAAGGCATTGCTTTTTGAATGCTAATTATATGGCACAGGCTCAAAATTGACTTTTAGGCACAGTCTGGATGCATGATTCTCCAGACCACAGTCCTCCCAAGCCAAGAGGAAGATAGCATTAGTCAATTTATTAAGCTGATGATGGCTCCCTTGCACGCTGATCTGCAGTAGCAGACAGCAGCAGTTCTGTGTAGCCCATAGAATTTCGCGAGAAGAACACCAAGCCAGTGTTTAGTGCCTTCTTTCTCCTCTGTGCCAAGATTTGATAGCTGTGGCAGCAGCATAAGGTACAGCAGTGTTTTAACCCCACATTAGGATGATGATGAGAATTTTAAGCACATAAGTGATTTGGGAATGCCAGTGCTTGGGGCAGGGGGGTGTGTATATCACTAAATCTTATATTTCTAATGTATTCCTGAAATGCAACCCATCCTAAAGTCCTGCCTCTGTTAGTATCTTATGGTACATTGTAGATCTCAGCAGTTTTTGAAAGAAGGCATATATCTGCTGGTTAGTGTACAATTTTCATAGCTACGTGGAGAACCAGATATGCCAATCCCCAAGGTAATCCTAGCAGACACCACCTACCCCCTTGCCTTATGCAGATTTTTCCCCAGGTGCAACCTCTGCACACTGTAAGGGCCAATAGCCCAGTGGTATCTGCATAGTTCCTTCCCAGGGAATTCAAAAGAAAAAAACAAGAGATATTCATGATCGCTGTACTGATGATGCCCCTCCCTTCCAGTAGGATGGCCTCCACAGGTCGTCTGCTTCCAGACACTAAAGCTGATCATCTCAATGTAAACATTTCATAGCTTACAAGTACAGTGATAGAAAGCAAACCTTTTGTGTTTAAGTCTATAACTAACTATCAGTTTGACTTCTGGCTGTGTACAAAATTTTGCTGCTTTAATGACCTACATCAATGCAAAATAAAAAGGCTACAGAGAAATTGCTATTCATAGCAAAATTGGAGTTGCCACCTAAGACTTTCTGTTGGACTACACAGCCAGTCCATTATTTTCTTCTTCATAGCTATTCCTTGTGCATTTTGACTGCTCTGCTAGATGGCTCTTCAGGGATTAAACAGTAATGTTTCATTTTTCACTGATCCTTAACAAAATACAGCAAAAGTTTCTACAATATAACAGAAGGGGTGCTGTCATTGTTCCAAGCATATTATATTTTAGACTAGCTGAATAACCTTTTGGGAGCCAGAATGCTGACTCACACATAAAACGTTACATTCTCTTATCCAGTAAGCCACATTTATGCAGACATGCATTCCCTGTTTTGGACTGGGGTTTACTCGTCTGTAGAGAAAGGGACTTTATTCTCAACTGGGGGATAAGATCAGCTAAGAATCTCATAATATTTTTCTTCCCATTACACTTGGCCAGGCCACTGAGTATCTCAGTTACATACGACCCACAGCATTAGGTAAAGCTATACTGAGTATCACCTCCTACTCCCTCCCATTGTGTGGCACTAATAGCGTGTGAGAACTCAATACTGAATTATTTTTCTTCTTCCCCTCCCACGTGGGTTACAGTCCCATCTGGTTGCAGCAGGAAGATTTGTTAATAAAATGCTACTGCAGCAGAAGAGAGAAGGCGGGGAGCGGAATGAAAATTAGCCAGTAGTTCAGATCACCATTTTCCCTCCTTGATCTGGTTGAGTCACGAGGACACACCACCTTTTCTTTCCACCTGCTCACAGCCAGGTTGCTGTTCCAGCTTGTGTCACTCACCCAGCAGAGGTTGGCTGCAACCGTGCAAAGGTGGTCACTACATCAACTGTGTTTCGGGTACATGCTCTTCTTGCACTAAGTGCTAAAAGCTACTAAAAAAATTTCAGGTGCCTTCTCATAATCTCTTATTAACTAGTCTATTTTTGCAAATTATTTAAATAGGAACAGCCATTCAATCATTAAGCCACTGGTCTTTTGAAGATCTGCTCTGAACTCCAGCAAGTCACTTAGAATCTAATTATCAGCGGTGTTTAAATCATCATCAAGGGAACCAAAGATGTTTTCTATAACGATTCAAGTTCTGCCTCCAGATTTGTTTCATCATGAGCAAGCAGAGGATGTCAAGATCTCCACAAAAGCAGATCATGAAAAAAGCAAGTTGCATACTGAGCTGCAGAACATCAGAAAACACTTAAAGATGTTGAAGCTCAAATAATTATCTAGCAAAAGCTTTTACATCATTTGTGTCATCACACTTAAACAAATCTAAGAAAAACTTCAAGGGCCTCAAATACTTGAGATGCATTTGCCAGAGTGTTGGAGCCCTGATAAAATTCACATAGAAAAGAAGAATAAGTTGCCCAGTCACCAAGACAAGGCAAACCCCATGAGGGGAAAAAAGTTAGAATCATGTACTCAGGCTTTACTCCATGTTAAAAATGAACAGAGCAGTATAGACACTGTCTCCTGTACTGCCAGTGATCTTTCCATTAATTACAAAACTAATATAAATTATTGGTCAGAACAGCAAATGAGAAACTTTAGTATTAGTCATGCACTACAGTACAGATATTTGTATTTCAGAAGTACAGCAGTGATTTCCACTAATGCAGTCTTCACTGTATTCCATTGCAGGAGAGGCTCCTGCAGATGTTGATATTGTTGTAATGAAAGTGAAGATGGGAGCTTTGCCCATTGATTTTGGCAGTGCAGGACCAAGTCAATTGAACTACTGCAGGGTTTGAAGCTCTACGTGTCCTTAACTGCTTGTGAAGATGAAAGCCAACTGGGTCCAGTGCTGGCCACTCCTAATTATTCTGAGTAGTACCATTCAATAGGAGTCATCCACCCTTCAGTAGCAGGGTCTAGGGATCACTTCTGTCTCAACCCAGCCCTTAAGTGGCAAATAGGCTAAGTGCCCACCCTCTGCCCAGGGGAAGATTTCATCCTCCCATTGGGTTTGGGGCAGCTGGTAGCAAGACTTCCACTCTCTCAGAGACCTTTATGCGGCAGAGAGAACCAGTAAATCTTTCCCGTTGTCTGTGGCAGGCTTGGCATCTCCCCATCAAATCCCCACGTGTGCAAACTTCTCCATCCTTTCACTTTTAACATGGATAAGAGAAACAAAGACTAACACATGTGTAAGAAAGGCTCCTCAAACCGTAGTTATGTGGGTTTCATTCTGGAGAAATTACTCTGAAATTCCATGGTTACTGTTGTGTAAATACTAAGTGTCACCTCAAAAATGCTCTCAATTTAAAGAAGAAAAAAAAAAAGAAAAAAGCAGCAATTTGACCCCAGCTGTGGTTACACAGGCACATTTTACTTTGAGGTCAGATTCAGCACTGATATAAGCTGGAACAACTGCCTCTGGCTATTGCAGTTATGAAAGCTGTGGGACAAAGGCCCACCTTCCTTTTGCAAGAATAGGTGTTCATTTTGTTTCCCAGAACTGAGGAAAAACTGCACCTGCTCAAACCCATTCAGTGTCAGAACTTCAGGGGATGTGCTCAAAACTGAAATTTCATTATCTTCCCAGATTGCCAGGGTTTGACAGAAAGCCTGACACATTAGGGACGCTTTAGGGAATGGGGCAACAGTTTGGTAAAAGAGCCCTTCTACTGTAAAGATAGTGAAGTTGAACCTGTCCAGGGCACTGAATAATGCTCAGCTGCAGTTTTCTTGTAGTAATACCAGTGTTCCTACTCAAAGGCGAAAGTTACTTGCTTTATGCAGTTCTAATCAGCAGGAACGTGATCGGTTCTCTCCCCAGTGTGAACTTTCTCTCCCCACATCTGCTTCTTCCCCTCACCCCCAGCAAAACAGAGAAAAAAGGAAAAATAGTTTATTAAAGAAAACAAACCCAAAGCTATGCAACTGCTGGTTTAGCCCCATTGGAGAAGCTTTTGTCTAGTTTTACAGGGCCTAACATGTGTTCGATCAAGTTCAATTTCTGAGGAGATCTAGATGGAAAACAATCAGGTGTTATCAACAGTATCACTGGAGCGACATCAAAGCCCTGCTTTAGTGCATGAGCCTTGATGCTCCCCAGCTGCTGCATACAGAGTCCAAGGAAAAGCTCCAGGATCTGACAGAGGTTGCAAGACACCTTGTAAAGATGGAGAAAATTAGCCAAGCAGGTGCCTAGCGTGGGATGTTTCTAGAAACTCCTGCCTCAGCACTATAACATGAAAAAAAACAGAAAAAAGAAAACAAGGATGCATTCTGTAACAAATACTTTTTTTAAAAAGCCAAAATAGCCACAAACAAGTATTTTGGAGATGGCTTGGCCCACAGCTGTTCATTAGGAATACTACGCACAGACCCTTGTACTAACCACTGCCGGACACGGCATTATGCCTATGGCTGTATTTGTTTTAGAAGAAACACGGACTTGCTCTAATGACTCAGAAGAACCTTGTACGTATTGTAACTTCTTATGAACTAGGACTTCATGCAGAGGTCACATGCCCTCCTAATTAGATACAGCTGCAATTAACATGCCCCTGGCAGTTGTCAAGTTAGCAGTCTGTTTGACAGTAAGGCTCTCCTGGTCATGCTCCCATCTCTGAATACTCCATGTTGCCTGGCCAATTCACGTCACAGTTTTACCTTGAAATAGAGGCAAAGGGGCAGGAACAGCGAGGCATGAGACAGCTCAAAAACCACACAGCAGCAGGCATGTCAGCTTGTCGGCCAGATACAGAAAGACATGCTGCTTTTAATTCACATGCCTCTTCTTGGGCAGTGGAAAAGGTTAAATGTGATTTGACACTTTGCCAATAGCCCAGCAGATCCATCCCTAAGTATGGAGGGAGAACTTCTAACCAATGCAAAAGGCCCATTTACTGATAGGACATCCTTTTGAGCTAAGCAACACATCTTACTCTGCCATGTGTCTCCCATCTGAACAGCTTAGGCTGCACATCAGATATAATCAGTTCCAGCTGGGACATTTCCTGTTTCCCCACAAGCTACATTAACCCCTTCTTTCTTTCTCTTGTTCAGAAGAGCTTTAAGCATAGATACTTCTCCCAAGCATCACAAACATCATTACCTCTTGTTCCTAGCATTTTGAACACTCAAATATCACTCAAGACTCATGCAGCACAAGTTTAACCCTAGCACTTCATCTAGTTAGGCAACACAGAGATGCCTGATCCATGACTAAGTGGACTAGAAAAGGATCTTTCCTGCAAATCACTTCACTACTAGACATTTCTTCTTAGAGATGGCCTTCTTTTTCTGGGTTTATATCCAGGTAGGTTAAACTAGGTGATACTCTGAATTAGATGTCCCTTTTTCTCAAAGATAAACCCCTGACAACAGAACCAGTCTAGTTACAAGCAGTGCCATTCTTAATCAGAAACTCTATCCTTCACCGACATTTGCTTGACCTTTTTAGGCCCCAGTACTTCAACAACCTTTGCAGGACAGGCCACCAGTGAAATAGGTACACATTTCCTGTTATAACTAGCCAAAAAACAAAGAAGGGCATAATCACCACTCTATTCCCAAGACACATGTTACAGCAAGACAGCTGGGATCACTATGAAGCTGGTCTAGCCAAATCTCACAGTGAATTCACAGGAGAGGTATCCAAACAGACTAGTGCATCACCTTTCCCAAAGTCAATGCCTTATGAGCCCATCTGGCTTCAGGACTAATATTAACAAGCTGTGCCACTCGCTCTGACCTCTCTATGACTACTAATTCTTTCCTATTCTCACTATCCACTCTTCCCAACATGTACTTGCCAGATTTTCCCCGAGCTGACAGGATATACAGGAGTGGTAATCAACTCCAGCTGATGTGCCTCCTGCATCCTAAAGCCTGCCTCAGCTACACTGGTATTTGTCACAGGGTTTATATGCATACCAATGTGGCACAAACTCCACGACACATACCAACATCTCCAGCAGCCATGCCGACTATCTGAAAGCCTACAAAGTACCACATTTTAAAATAAACACAAGTTTGCTTACACTGTATCTTGATCTTTCACCAAGGTCTTGGGCTCTGCCCAGGAGGCAGACAGAAAGACTCAGCTGGGCAGAAAGATGGGCTTGTGGTTAAGGCGCTGGTCTGGGAGTTGACACAGCTGGGAATGGACCCTGCTCCCCTGCCATCTTTCTTCATGACCTTGAACAAGTTGTTAATTCCTCCGGGCCTTAGTTTTCTTATCTTCAAAATGGGATGCAGATCTCTTAGTACACCTTTCCTGTAGGGACTGACCAGGAATTTAAGTCAAAATGAGACTTGTAAATTGCATTTCAACCATAGTTCCCCACATTTAAGCTGGCATTAACTTGAGCAGATTCTCTGGCTTACACAACATAACTTAGATGGACAATGTTGCAGCTAGAGGGGAACCTGCCTTGGAGGACAGGGCTAGAATTCCAAATTATATTAATAAATTAAGTGATAAAAACAATGTCAGAGGAAATTCAGTAAGCGTAATATTTTTACACTGAAGTGGGAATACTCACCTATGGCTAAGAGAAGAGGTGCAGAATGTGCAAACTGCTGGCTACATGAAGGGAACCAGACTTTGAATAAATAAGGCTAACCATCATCCTAGAGGACATAACCAGAAGTAAAAACTGCAAGTCATATGAAGTGCCCACTTCATTCTGCTTTTGCAAGACCTACACTGAATAATTATGCCCTGATTTGGACCATCTAGGGAAAGTCCAGAGAAGAATCATGGGAATGGTCTGAAGTTCAGAAATCATAAGCTGCCAAAAAAGACTGAGAAACTGGGGTTGCTTAAAGAGAAGAGAAATGGGCTGATGAAAAAAAGGGGAAAGAATTAATCCACGGTGGTCAGAACAAATAGAAATAGGATTAAGTTACACGTATTCAGGGAAACATTGGAACTAAAGGCATAATGAAGCACAGGAATATTTTTCTTGGACAGGACATCCACCATTAGGAGAATTAAGGACAGTTTAAAGAAAATCTGTAAAGAGTGACATAGTTTGATTTGATCCTGCTCACAGTCAGAGCATGCCCTACAAGAACTGCATTCCTCTCAGCTGCATTTTTTATTATTCTTTCATTTCTGTAGAGATTGGTTACCTACAGAGTACATCTCATGGAAATAGTCATAAAGTGAACATACCTGAAAACTTTAAGTGTTTGGGTTTTCCTCAGGTCTGGCTCCAGACACTCAGTCTTGAGGAACAGCCTCACCACAAGCATGTTCAAGATAGATGTTTTATTGTTACATTACACCTTCCAAACAGTGATTTCTAAATGTTTGAGAGAACAGAGCTTACCTTTCAAGCACCCTGGGTAAGCAAGATGTGCATGTAACATAAGATGATTTGAGATATCCATTGTTTCCACAGGTGTACCCAGCACCTTTACTTTTTGAAGTCATGTCAAGTGTTTTGCCTTGGTGACCTTGTGGTAACGAACACTGCAAAAATAATTTCAGTTTCATTTAGAACTGGCTGATGAATCCATAGGATGATTTTGTAACACCTTTAACAGAAGTCTTTCAGGAAAAGAATCAAAGTCCTATACTACAAAGGCTGGGCATTTTCTCCGTGTTGCCATTACTGAAAGACTCCAACTCAAAAAACAAGAGACTCCAAATAGTTGGATCCGAAGTGCCAAGTCTGAACTTTTACAAGGGTAGTCACTTATCTGATAATACAAAAACTCTTGCTAAATTTTAATTCCTAGTAAGTCACCCAGCTGTTAATTTTGAAAGATAAATACATAAATTACTGTACTCCAGTTACTAAATTAGTAATTTAGTACTAAATTAAATTATCTCCATACTTTTGGCCAGGGAGTTTTTTCAAGCACCAAACCCAATAACTGCTCACATTCAGCAAGTAACCCAATATGGACAAACGTCATTAATTGTGCATTGCTAAACTGCAAGCCTACAATCATGGAATATAACTTTTCAAGGTAGGTATGTTATGGAGGCAGATAAGAGAAAGTGGCCTCTGCAGATACTTGGTGCAGGTATATTTATATGAGGAGACAAACCACTGGTGCCATATCCCTGTGCCTATGTTAATGTAACTGCAGACAATCATTCTACAGCCTATAGTAAAATAGAGTTGGTGGGCTACAAATCTGGATATCGCTCATATGGAACTTATATACTTCCTACTGATGTTCTGGTTACTACTCTAGTCCCTCTTATATTTAGACATGTCTAACACATTTTAGGAACCTACTGGGGAAATTGGTAGATTGGGCCAGAACAGGAAGTGATCTCGGAGCAAGTCCTGAGAAGACAACAGTCTGCACAAGGTGCTTTGAGCAAGAGAATAAACCCTGTAATGAACAAGCATGAAAAAGAATGTATGGAACATTTCCTTCTCAACCAAAAATCTTGCACACGGATACTGAGAACTGAACTGCTATGTCAGTGTTAACACGCATGCTCTCATTGCCAAGTACAATCACTGTTCTCTCACCATAACACTCCCAGATTCTTCCTCTCATCTAGAGATGTCCCTAGTTTTTAGACTCCCCAACTAGGAGGAGAAACCATCCTTTCATGCCCCCTGCAAGGTCTATCAGCGGTGGTGAAAGCATTTTCCGTATTACTGCTGTTGAAGCCACACAGCAGCAGTTTTGTACTTATTTTTACATATTGCGTAAGCTCTGCCTCAGCTGAGAGAGAAATCACAGCTTGACTTGCACCCAGTTTTCACATTGGTTTAATGACTCTGGGGAGAACACTGTGTTTCTACTGAAACAGGAGAACCAAGAAGGCATTTTTACTACATTATTTACACACCACTGTGAAGATGCCACAGGGAATTCAGAACAAAACTGAACTACAGATAAAGTTACAGCTAAACACCAATGCATCTATACAACTGCTGCTACATTAAGTGAGAGCAGACATTTTTGTAGAGTACCAGCAAGATTATTTCTAGATGTAGAAAAGAAATAATCCTTTTAGATCCCAGTAGAGGATAAGATACCTGTCTGGGAAGCAAGCAGAAAACCAGAAATACAGTGAAAGAACCACAATTCCCAGAGTAAACTAAGGAATAAGCAGCAATCACCCCTTTCTTGGGGCATCGTAAATAACCACCCCTCTGTCCTGCTGCTTTCCTTCCCCATGAAAAAAAAAAAAAAAAACCACAAAAAAACCCAAACAACCAAACCCACACACCATTTTAAATTTGTACTGTGCAAACCAACCCTACAATTACAGACGGGCCTGGGGTGCAACTCTCAATATTAAAGTTTATACAAGTTTGAACATTTGGGGATCCTTTTTATTCACATATTTTTTCATTGCCGCTATCTCCAGTTCCCTGGAAGGTGAAAAGCATGGCAGCTATCTCTGGTTCTATCCCACAAAACTGTATGACTTAATTCTCAGAAAAAGAGGAAACTTTCTGGAATGGCCAGTGCAGGGCTATGCCTGCTCAGCTGTAGTTGTAAAATGCCTCTAGCCATTTATGTGTGTTATACACAAATATTTACTGGCTTTTCAATCAAAACCAAATATTTACTATTCTAACTGGAGCAGTACTTGGCAAATGTGCTAGTCTGCAAATACAGAGCATCTTCCTAAGGAAATACATAGTCAACCACCAAAGGTAATGAAAGCAAAAGAAAAACCACTCTTTCCACTATTAAAAAGACATTTCTTTCAGGTTTCCTAAAGTTTTGCCAATTACATAAAAATAAAGTCGTCACTGTTGGTTTATCCCGTCGCAGTCCATTTACTGGCCTGCTATAGGTTGTTGAGATCTTGTGACCCTTTTCTGAGATAGCCAGGATGGCTTCCAATCTGTATTGCTCTTACACCCCACCGCTCCAACTGATCAAACCTTCATCTATAAAACACAGGGAGTCTTGCTGCCACTAAGGGAACTTTTCTTGATTTCTAAAAACTACTAAGGATCACCACTGGAAGTACTGCACTGTCATCATTTCACATTACAGATGGGAACAGCTTTATTCTAATGGATTGTGACTAAGTCACCCTATATACACATTCAGACAGTAAAATTTGTGTTGTAAGAGTGCAAAAAACCCACCAATTTTAGAATGTTGATTAGATGTCTCAGTTTTTAATCTTATCTTCTCAGAATCCTTGTTCTCCCTCCACCTTTCCAAGACAAAAAGATGGTCAGATCTAAAAGGTTTTGTCTTTTTCTAGCCTAGGAAAGAATAAAAATCACATCCTTCCATGGAGGATATTCCACTCAGATCACTATTGCCCTGGTTTGAGGTAAAACAGAACCAATTTTCTGTTCAGTAATTTTACTTTGCAACTAAGCCTCTTTTAACTGAACTCTCTGAAATTAACAGCATATTGTGGAGATGCTGTTTGCTTTCAGACAGGTAAGACCTCATTATTTATAATTTATGCCAAAGAATGGTATGCAGAGAGGCTCCTACTTGTACAAATTGCTATAACACCCAAGGCCAGCTAACTTTGTTATTTGCCTTGTTGGAGGGTCACAAGTGGAAAAGCGTAGAGGGGTTGCACGTGCAGGGAGGAGCAGACAGGACAGGTGACCCAGAACTAAGAAACAGGGTATTCCATCCCATCTGCATCATGCTGAGGGATCAAAGGGTCAGTTTTCTTCCTTCAGTGGCTGCAACCAATGAGGATTCTGTCTCTTTGTCTGCCTTTGATCCTGATCCATGCATTCCTGAATCCAGATCTGGAATGGAGCTCACATCCATTGACGAGTCCAGTCTGGGACTTTACTAGTGCCTGCTGGTGAAGTCATCGTCATCCCAGGAGCTCGATACTGGGTTTGTATGTATTGTATATATTTATTTATTATTTTATTAATATTTCATTAAATTAGTTTAGTTTCTTCTAAACTCATAAGCCTCTTTTCTCTCTCCCTCCTCTCCTTGGAGAGAGATGTGGGGGAGACCATCTGTCATTCTTTTCAGTGGCCAGTCTGGCCCAAACCACGACAACTATTTAGAATTGTATTTACCTGACACCTTATAGAAGTGATACTAGACCATGATACAGTCTCATAGGCACTTTTGCAACACATTTTTAAGCCCATGAAGCCATATTTTATGGAGTAGTTTGCTATAAAATTACCCCCCCCACAGGCCCAGCACTTTTTTGGAGACTTTATAAATAATAAATACAAAAGTTATTTAACATAAGAAGAAAAGGTACTGGAAAAACAGAATTTGAGATCCAATGGTATAATTGAAATTGGGCAAGATTTTGCCAAGAAGCACTTTGGAAAACAGAAATTTGAAGTTTCCCTCTGCAGAGGAAAAAACCCACAACTTTTTTTGCCGATACAAGATTCGGATTTTGCACTGTCTTCAATATGTAAAAACAGTTAAATCACCTTGCTCACATATAAGTCCTGAGCATGTGCTTAGACTAAATAGCCTCTATCCTCTTCAGATAGGAAAGGATTTTCAGATGAGCTGTCATTAATGATATGCTATGCATTAAAGCAAACATTAACATGCTTTCTCAAGTTATTGCAGAAGAGAGCACCTTTAACATATATATAATAAGGGATCATTTTTATAATTTCATTTCCATCCCTGAATGTCAACCAACTTAAACAGAATAAGATCTGTTTAGTGTGTGCTGAAATGCAACTTTGACCGCATGTCATAAACAAATGGAAAGTTTTGCTTACCCACTCTGTTCTCTATGACTGAAGGTGGAGAGCATGCAGTAGTAGCTTCCAAAACACCAATATATTAGAGAAGAAAACCCCACACATTCTAATAACCTACACGCTCCAAAATTTCACTCAAAATAAGCAAGTGCTATGAACCTTAATTGACCGTAGCAGATTTGGAAAGCCAGATAGAGTACTATAAGAGTCAGACTGAACTAAAAAAAGTTAAGCAGATATTTGTTCTAGCTAATATTTCAATACAGAAGAAAAACTTAAGACCTCCTCCATTTTTAACATCTAATAACAAGTTTTGTTTATGGACAACTAAACTATTGATTTGTACTCTGGAATACTCCAAAATAGTTTTAAATACTCAATAAATAACAAGAATGTTTAATTTAAAATTATCAGTTTTATATAAGTAATGGTGCACAAAAAGGAAGGTTATAAAGAATTAACTGCCTATACAACTTTAGAGTCATGCAATAGGTGAAAAAGTAAATAGAGTGTTCAGTAACATCAGTTACATTTTCAGAAGGCTCCCTGATCATCTTAGTCCTAGTATTTTGGGACACAATGACATTTTCATGCTTTGAAAGCCTCCGTTAAGTCCTTTAGAAGGGGAACCTGGGTACCCCAATATGTGTGAGACAACCCTGAATTAAGGCATGCATTAGCCTAATCAATGTATTTTGCAGTTAGTATGCCCACAACACACCATCCATCACCAGTAACAAAGTTCTGCATTAGAGGTTTGAGGTTAGACAACCACACATTTGTTTCCTTCCTTCATCTCACAACAGAAATCTAAAGAAATCTTAACATAATGAAGGGGAGGGAGTTCCTCAGTTCGAATCATTTGTTACCATAAACCTGATGACTTGGATTCCAGTTTGGGATAAGTGTGTCATAAGACCTGTTGAAAAAAGGTCTATTTCAAATAATAGATGCAGCGTCACACCCATCTGGATGATCCTTTTGGTTTTGTCTTCATTTTGGGTTTGGTTTGGCTCTCTTGGAGTTTGTTATTTCACTTTTTTATAAAAGCTGCCAAATGTGGACCGTGGGTGTGTCTTGTTGACATCTTGCGGTGCACATAATATGACCATTTTGCTGATTGTCAAGGGGATATGATTAAGACCTTAAAATCAAGGGAGATTTTAGCTAGCAACATGCATCGAACAGCAGTAGTATTTGTTGAACAGCAGCAATTAAGCCTAATTTCAACAGTCAAGTATGACCACTTCCATTACTCTTCATCAATGCAACCTCCCTTAATCCCCAGCTGTATCATTTGTTTGAGTCCTCCTTTACCAACCATTATTAGGCATAGCTCCAGCCAGCCATCACTTTACAGAGAAATAACAGCAACCATAATGAGTTAAATCAAAGGTTCTTCTAGTCCAGTACACTGTTTCCAGCTATGTCCAGGAAACAGCTGTTTAGGAACAGAAACAAAGCAAGTGAATTATCCTTCTTGTGGTACAGTCTCTCAGCAATCAGCAGTTTAAGGAAATATTTCCTGATTTCCAGAACTAGACTGTTCCCACAAGATTATGTGCATCCAAGGCTTAGTGTTCCCTCCTAGCCAACTGGCAGGGGTTGGATCTTCAATCTGTCAACCCTCAAATGCTGCGGAATAGGCCAAATTCTCTGCCAATAAAAGTCAGTGACATTTCACTAGCTTGAAAGCTGTTAAGGTTAAGTAAGTACTTTGGACTCCTGTGTTAAAATGAAAGCATCCTGGGGCCCAGTTCTCATGTACTAAGGAAAAGATTAGAAGCAATCATGAATTTTATTTGGTGACCCCTGAGAAGCCTTAGCCGAAGTTAGAAAGAGGTCCCGTTTTGAATTTAAAAGCTAATAAGTAACTAAGAAAACCAAGTTTCAGATGTGAAAATATAAAACAAATTATGTAAAAGTGTTGCAACTAACTATCCACAGAGCTAAAGTGCTTTACAGCAGCCATGAATTTGGCCAAGCATTGATACAAAGAGTAGCATACATGGTAAAATGATATTATGTGGTATAAAATTAATCTTTTCAAAGATTCCTTTGGTGTAAGTTACTTCAATGACTCAGAAAATCCTTGCCAAAATATTGTAACATACATCACAGAGAGAAAGGTACCAAAGTATGGGATGCTCAAATTATTCTATGTTTTTTTTTTTATTAAAAGTATGAAGGGACCTCTAGAAGCCATCTACTCCAACCTCCAGTTCAGAGCAGGTGTAAATACACGAGGCTGCTCAGGGACTTTACTTAAGTCTTGAACATATCCAAGGACAGAAATTCCACAAAATTTAAGTCATGAGGTTAGAAGAAATCATTCCATTTAAGTTGCAAGTGTCAAACAGCAGTATTCCTCCATTACAGAGCATTCACATTACATTTACTACTCCCCAACATATCTGTTTCTTTTTGCTGTTCTGCTGAGACTCAGAAAAAATTATTTGTTTACAAAATTCTCTGCTGAGGTCTCCCTCAGCTTCTGGAGCTGATAGGAAGGGGAGAAAGGACAAGTTCCTACCACACCATTCATCACTTCAGCCAAAACATTGGTTAGAAAAAGCATGAACCAAGACATTATGTGTACATACATTTTCAGTGAAGGACTCAGAACTTCCTAATGGATCACAGGTGTAGAGATACAGCACCACCATGCTGGAGGGACACAGCAAGAGACAGGCAATAGCTGCAAGATAGCCTGAAACTGGACCCTGACCCATCCAGAGTCTGTCTTCTAGATCATCTCCTATATGGAATTGCCATGCAAGAGCAAGATGTTTGTACACCAACCTTTCCTCCTACCCCGTTTTACAAGTTCTGCCCAGGCCCCTGGGAAGATCTTTCAATTCTGCTCTCTTAATCTTGGCTGGCTACTTCCAAGCAGTCTTTTCTCTGCCTCTCCTTGAGGGGCAGGTTTTCAGACCCCTGCTAAGATGTTGTTACCTGCTTAGTCCTGCTTTCTCTTCAAGTAGATTTAGTGGTCTCCAGGCAGAAATGATCAGAGTTTTGCAGGACCCAGTCTTAACAGACCACAACATTATTGTGAATGAAAGCAAAAACAGAAAAAAAATCCACAAAGAAATACTGGCCACTACAGGACTCCAGACAAGCCAGTAAGCGATACAGTCTAGGTAATAAGCCAGCTTCCGAACCACACATGCATTGTTCAGCATCCCTGCTGATACATAAGGGAACAGACTAACTTCAAGAAGTGCTGGGCTTGATGAACAATTTCTACCCACCTGTCCTGCCCAAACCACAGACTGTTTCCAGAAGAAGGGATTAATTGCATCAGGCATCACATAGAGCAGGCAAAACATTACTAGTATTTTCACTCTCCTGGACATTTGACTGCACAACATAATTACTAACACTCCTTGGACGGAGTTCCTCATCACTCTACATGCCCCATTAGTTGGGAGGGGTGGCTAAATACCAGTAGCCAACATCAATTAAATGGAATGAAAAGAAGGAAGGTCCTATAGCTTTAAAATGCTGCTTCTAGTTTCCTCAAACTCCCACCCCTTATCCATATAATTAAAGGAAAGATATTTATGAAGCTGCAGCCAAAAATTAATTTAGCAACATATTAAAGAGTTGCAAGAAAAATCAGATGTGGGAGATGCATCCTCAACTCAGTATGTGAAACACAGGGAAGCATTCTGCATACCTCCCCAAGCACAGAGACAGGGAATTCTGGTAAGTTCATCAGTTCAACCACCATCACTACTTTGATTACTCCAACAGTCACAGAGAAGGGACTATTCAAGACAAATCACATACACTGAGTAGTCTGCTGCAAACATAACACATATCAGGCCAACACAGTCTGGATCTACAACTGGCTTGGGCAAGGAAGAGCTGCCTTACCTCAGTAAGGGCAGTGTTTCACAGTGATTTTCTAGCAAAAACCTAAGCACCATCACTCCTACCACTTCCCCACAGTTCATGCACAAGGAGCTGGAAAGCTGAATAGGAGTTTTATGCAAGCTTCAGAGTTTTCTGTGGACTAGCAACTCACTGGCCATCACTTTGCACATGATGATGACAAACCACAGTTGACGCTTCAGGAGTTACCTGTACCTTAACTGGTCTTGTTAACAAAAGAAAAGTGAAGTTTTACATCCCAGGACAAAGAATTTCAAGCCATTCTTTCCAGCCAATCACAACAGTATGTATCAATGTCTGTCTTAATTCTTCAAAGTGCAAAAGAAAGGAAGGCCAGGTTTTAGCCACTTGCAATCTCACCTGGACCAATAAATGTCTGCAAATTATGGCGAACCTGCTTAAAAAGCACGTCTAAGTGATGTCACCCTTTTTCTGAACCTGCAGTACCCCAGGATTTACAATATCCTCCTTGTACTTAAATCAAAGCATCACTGCTTGTTCTGATAAAAGCTTTAACTTCACAGACATTACCCCAACAACATGCCATCAGTTTAAACAAAAGGGTCAAATGTCAGAATGCATCACAAGAATCAGCCTTATTTTTTTTGTTCTCCTCAGCTGCAGACAATGCATATTGGTGAGCTACAAAGGGCACACACAGCCGTGCAAAGCAGGTTGGTGGGCTCACCACAGCTCTGCAGTAGGTTGACATGTACCTTCTTGTACACACATCCATAAAATAATACCATCCAGTGTCCATTATCTCTGCCAAGGGTATTGTAGACTGCGGTATCCCAAACAAGCCTCTCAAAGATATTCGCACTTTATGGGACCCAACACAGGTCCTATAGGACACACTTACCATTCTGAAGCACCTGCTAACACTGCATCGCTTCCACAAGCTGCCTGTGTCTGAAGCAGAACTCATCTGCCAGCTATTTGTAGACCTGCAGACAAGTAACAGCGAGTGAATCAAGTCTCCAGACCTTCAAAGGAGGATTTTCTTGAGAAAAAAAGCAACCTTGTATCTCTCATACAGCCCAACTCAACACGGTTCACTTTTACTCTTTGCTATTACCTTTCAGCTGCACCAGGCAGCAGCAAAGCTTCCCAGGCCTCATTCCTTTGCCACCAGACTCACCGAAGGACCAGGGCTGCGGCCACATTGCTAAGTCTTTCATTCTTAGCCCTTGCTCTCAGCAGTGCCCTCAGTAGTCTCTCCTTTTCCAAAGGGAAAAAGCTCTCAGACTTCAGGAGACCTTGTGCAGAGAAGCTGAACTCCATTCCTTGCTGCTTCTCCACAGTATTTTCTTTTCCTCAGGAGGCCCCTTCACAGCAACAACTTTCATCCAGGCAGTATTCCTCAGCTAACATCCTCTCCCTATAAAAAGGGCTCTGCCACAAGCTCAGAACTGCTACAGCTCATTCTTATAGAGTAGTATATTCCAAACCTGATCTTTCCTCAGCTTACAGCTCTCCATTAAAGCAGCTCAAACACACTACTTGCAAACCAACCTTCCCCATAAGCTCCGCCCGTTCCTTGCTAAGAAACCTAGTGCAGGTGTGGCCAATTGAGCAGGGCTGGCCACAGCTTACAAAGGTGTAAACGCCTCCCATGTCTTACCAGTGACTACAGGGGATTTACTTTCAGATTTCACTGACATAATGCAATTAAAAAAAAAATCTCTTTGGGTATGTTTTAGGCAATCTTTTGATTCACAAGAATCAAAGTTATTTTTAGGATGCCCTTTATTTGAAATTGAGGGAGTTCCCTTTATTTAACAGCTGCAAAGAATCAAGAAGAAACACGATGAGAAAAGTAGGTAGCGATGAACAAGGTGTTTCCAATTGCATGGGAGTGGCCTGAAGTAGCCTGTTTTAGCACCTAATTAAAGGAGTATCTTCCTTTCCTTACAATGTGAATTGTTAATATAGCATATATGGACAAGACAGAGAAATAACATATTCCCTATTTATTGTATTGAGGGTTTTGGTAGGCTTCATCAGAGGTGGCTAATCTGTGTGCCATAGACCTGGACTGGGCTGCCAGCGCAGCTCACCCAGTGTGCTTCTCTTCTACTGCGCCATATCCTGAGGGCCCCCAAGATGTTGACAGTGAGGAATCGTTCAAGCTATTCTATCTCTTTCTAGGACGTTCAGTCACATCCCCCTGCATGCAGATGAAAGCTGTCCACCCATAGGTAACAAGCATGTGCTTTTGTCCATGATCAAAAAGTACCTGATGACAAGACGCTCTGCTCATGTGCAGTGGACATCTTCATTCTGATCACACAAATGAGGAATATAACTGCACTATGGAGAGAGTGGTTCATCATTCACAGGGTCCTTGCACAGTCAACAGGAGTTGCAAGGTCATGGCAGGCTGCCTGAAAGTCTCTTCCCAGTCAGAGAACATCAAGCAGTCAGATGTAGTCAAACTCCAAGCCCGCACTTCCTATCCCACTCGACGACAACAGCACTAACAGTAAAGGGAATGCTTGCAACTTTAAAGGATTGTTTTCCCCTGGAAGGTAAAATAGGAAGGCAGAACCGTAAAGTATGTCTAATTATGACACTCAAAACCAAGCCTAACTGGAGTTGATGGAAGTCTTTTTGTTGACTTCATTTGGCAATAAATCAGGCTCATCCTTAGAAGAGTTCCTTGTTTTCCCCTTTAGATCCCATATCAGCCTTACAGCGTTAGAATCATGTGTTGGGAAATCTGTGATAATATCTTTATCCTAATATTGTCAATTCATGCTGCCATTAAAGAGATGGAGAACGATGAAAGGTGACAGAAGAGCTCCGACTTCTTTTATCTTCAATAACACAGCTCCTCTCTACAGTATTCCGCCCTCTTTCTGGGTGAGAACAGACTTTCTCCTATCCAGTTTGATGCTTCTCCCCAAGCAGTAGCTCAAACTAGCTGATCAGTGACTAATGCAGAACAGCAGTGATTATCTGCATCACTTTTGAAACATAATCCTTTAAGGGGTCATAGCAACAAAAATGCTATCCGTGAATACCATCTTCCCAAACCCAAGAAAGGAAAACATTTATGGTTTTCAGTTTGCACAAACAACCTTCTGTCGTCCTGGCAACTTAGTTCCATCTGGAACATCCCATCTTCATATTTCAGAAAATATGGAATGAGGGAGGACAGGAAATATCCAGCCATTAAGAGTTCATGAATGATTTTTTAAAAGTTCTTTGCTTCAGAATGGAGATAATTTTAATTTCCACTCCTTTTTGTCCACTCTACCACCATATGCTAAACTATTTTCCCTTTCATTGCACTTTATTTGACCTCCTGGTCAAAGTGAGGAAACATCATCCAACTAATTGTGAGCACCTGCATTGGTGCAAGTGTGAGGGGAAACGCCTAATTCAGTGGGTCAAGGAACTCTCTGCTGATATACAATATTAAGACCTGTTATTTCCAGAAAAAGCAGTCTACATTCATTATTAATGCAGTGGTGGAGGGACATGTCAGAAATGCTACTCCTGGTAGTAAAAGTGGTTATAACTGCATCATTTTTGAGAAAGGAGGCAAACTGTAGTTTTCAGAATTGTATGGTCTGCGTTTTCAGCAAACCTCTCTCTGTTGATATATTTCACTTTTCTGCTTCAGTCTTGACCAAAGTGAGTGTATATATATGTGCACTCTGAGTACACAGAGACACGTTGCACTGCCTTCAGCAGTACTGACCACACACACGATATGCTGGCTATAGTACATTTTCAGTGCTTTTTCTGTTTAATTTTTAAACTGGACTGTCTCTAGCCAGCCACCTCATTAAAGCTGATAGATTTATAATCCCCAGCTTAAGAGTTTCTGGACTGTGGGTGGCCTTGGACAACTTGTGAAATTTTGCATGCCACCATTTTCCAATTGTAGAATAGGAAGAAGAATCCCTCTTACCTCCCATACACTGTCTTGCTGCTCGGAATAAAGCATTAATATTTCAAAGAGGACCTGCCTATTACAACATGACCCTCCACTGATTGTAACAATGGAACCCTAACCACAGCTGGGGCTTCTAATAAGAATAAATTAGTGCTGCTGTTGTAAAAACAAATAAATAGCATTAATAACTCCAGAAGAATTCTGTCAACACAGATGATGGGCAGGACTGTCATAGTATTTTATTCGCTAGGTTTCTAGAACTTTGCTTTTGACTTTTTACCTTCTAGACACAGCCATGTTACAGAAGCCTCCCCAAAGAACAGTCTCTGTCTCTCCATGGAAACAGCTGAGAACTCTCCAGAGAGCTGCTAGTGAGATATATGCACTGTCTGTCAGTGGTGAAGGAGTCAATTCAAACCCATGGTTCAAACAAATGCACTTTAAGAGCTCCTAATGTTTGTATTGGCTTTATGTCTGCAATGCTATTTTGAGAATGGCCTGCCTGAGGCATTTTTCTCATTTCCAAACTGAAAGGTACTTTAATGGGGCCATGCCTGCAATGGTTTAGTTCCTGTGTTGGGCTCCTTGCCGAGGCTTCCACCTGCCTATTTAATGGCAGAGTTTTTCAACTGCTCTGCATGGAGCAATATCTGGACTTTAAAGGCTTCTGCAGCAATGGTGCGCTGCATAGTATTCTGCGGCACGCCCACCTTCTGTCCCGAGGCTGAGAACAATCAGAGCTAGGCAGAGCAGGGAAACAGTAAGAAAAAGTAATATTTAGACAGTAAACTTTCCAAGCATTCAGGAGAGAATGGCTTGCAGATGTATATATTTAAATGACATTTACACTCCCGTTGTTTCCTTTAACTTGGTGCTCATCTTACTCTGGGTTTCTTCTGATGAAAAAAACAATATTGGTGAGAGCTGTGTTCTTCTTGGTGAGAAATAACACCCTTCCCTTTCCCTCTCAGATGTAATGAATGCTAAAGAAAAAAGTAGCATTTTGGAATTGTGTGTGTAGGGGGAAGGTCTCCCTTAGATACACAAGCTTAGTCCCTTGGATTGTTTTCACCTCAAAGAGATAGCGAAAGACTTCCCATATCCAGTACAGGGGTCCAAAGCAGAGCTGGCGCAATATTTTTGTATCACCCACTCCAAGGCTCCAGGTGGAAGGAGAAGAAGGAAGGAAATCTAAGCATGATGTAATTTTCGGGTCCATTTTTCCTTTGGCAAAGACACATAACTAAAGCAAACTTTCAGATATTTCTTTTATAAACAGGGAGTTCAACAGACATGTCTACAGTCTTTTCTTTCTCAGTAATCTTGGGATACTTTGGTCCATCCACAAATGTGCCTGAGTCTACTCAGGTACATCCACATCTCTGAACATAATGTCCTCTTAAAGGAGCCTACTTATGCTGCAGTGTTCAGACCTCTGCGCTGAATATGAGCACAAAAGGCTCAGGCAGTTTGGCATCCACTTGTGATCTTTGGAGATACAGACTGTAAATATGATCCTCACTTCATGTAAATTATACTCTCACTAGCAAAATCAGTGAAAGGATGTAAATTTATACCAAGGGATCATTTTCCTTAGACTGTGCCTTCTTAATAAACAGTGCTATTAAACAGGTTGTCACACCTAATGCCCAAGGCTAAGCAATGAAAAATGGCATCTTACACTTCTGGTAGTCAGCAGAGAAAAAAAGAGAAATGAAACTTCTTTTTGAATTGTTGACTGTTTTGGTTTTGTGTAGTTCTCTGGATACTGGGTCACTGCAGTGTCACATCACCTTTACAGTGGACCAAGCTTTAGGAATCAGCCATAAAGGCAGCAATAGCTCACTACTGTCAGCTAAGGCCGGAGTTAAATGCTGTTTTCTTCTACACGTGTAGCAGGGAGGGTAAGGGGAAACGTATACACCAGACACTTTATCTTTCCTGTGGATCAGTGCTTTCATTCTACACAAATAACTCATATGTGAGTGGTGAAAATTAGCACAACTAAAAAGCAACAGTTAAGCAAAGGTCATTGGGAAATAATAATGCTACCTTTTCTATAAATAATTAGGATATCAAAAGCCACTCAAAGTCCAGTCCATCACTCACCCAAATCAAGGACTACAGACACTTTTGCAGGCTTTGCAACACACTTGCCATATGTTGTATCTTCACTGAAAATTTCTATTCAATTTGCCCAACGGCCTCTTCCCAGATGGCCAGGATATTTTGGCATCCAAGTCAGTAACATCTCTATTTTTGATTTTCTGTCTTGGAAATTGTTTTTGTGGTTCAACCACAACTTTTTTTTTTAACTTCCTATGATTGACATATGATCTGAGCTTGGCTAGAGCAAAGGGACATGCTGCATGACACATCATCAAGAGAAAACCTGCCCAGATATAGAGTTTGTATAGTCTTGGTTTGACTGGCAAAGGAGATCTGAATCAAAATATTTGACATGTAGAGAGGCTGACCTATGAGATTAATGTGAAGTCAGGAGGAGAAATTAGATGTCTAATCTAACGGGACCAGTCCTACATATGGTATACTTTGTAGCTCCTTGGACTTTGCTGAATTGACAAACTGCATAGCAACCACAACTGAAAGCTTGTCACTCCAAGGGTCACTTTGGTGCTCCCCTGCCCACAGAACGTGACAAGCTGGAGCACACAGTCCTGCTCAGGCTCCAGCTTAAGAGCATGAAATAAGAGGCTGAGCTATCTCATCCCATGCTGATACATAGGATTTGTTTATCCTGAGATGGAAGATGAGTGAGTCTGCTGATATTTCTAATAACTCCTGATGCAGAGTGCGTCTCTTGGTGCCATGTTCAAATAATTGCACATTTGTGTATAGAAATTCAGAAGTATTGATTAAGTTACACAGTGGTGTATGGTTACGTATACATGTCACAAGCAAACCAAAATATGATCATATCCTGTAAAGTCATTCCTTTCACAGCTGAGGAGTCTGATCTGGCTTTTTATTATGCTCATTTAAAATCAGTATTACACCATGGGGACTTGACTTACACAGTGTCAGTGAGGGAAGAATCACGACCTCTGAACCCAGCAGACTTAACTAGGACTCCTCAGGATTGCTTTTATTGTATGGTTTTGTTCGTATGCCTTTGCATATGCACTTACAAAACAGCAAGTACCTGATAAGAGTCAGAGAAAGCAATAATTTACTAAGAATCAAGTAGGTTAAATAATTATTGTGAAGAATTTATATAGGTATGTAAGTAACAAGCATCTGAAGCTCAAGATCAAGCTGAATTCAATGCAGATCAATATTTCTGAACGTATGTGAACTGCTAAAAGTACAACACACAACACAACTGTGTAACCCAACAGGAAAACAGCTGCACTTGGATTCATTTTACAGATGCCAAATGTCGGTTTTCATCAAAGCCTTCTTCCTATTCTTTTTTTAAAAAAAAAAAACACCCTAAACTGTCATTCACTACAGGACTGAATGGAAATGATCAATCTGCAGTCACTAGAAAGATTTCTGTACATATTGGATTGGATTCTACTGGAGTAGTTTGAAGCAAATATTTATATATACTTCCATGAGTTTATTTTCTTAGGGTGAATGAAAATAGTAACTTCTTGGAGCAGGGGATGAAGAAAATCAGACTTCCACAGAAACCACAACTGAGAAGAATTTGATAACAGTGGAGAATAAGGAGTACTATGATATTCAAGTTTCACTAAAGACTTATCTTCCTTCAGGAATTGCCTGTACCTTATATACTTAAAGCTGGTTAGCCGCCTTCCTTTGAGCATTCTGAAATACTGGTTTCAACAGAGGTATTTTGATGTTTTATCAGCTATTGGGAAACCAGGTCTGAGCTATTTTAGGCAGAAGTCAAAGCAATTCCATTTCCAATGCCTCAAGACATAACAGAGCAGCCAATTATTCCCCTCTCCCTCTTCAAGCACACACAAAATTAGCAATATCGCCCAATCGCATTTCAAAGCAACATAATCACTTTCTAAATAGGTTAAATACTGAGCCAAGACTGAAAACATACCAGAATAAAGGAAGGTCAAGAGAAGTTATCTCCAGCACCTTGCCCAGTACCAATAATTTCATCATCTCCATACAGAAAATAGGCAGGTATCATGTGATGTTGAGTAATGAGGAGTAAAGGGTAAGCTCTGTAAGGTTTCAAGGCTTGATAAAGTGTAGCTTAGCATGTAGAGGGTTTAGTGTTCTTTCCTAAACCTAAAAAATCTTTTCACCCTTCCTTTTCATGCACATTACAGCATCCTTTCTCAGTTCTTAACATCAATCTGTCCCAGACACCAATTAACCCAGAAGGGAAACCAGTAACTCACTTGAGCAGACCCTGCTGTTTTCTTCCACTGAAGAATTTCTAGCACTCTGGGATTCTTCACTGCAAGGGAGGTGTATGAGCCAACACAGACAGCATGCAGGAACAACCACAAAACCACAGATGAAATACGAAGAGTAAATTCAATCTCGATACCTTGCAAACTTGGAGGATCTCTGAAGCTGCACCTGAGCAGAGACACGCAAGTGGGGATGCAGGCACTGCGGAGCTCGGTCCTTGCTAGAGAGTTTTTCCTTGTTAGCGAGAGAGTCCTTGCTAGTGAGAGAGAGTTTGAACCTGCTGTTCTCGCTTGTATATCAGGGATTCAAGCACGAGTAGTTTTCCACTGTGCTTTGATGTTCTCCGACAGCAGGGCAGGAATCCCAGGCATGTTTGATAAGGTGCTTCTGAGTCCATCACAGGCCTGTTATCTAAGTGCAGATGTTCTACTTGTCAAGCACATAAAACTAAACAACGATCAGTGTGATATATGTGTTTTCCAACACTCCAGGTGCAAGTCACTTGAGCATATTTACAATCCTCCTTGCCGATCTTCTGTTACTTCCCCACAGGAGGTACAGAAACTGCTCTACCTTGGCATATCTGAAGAGAGAAACATTAGAAGGAGCATGCAGCAATTGGGGTGATTTGGATTGGTCAAAGAGCAACATTGTCAGCTGGATAGGAGAAAGTTCCAGTCCAGAGTGAAGACTTCAGAAATGAGAAAAAGTCATTGAAATCAGTTTATTTTAAATAAATACAATTTATTTTACCTAAGATTGTAGAACACCTGGTGCAAAAGTTTCTGCTATGTCTATAATAACTCTGAATTCTGCTCTTATAGATTCTCTTCAGGAAGGGAATGTAAAAGGCCTATGTGTTCAGTCCCTCCCAAAGTCTGCTTTTCCATTTGGTTCTTGCTGAGAGGATATATAACACCCAGGGAAATGGGTCCCAAACACAGAGGGGACCTGTAAGTATGACTGTAATCCAAATAATAACAAATTAGAAAAAAATCCATTGAATTATTTTTTCCCATTGAAAACTAAGCAGTAATTGCATTCTTATTATTCTGCAGGAAAGAAGTGATTGCCACAGAATTCTCATCAAAGAAAAAAAAAGATCACACCCAAATACTTTTTTGGATGTCAACATGCATTTCAATGAATAAATGAATCCCCTTCTATGGCTGAAGGTGAGTAGTTCTCAGTGTCTTACAGCATCTGCATCCCCAAAACTTGATTTTTTGCCAGACTTCATCACTCATAAAACAGTGCAGTATCAGACCAGATCCTGCAGTGTAATGTAGATACCATCCAGGTCCTGGGGGAGAGAATAAAACAAGAGAGGCTTGGAACTATGGGTCCCATGAGACAACACCACAAAACAAACGCAGAGATTTATTTCTATTTTAACTAAATCCCATTTTCTGATGGGGAAATATTCAGTCTAAATTGTCTTTTCTGACCTTATTTATTGTTCAAATACAAAGCTAGAGGATGAATTGCATTCATTCATTTCATAACACCAGAAGCAAAAATCAAAGTGCTCTCAGTCTAGTTTCATTTCATATGTTTTTAAAAGTGTTTTGTATTGCCAATAAAGTAGCAAGTCTTGATTTGTGCAGAGCTCATGATAATAAAATTGCACACCAACAACACTTTTGTCTGGAGATAAGGTCAAAGGTGGAAAAGACAGATGTGAAAAGATACATCAACCAAATCAAGACCTTGACTTGAAAAGCAAAGTAATAAGTTAATGGCCCTGAAACCACAGTTCTCCATGACTTGTTCAAAGCATGTGGATGGACAGACTGTTTTTGACTAAACTGCTTCACTCTGTCAAATAGTTATTTCTCATGAAAACTCATCTGAGCTTTTCAACCCACAAGAAACTTCCATTATATTGTCTTTTCATTCAGATTTGGAACTGAAACAAACATCGGCTTGTCAGTTTTTTTTCAAGATGGAAATTCTCATGAAAGTTGCTCAGCTCTTTTGGTCATTTGTCACGAAAGATAAATGATTGTCCAAGCAGAAGTATGCCAGGGCTTCCTCCATGCATTAGAAACATGAAAACAACTATGGGTGCCCTGGCTGAGATCAGCTTGAGGATTGCCCTCCTACCAGACACTGCCACAAGGCACCTATGTGTCTTCTGCTGGACAGCTCCAGAGGGTCAGCGAGAAGAAAGGCAAAAATGGCAAAGGTGGTAACAGTGGTACACTCACTACATACCCATGTAGAGCCTTCTCCCTAATAAAGCCAGTTCTGCTATTGCTAACTATGAAAACACTGAAGAAATTCCTCTGTTTCCATTAGATCATATAATAGCTGTTCAGCTTCCATAGTGTCAGGCTGAATTCTGCAGAAGCTTTAAAAATTCCAAGTTACTCCCATGCACGCAGGTCACAGCTTTTGTGTTTTGTTCATTTATTTTACAGAAAACAATATGCTTTTTTCAGTTAATTTGCCAACAGTCGCAGAAGCTGCTTGTCTGTACTCTCCTGCCCTGAACATTATGAGTAGTCATCGCATATTTCTCACAGATTTCCTTCTTGAATGACCTGTAACACCCTGTGTAAAGGCTTCCTTTGTTAAAAAATGACCATACAAATGGGCAGCACAGGTAAGGCTTGGTCAGTTCATACTGCACAACCCTAGAGGAAAAAAACAGACACTTTTTCACTGGAAGTTTAAGTGAGGCAGAACTCAGTGAACGAGACCCATTCACAGAGACAATCTATACACAGCGGACTGTATTTGTCAAGGCCACCTCCACGTTGCCTTGTACATGACATACACAAGGATGGACAGTTTTGCAGAAGCCTACAATTGGAATATGCAATTCATCTGTGCAAAAAAAAACCCAACAAAACAAACCAAAATAAAACAGCAAAACGATACATTTGAACTTTGGGAATCGTTCAGCTCCAGAAACTCTGTGCTCAAATTCACCTTCTCCAGTCTATTAACCTGGCACCTGATCAGCATCACCTCCAGCTGAGATGAGAACCATTTCTCTTTATACAAGGCATACGGAAAAGGTCTAGGAACACACAAGCATATCCAAAACTGGACATGCAGAAAGGGACTTCCTTACTCAGCTTGCCCTAACTAAAGATATTCTCCAATCTCAGCAAGATGACTACCTTTTTTTCCTTGTTGGGGTCCTTCTTCAGAACTTTCTCCCGTCTTTCAAATGGTTCTTCTTTCCCTTGCTGACAAGCTCTTTTCTGAGGTTGTTTTTCAGTTATGGAGCAAGCAATGAGATTTATTTGTTTAATGCCACCCTATACACACACACACAAATCTAATTTGAACAGTCCACCATCTCTCCTTAACTTCTCCTTCAAAGTACCCCAGACAGGACCTTACTATCATGTTTTTCAGTGGTGCCTTGAGAAGCAGCTGAGGTTGTACTTGCAAAACAGGATCTAAGTATGGGAGGAGCGAAGCATGGCACTACTGTAATACTCTGGATAACACAGCAATACTCTTGGATAGTGCAACTATTCTTCTTAATCCCTCCCCTCTACGTTTACATCCCAAACATCTCTTTCAAAGGGCAGGGCCTCAACACAGCTGTTGATCTGTCCTTAGGCCAAGAGGCCTACTTCTGGCAGTCTTCTGGCAGAGCAGCTCTAGATGTATCTGATTTGAGCCTTCCCAAAGTAATGTCATGACATCCTGGCCTCTGTCCTGCAGATGGCCACCACCCAAGTGCAAAGACTCTGCTGTTTCTGTGTAATTCACAAGAAATCCTGATAGCAACCTATCTTGTAGTTATCACTAACAGCCGGGAATCCAGGCCATTTCAGTATCCAGCCTGGAAACTGAGTTACTACTAGTGACTCACTCAGCTTCAGAAATAACTTTTGGTCTCTGGTATAAGTCCCTGGACTATTTTTCAAAGGACTATTTCCTTTACACACCCACTTGCACGCTGAGAACCTAACTTTCCTTCTTGTCAAAATCTGGACTGGGCTCTTAGCCTTCCAAATAAATAATTTCCAAGCTCCCATTAATCATTTATTTTTCATCTCCACTCTAAAGATTATCCTTCCCTGGTAATTTGAATCTGGATGACATGGAAATTTTGGATAAATTTGATTTCTTTTGCTCAGCAAGTGTCCTGCCCATGGTTAGTGAGAAGATGGGTGAGTTTTTCCAAAGTTAAAGTTGTTATGTGCTCTTTTACTCATTTCAAGTGTGCATACATTAAAAGCAGCCATTTTCCCAGGCAGAAGGCTACTGAGTGTTTATCTTTCAGTCACAGATGTCCATGCCATTTCCACGGAACACACGTTGTAGCTGGCATAACTAGTGACACTGATTACATTTCAGTATGTTTTCTAGATCTTCCTGGTGACCTAAATATCCCCAAGCCAAAGATTTCACATAAAAAATGCAGGATATACTTCACATAACCCCATGAAAATATGATCCCATCCCACCAAAGAACCGTAACTCATTCTTCACAAAATGCCTCACCATTACTAGGTTTTGCCAGCCTTGTAGCAGATGCTGCCAGATTCAAGAAAGGAGAGAATTTTAGCATTTCTTTTCAGGGAAGCCTTTACCATTCAGCATTTCATGAGTTTATTTTCCCTCTTACCTGTTGTACAAATACAGCCAATGGCATCAAGACTGGCATCCCATGTTCTGTGCTATGGACCCTTTTGAGTAAGACAGAAATTCAGCTCTAAAACTAGGAAGATGCTAGGGCTGGTGGGAAGTTCACAGCTGTTTTGATCTCTGTCATTTTACTAGAAGGTCTGCCATGCAGACAGTGTTCAGGTGTGAAGAGGGGCAGGGACGGGAGGTTGTGGGGTGTGTTTTTTTCCCAAATGCTCTCTTTCTCTCTGGAAATTGTCCCATTCAGCTTTAGCCAGTATCTGGATGCATACCTAGCTTGTCAGTCTCTGAAATAGCTCAAACGGTGTGATACCACTACTCCTACCCTCCAGGCAATGCAACGCATAACGGATTAAACCCTTGTCTAGGGCAGAGAGCCATCAGGGAATTTAAACTATTCAAACAGATTTTTAGACATTTCCTGTCTCCTTTCTCATATGCTCACATGAGGCCTCTAATAATACTGAAGTTCTGAAAGAAACATGTGACGTTATCGTATACAACAAATACGCTTACAGTTCTATTGTATTCCAAGGCTTCATTATATTCAGTTGCCATGATTCCATCTTCCCTTTCTATGCAGTAGCCCAGACACACTATATCTCATCTCCAGGAAACAAAAATTTATTTTGTAGAACATGAATTCCTTTGCTTTCTCTCTTTACAGCTCCTTCTCTAATACTGATAGGTTTTCAGCATTATTTCTGTCAGTGCTGTCACTCCTCAGTACAGGTTATCCTGTGCTAAGCAGTGACACATTTACTGTGAATCACTGGAAAATGTTCACAATTCCTGCAACAACTTATTAAACTCATATAAGTATTTGTGAGTGACTATAATGTTAAATTTCTTTCAGTTCTCCTTTGGTTCCATCTTTTGGCACTCCTGAAATATATTAACGTACTGATATCAGTACTTACTTACCAGTAAAGCAAATGCTTTATCAGCAAATCATGGTACTTGAGAGACACGGCTTGCTATGGCTTTGTATTTTCCACAAGATGCAAAGAATTTTCCAATTATGAACACTATGATGCTATCTTTTCCTACCCATCTAAATCAATCCCTGCCTTTCTCTCTGAGAAGGAAAGCAACCAGCCCCTTTGATCAGGTACTTCAGATTACTATTAATAGTATCCTAACAATTATGCTATCTAAAATTGCAAACCTATTTCTAATACCCGAGAGTTTGTCCTATTGGTCTTTTTCAGAGGCTACAGATAATTATCCTATTTGCATTTAGTACCTGCAATCCCTTACTGCCTAGCAGATTTTATTTCAGCCTCAAGATCACTAAAGTGTGAGTTTTCTCCTCAAGGAGAAATTCCTAATGCTTTGGGCCACATCCCCTTCCCCTCCTGCCAGCAATTGTCTCTGAATTCTTACATTACTAACACCACAAACTACACTGTGCCTCCAGGACATTTCTAAAAGAAAAATACTCAGCTCATCTTTTTTAGCTCCACCACAGTCACTGGGGCATGGCCCAATGTCCAGAGCAGCATTCATTGCAGAGGCTATTTGCAATAGATGCCCCCTCTGCATCTACAAAAAAAACCCTAAATCCTGGACTGGTGGATTGCTACCTCATAGCCTTCCCATAGCCTTCCCATAGATCCATCTCTGGGCTGCATCTGCTCCTTGCTAGTTCCTGCTGGCCTTCCCTGCCCCACTCCAGCAAGTGGGAGGCCAGCAGGAGGGGCAGCTGGTCAGGTAGCCACAAGGCTACTGCTGCCATTAGCACAGAAGGCACAAGCCTGCCAGGCCCCATAGAGGCAATCCAGATGCTGCCACAGCCATTGCATAGTCCCCCATGAGCCAGTTATCATCTCAACATGGTGCTTCAGTGCTAAATCCCGATCCCGTGCCAGCACTGCATGAGCAGATTGTTCCACAAGCATGAGCTCTGCAACCCACGCCCCACTACGACATTTTGGCTTCAACCACAGCCAGAGGTCACAAACCATTATATACAACCAGCTTCCCCTGGGATCCGTCTCTTTCCTGGAATCATTGTCAGAGCACCTCTTTGGTTAGGTCACATCAGTTCAGTATGGCCAGCCTCAACAAAAGGGCACAATTTCACGAGGACTAGAGAAAAGATGAGGAGATGCTCTAGGGTGTGGTTGGTCCCACTCACAACCACTAGGCATGGTGCCACACTCCAGCATCATATCACGGCTTTGTGGTCAGGGCTGTGCTGGCTCCTGGCTGGGCCCCACACAAGTAATGGGAAAATAGATTGGCCAGCTCATTAGAGGGTCACTTAGCTAATGTCACCTGTTGCACAAAGTATACTCCTGGTAGCCCTCATCTTTAAAAGACTTGCTAATGCAGTTCTTGCTAACACTGGTGCTAGGCTGCTGGCAGCACTGCCATGTGTTACATCAAGGCCACTGCTTGTTGAACTGTCTACCAATGTTGTCCGTGTTGATTCTCCTCCTGGCAAACCAGCTGTTGCTATCGGGCAGCCATTTATTGTGGAATTTGGCGCTGTTCTGTCAGTTGTCTGCTTGCATAGATATTATACATTGGCCTGAATGATGATGACTTCCATTCTCAGCGGTTCAAAAGCCAAAGTTTCTGACACTTTCACTCTTTATCACTGAAACTCTGCTGCCCAAATTATCCAGATTAGTTGTAAGATGGCTCCTGTCCCATGGCACAGAGCTGGAGTACAAATCTGCTCAAAACATCACTCGAACCCTGTGAATTGCTGTCTGGCCCCTGAGCAACCTAATCTAACTCTGAAGTGGATCCCACTATGAAGCTGGCCTGCTTTGAGCAAGAGGTTAGACCAGATGACTTGCAGAATTCCCCCTGCAGACAACATTATTCTGTGGTCTAGACAAACAGAGGTTAAGTTGCAACTCTCATCCCTATTTTTGCTTCCAAGCAAATATACCCATTCTAGAGTTATCAACAGTCCAAATATAAGCACCAGGTTGGAAAAGACAACATCTTTTTAACCCCGTGGGTCACAGCACAGCTTCTACAGGATACTTCTACCTACACTCAGATAAATAGACACAAACTCATCTGCCTGTGCTCTTAGACCTGTGCCTAGCAAATATACCCTTCCTCTTAGCAGTTATGCAGAACTGCTTTTCCTGTGGTTAGGATACAATATAAAGAGTGTGAACTTACTGACATACTTTTTGATTCCTACCTGCTTTAGGCATTATGAAAAAAAAAATTTCTCCTTTTTTGCCTCAATATTCCCATCTGTAAAATGGAAATCATTATGGCAGAAAGATACAACTTTTTGCTATGTATTGATATATAACACTTCAATTTCTCTATTTGCTACTGTCTAGATCTGAATGAATGTGAAGGTTCTCTACAATTTTCATTCTAATGACTTCTTTAGAATACATGATATTTCAGTATTGACCTTTTAACTTTATGTTTATTGACCTCTTAACTTTATGTTTTAACAGGGGTTTGTATCTCAAATAGTCATTTAGATCTGGAGAACAAAATTTTTCATTTAAATAATGCCAAAAGTGTAACTTCTTGCTGGTTTTGCTCAAAATTGAGTGTGAAAATAAAAAAAAAACTGATTGAAACTGTCGTTTATACTGGAAGTTGCTCTGTCTTGCAAAGAAAAAAAAAACCAACCCAGCACTTCCAAATTATATTTCCCTCAAAAATTCCTGCCTTGTCCTCTTCTTAATTGATTAGGGTATTTCAGCTAATTTTTTATTAGCACAGAGGTTCTAAGGACATGGAAAAGAAACATGATTCCTCTCTCCTTTTTCACCCTAGAGCCCTCTGAAGATACTGCCATTAGAAGACTATCTGCCTGAAAAATCAGGTTCACTTTAAGTGGTAACTTTTAAGTTGCTTTTGCCAAAAATATATTGAGATAGTAAAGGAGTCTGATTGGTACGTTCTTCAAGGACATTTGAACCTTATGCAATGCACAGAGTAGACGTGAACGAACTTCATTTACAGCAGTAGACATGCATCATGTTTTATATTGATGTAGCTGAGTGGAGAAGCTTTTGTTGCTACTGTGCCTGAGAAAAATAAGCCATCTCCAAAGGCTGTGGTAAGCCTGTAGAGAATTTCACTCATTCTTTTCCTTAATTACATTGCTGCCAGTTGATACTATTTCATCAGAACCTAAATATCAAAGTAAGACATGATCCTGTCAATGTAGTAAAAATCCATATTCAAAAGAATCAGTTTGATATTTTGTGTTCTTGCTTCGGCAAAAATCTGATGATTCAGTGGTATTTTCAATTGAATAAGGAACATAAACTAAAACCCAGCTTTATTTGTGTTGTGATTTTCCTCATAAATTTTTGTTTTAAAACAGTTGTTATACATGTAAGGCATTTGATTGATTAAAACTTACTTCCCAACAGCAAATAGTTTTAAAAATCTTGTTCTTATAACCTTGTTTGATGGCTGAAGAATAAGATGAAATAAAAAAGTCTTGTGACAGGCCAATGGGAAAGACACAAATGGAATGGGATATAAAAGTCCACTAACACATTAAAGATGTACCAAAGAATGTGATAGAACATATCTGTGGTCACTTGAAGATGCCTTGAGTGGAGATAATTTCCCTGAATTATTATGTGATAACATTCTTGATCACAGTACACAAAGTTCAAAGTTAGGATTCAGAGTATTTTTTTCCTGCATAGGCAAAACATTTCCAGGCCTTTTAACAGTCATCAGCTTGTTTTTTCAAAGGAGCACAAACAACCAATTCAATTGGGTCAGGGAGACCAAGGCTAGAATCAGAAAACAGATATAGGCAATTCATTTATATCTGACCTAAATTTCAAGTCAAAATTCATGGTCGGATGACAGATAATTCTGCAGGTTTATAACGCTCTGTTACCAGCTTCTCTATATGGCTAAATATTTGTTGCCAGCTGTGAGCAGTCATGACAATGACTTGCAAGATGTCGTACTAACAACTGACCGGGACACATACTGAGCTGAGTTATTTCTTCTTGTAAAATGCAACCAGAGTGGCTCTAATAGCCACACCTGAAACAGGAATATCAAAGAAAGGGGCACAGTTGGCAGAAGACTAGAAAGACCAAAGTTATTCTCCTAACTTAGAAAAAGCTGATTACCATGTCATCAGACCTGCCTCCTTCGCTAAGACTATCTGTGAAATAAAGTATTGTCCACCATCAGGCAATTACTGCCTTAAAGCTTCTACCATTTCCCTGTGCTCTGATTTCCCTTTCCCACCATGAAGACTTTCTCTCATGTTAACAGATGTGCACAAAAAAAGCTGGAAAGAGAGAAAACTTTGAGCTGCTTCCCTTCAGTCCACTAGTTTGTGCAGCAAACCTACACCTTCAAATAGATCATCTGCTGACTCACAGCAGCTCTGGATCTGATTCACGATAAGTCTCTCATTTCTATTATGACTGATTTTAAAATGACATAGTATCACAGAGATTAGAAACAAAGCTGTGCACATCACAAACACTCAGGGGACAATACCTGCTCTAGAGGAACAATTCTTGTAGTTCTGTGGCCATACCATTAGCAACGAAAAGTCACAAGGTCAGATGCCTTCTCCATTGAAATCAGTGGATTAGCGTGCCTGTCACAGGGGGAAAATGTAGCTCAGGATCCCCCCCAAGAAACATCTACATCTAAATGAGAATGAGCAGCTGCTAGTTTGGCCTTTGGTCTCAGTTTTATTGCCAAGCATATAAAAAGAAATGTTCCAATATTTTATTCCTTTTTTCCCACAGCTGCTGACTCAAGTAACTTCCTTCCACCATCAGCCCTGTTTTGCTAGATATCCTATAAAGCTCTACACAGATAATAGCTTGATCTATAAAGTGATAGAATTGCCCCCTAGTCACCCAAGTATCTTAAGAACAGGGCATCTAATACAGTCATCCCAGATTTCGTGTATTACATTTTCATAGGAAGAACTAAGTATAAAGCAGACAGTACTAGACAACAGCTGCACTAATGAAATCTTTAGCTACAACAGATGTAGGCTATGAAATGTAAAGAAGAGACACACTTGCATGTTATTTTTTTCTTCTTTTCTCTGTTATCTGTACCCTGCTTTTTATTGTTTAAATGAAATTTCTGAATCATCGGGAGATTTTTGTGGTTGTATAATGGCTGGAGCCCATTCCTACCACCCTTGAATTTCACTGCAGGCATCTGGCATGAGCAGCAGAGCTCTGGAAAGAGTCTTCTGGGTTTAAGACCACCAAAGAGAAACAGGCTGTAAAAGAGATACAACTACAGCTTGAGGAGAGTGAAAAGGAAATATTATTAGTGGACATTTGTGAACTTTTTTTTTGTCTGACTGTAAACCAATATCAAACCTACTTAAGTAATGAAGATTTCAAAGTTCAGCTTCAGTAAAACCAGCTTTTCCTTGGTTCCATTTAGGACAGACAGGAACATTGAGAAAAGAGCCCAGTAAGGAATGGTCAGTATGTTTTTTAAGTGCAAACAGTGTTTCTGCAGTCAGCAAGGATCATTCTCATTAACTCTTCACAAACATTGCACTGAGACTAGCATAAAACGCCCATAGGGACAAAGATGTATGGAATGCTTTTCCAGGAGTCCTCATAACCTTTGTCATAACCTTAACTCCCAAGGCCACAGCTTTACTGCTGAGTCTGTGAGACCTGGACTTGGCCTCCCTGATGTCCCTGCAGCTCATCTGCATTGATGCTAATGTGATTCAGAGCACGGACTGGACCACGAGGCCTCTTTTGCCAAGGCCTTTTCACCACCTGCAGTAATTTACACTTCTGTGGTTTTCAACTGGTTTCCGAAGGAAATGAGGCTGATGTGAGCATGTTGTGTTTGTGGGCATGGGTGTGTTCGACCCCCAACCAGGAACTTCTGAACCCACTGGCTGATTTCAATTGAATTGGATGCAGGAGTACAGATCTCATGGAAAATGAGTTGTGATGGATAGAGATATGCAGGTTTCATTGGGGGCACTTTCCTGTGGCAAAACAAAAAGGCTTAGATTGAAGGAGGTTAGAAGAGGCACAAAAGAGATTCAGATAGTACCATTTCAGTCTCAATATAGAAACAGTAACTGTCCAAAGGAATAACAATACATTTCAGACACATAACCCTGTCAGAAGGAAGTGCAAATCCAAATAAGACAGCTAAAAAATGTTTGCAAAATGTTTATAGGAGATGGTCAGAATATTTGTGACAGAGCTTTTCTTCATAAAAGAATGCGGTTCTGTTAAAATGTTCCATGGAAAGAGATTTTGACAGTAGTGTTCCTAACATGTTGGAAGGCCTTCTAGTCACTTTCAGAAAAAAAAAGAGAGAGTTTGGTCAAAAACTTCAGGTTTTCAATTTGAAACACAAGTCATTGCTTCTTGCAAAAGCATGTGAAAGAGCCGTTGGTTTGGGTAGACTTATCTGCATTCCAAGGCAGAATAAAGAGAAATTTCAGACACCTGGAAGTTGTCATGAGGTGGAAATGTCATTGCTGTGACAAATAAGAAATAACTGTTGAAAGCACAGCCCCTACACTTGCCCACTACAGCCCCACGAGGAGGAATTCGGTGGAAGCAGGCTACTTCCCAGCCAGCTTTACAGAGCATTGGCCGCTAGGAAAGCTGTGCTTCACACCCAGTGGTTTATGCTGTTCATATTAAGTATTCAACCTCCATATTACAGCCTGCTTTATGGCCTCTTTCAGCTTACTTCGTATTGAACCAGTGCATCATTCAAGCTTATTAAATTCTTTGTTTTTTTTACAGATCTCCTGACATCATCAGCAATGTGTTCAAAACGCCCATGAACTTTCTATTGAAATGATGACTTCAGAAGTAAATACAATAAATACTTTTGAAAAAATCACAGTTTACCAACTTCTTTCAAAAACTCACTGGGATTGATTTATATTTTAGTGAAATACACAGTCATTCTCACAGAGGTGAGAGAGAAGGAAGAAATGCACTTTTTTTATGTACCCATTTCCACTTGTAGAAGCAGAATTCCAAATGCCCTGACATGAAACAGAAACTGCTGAAACCTTCATTCAGAAAACCTTCTGTTTCTTCAGACCTTGGCTGTGCAAACAACATTTCACTGGATTGGCCAAATAGCGCTTCCCCGTACACACACAGAAAACTGCAACAAAACTGAAAAAGTAGTAACTTTCATCTGAAGTGTTTTCTCCTAACAAAAAATTCCTTTTCAGAAAAAAAAAAAGATAAAAAAGAAAAATCAATTTACAGAGACTGCTGCAGTGCTTCACAAGAATGTTAATGTAGGCTTATTGGTCAAACTATCATTTTCTCTAGAATGTTTTAGTCTAGCTGCAGCTATTAGGCCCAGAAGGGGTTACAGGTGTGATTTTAAAAAAACAGTAATACCCACTAGGTCAAAATAGTGATTTTCATCAGCTTTTCTGACCCTTGGAAGCTTTCGTCTATACTAAAAGGCAGCACTACAAATTAATCTCATATGAGAAATAACACAACAAAATAGATTGAGGAGGGTCATGGATAAATTATTCCTCTATGGGAAACCTGAAGTGATCCTAAGAAAAAGAAAATAAAGTCTAACATCTTAAAAAAGGAGAGTACTCTCAAATAGATTAAAAAAAAAAAAAAGTTCTCAAATGAAAACCATGTTGATTATAAGTAGCATGCTGGTGCAAATACTCTGCTTAACTTCTTCTGTGCAATTAAATACTGTGCTGAAAAGCAAGCTTCTGCCTTGCAAAAGACAGATAATTTAGACCATGCTTCAGCATCCACATTCCAGTCTTTGGCTTCTCCAGTGAGAATGTGAATGAGGAACAGCAACTGCAGAGGCAACTATGACAGTAGTTCTACTCATGGATGACTGGCCATGAGGAAGTGCATTGAGTCCTCCACCGCTCTAAATACAGGCCTTTGATCCAATGGAAGAAAGCAAAGATCCCTCTAGGGTCTAGCTATGAATATGACCCAGATATTTTCAAATACTTTTTGAAACACTGTTTCAAAAACCTTCCATATTCAAAACTTGCATGGGACAGTGCTAGATCTCAGCTCCAGTTCTCTAATCCTTAACATCTTGGCTAGCAAAAGTTCTAATACTGTACCAAAATGTAGTGTCCAGAGAGTATTAAGCATTTAAGTTTTATACATTCTTACAATTTAATTAAGATTAATGTAAGCATCACTTGTTATAAACATTTACATACTTTGGCTCTGCTAACCAAGTGTATCCTCACTCTTTTTTTTTATTGGGTAGCTATAAATTTGTAGAGAGAGAAAAAGCCTATGACAACAATGGAGGTAGCGTGGCCCAAGCCAAAACAAATTCATATATGAGGAAACAATGGGAAGTTGGCAAAAACAACATGAAAAAAAGAAAGTTTACTGGATACACATAAAGAAAAGACCAGCCTATGTGTGTGGTATATATTTGTGCTAAGTCTCACATCTTTTCTGTGATATATATTTTTTACAAGGTTCTAAGCTTTTTTTATGAGGTGAATAAAACACACAAGAGCAAAGTCTCCAGCAGTTAAAGGGCAGTAGTAGATGTCTCTGCTATGCATTTGCTTCTAATAGAATTCCCATCCACTTTCCTTGAGCAAATCAAAACCGTTGTTGGAAAAAGTTCTTTAGAGACCAATGACCCAAATTATCCCTTCCCAAAGGAAAGAAAGAGGCATTAAACATTTGGAAACCTGCCCCCAAACATACATGCGCAAAAAGCACTGTTGAGCGAATGTAGTGCACAGTAGTCCCTGACGAAATCCCGTTTGATTCTGACCTCTGGCTGACAAACTTCAAAGGGCCTACAATAGAAACATGCCCCAAATCCCTGCCTTTCACTCACCCGTAAGAGTTTGCTCGGTTTATCTTGGAGATGCAACCTTTTCCCTCATTTGAATTCAGCTAATTGTTTTTATGTCTTGTCAGCCATTTTGAAGTCATATGCTCCTCCAATATTAGTGAGAGGTCTAGCTCTTGTCTAGATTTTTTCTCATACCATTTAGAATCTCTAATTTGAATCGCCAATTACATTCTCCAGTCCAAGACCTTTTTCTGCTATTCTGTTTTGCTCTTCTCCTCTCCCCTCTTCTTGAGAGCAGCTTTTACTTATGCACAGTGATCACATTCTTCCAAGGATGTGGTAAATCCAACAGGCTTTGGTTACTTCTTGTAAGGCCCCAAAACCTGTCAGTGGTGAGGGAAGGATGCTGGTCTCCAATGTGTGGGAGAAATGACTAAAATTAAGCACATGACAAAAATTAGCAAAATAAAAAAGGAAGCTTTGACACATGGAAGGAATTTTGGTGGAACAAATAAGATTTTCTGGACCCTTCTCATATGATTCAACAATTCTGTTGTTACACTGCAAGTTGCAGTAATGGAAAACAGAACAACAGTTAGAGGGTGGGAGGTAAACTGAAAACAAAACAATATGTTGCCTTGTAATGCAGAAGAGGTGAGTGTTACATGTTTATGGTTCATTAAAATGCATCACTCACTTGTCGAGATAAAATCCATCTTAAAATCCTTTCATTCATTTTGTTTTCTTACATTTAAGGTATTATCGCAATTCTGCATTTTACAAAATAATCCAAGATCTGTTCAGAAGAAAGGATTCCTGTCCTTCTTTGTCCAATAATCTTCAGATTCACAGAGTCTAGGCAGCAGTTTATCTCTAGAAAATATCTACGCCAGCTTCAGAAATAGGTTGCTGTAAACTGCTAACTCATGGTTACGAAGAAAGCATGTCACCACATTTCCTGACATGAGGGTCTCAGCTACAAATGCAGCTTTTAATTTTCTACAGCAGGGTTCATTAGCTTTCACCACCCATTTTTACTACACTTACACCACTTTTCAGTAAACATATCTGTAAGGTTAACATTTCTCACCGCTGCGTTAGGAATCCTTCAATGTTTGTTGTTGTTGTTGAAAAGATTTGGCTCTGCCAGTCAAAGACTAAACTTCAATCAGACGTTTCACCTTAAAAGCATAGATTTCTAGTCGTGGCGGATACAAGGAAAAATTCAAAGAATCACTGGTGACTAAAGAAAAAGACACTAATTAGGCACTGGAGAAAGCTAGGTGGTCCTCTTATGTGGGAGTCTAAGAGTATCCAGTTCCAAAAGGGTTAAAACAACACATAATTAGCCACCTTCAAGTGAAAGAGATAAGAAGGCAAATAAAAATAATTCATTGGTTATTATGGTTTTCTATTTCATAATATTACCTCTCATTCCTTCACAATATTTTTTCTCACTCCTTAGTGTCCAGTCAGCTCAAACATGCTCTGAATTTGGACAAGAGTTTTGGGGTGTGTACACATTTTCTTGCAGCTCATGCTGTCTTCAGCAAATAACAACTTCTTATTCTCAGTCTTTGAGCTTATGTGGTCTCCTGCTAAGAAGCTCTCCTGGTCTGCAGAACTGAAGTTGTATGGTTTTGCTTCACCAGGTATTCAATAAGGAAACCAGCAGAGCTGGGCACCACTGTGCAGGCTGGCATTTCTGGTGCTGAATTGGCACCTTCGTTTCATGTACAATGAAGGCAAAGGAAAAAAAAAAGCAGAGATCTTAACCTGAGATTTCTAACAATCACTGTGCAAAGTGGTTAATTGGAGGGGTGTGTCTGAAACCATGCCTCATGCCTGAGGTTAGGTACTAAATGTACAGGTGCAGTGCGGCTCCACTATAGGACTAGAGGGTCAGACCAGAGTAATTTTTTGCTGTTATGTATTTAGTTCACAGTATTCTGCAAGGACTCTTTAAGCGTTTCACGTTAGGTGATCACTGAATAAAAAGTATGATCAACACACAAAAGAGATGCTATTTCTCATTCTTAGCAAAGGGTCTCAAACACCTTCCCATGTGCTTTCCGATCCTATCCCTTTTGCAGCGGCTAGTTCAGCATGAACTTCAGAATGGAACAAAGGCCCTTGCATCCATTTAAGACTTGAAGAACCTACAGAGCCTACTTAGAGTGGTTCTGACTCCCACTGAAGCCTACGAAGGCTTTTCCATTGACCTCATAAGAAGTTGGATCAGCCCCAGAGTAAAGGCTTCAGTGTAGCAAATATCATTTCTTGCCATGATTGTACTCAGTTTGCCAGATAGATTAATTCCAGTCATTGTGGGTGATAGTCTGATGTTTGAATTTCCACCCCATCCATGCAAAATGAATGGTAATAGGTTTTCTCCTGTTCTCCCTTCCCCTGTCCAGCACCGCTGCCACCTGTAAGAGGACAAAACTTGAACTCACACAAACACAGTTATATAAACTGACATTCCAGTTAATAGTTGCTTTGGAAATTCCCAGGCTATGAGCTGTCCTGCAATCTAGAAACTGTGGTTTCCAGACATAAGCTAAATCACAAACCACTGCACAAGGACTCACTGCAAAAATTCCTTGTGTCATTGTTTCAAAACAAAGCTTGTAATATTTTAGTCCCATGACCACAAGAGTGTGTCTGTTGCAGCATGTAAAGACTATTCAGTGAGTTAGGAAAGCACTCCAGCTTCCACCTCACTTCCACTCATTGACAAGTCCGCAGTCTATCAGGAATACTCAGAAAAGAGGCACACAGTGGGACAGATACTCGTTTACCTACAGCAGTAATAATAAATTTGCAGATGATGATAAAGACTCCCAGCAAATATTATCTGCCCTTCTCACAGGTGACACCAGGAACAATATATGCCCAGAAAGTAGGGGGCACAGGTTCTAGGTCGTCTTCAGTCTCATGTTTAAGCTTGTATTCCCACTTTGCAGCCAGGCCTAACTCTCCTCCTTTCTGTAGCCATGCCACTCTGCAATCAAGGGTGTCAAGCTCTCTGGGTCTTCAGGACAGCGAGCAAAACTGTCTGTATAGCCTGGAGAGGAGGGCACAGTCCTTGTCTCTACTTTCTGAACATTTTAATCTCATCTTAAAACTCAAGAGGTCACAACTGTCCACATCCAGAATTTCATAGCCGCCAAATTTGAGAGGCAGATCTGTTTTGATTGTTTTTATAACTATTTTCCTGCATCTCACCTTTTTAGAGCGCTTCATCTTCAGTGTTAGAGAAGAGCAGGTTCTGATTAGCTATCATGGAATAACATCCATCTGAGACAACGGCTGCTGCAAGGAGTATCATTTAGCTTCTCAGCAATGTGCTCAAAACCTCCCTTTGTTCTCCTGTAATTCAGTGAACTCACAGATTTCTTTGCAGGCATTTCATTTCTGATATCCTTCCTTAAAAACTGGCTTCCTAAACTGAGACCTCTGAGAAGCAAGGAAATTATGACATTGTGCATGGTCATTTGAAATCTGAAGAGCTAGCATATATTGGTGAAATTATCACCTATCCATTTTGTTGCCTGATGGTTATTCCTAGCTTGATTCATGAAAATCCAGAACCTTGCAGAAGTAATACACTAAGGTAAAAAGTGGAGGGCCAGAATAGAAGAAATTAATCCAAGAACAATTATTTTGTCTTTTCTTTTCCACCTAGAGTACCTTACAGGGAAGTATTCTGAAGTAATAAAATACAACTAAAATTTTCTCACATTTAATTCCATGGCAGAGTGCAGATGTCTGCAAAAATAATAATACCCAAGTATTTAAGCCTACAACGATTCCAGGAAAGTGACAAGAGTTTGACTGAGTCAGGATAACACAAACTATTAACTTTCTGAAGTTTCAGGACATAGAGAGAATTCCAAATTTTGCTTGATCAGCTGAAACAATTTAGGGAATAAGTTTCTCCAACTTTATTGCCAGAACTTTAGCAATGAATTTCATGTCAACATTAAGTAAAGATATAGCTGTATAACAGAAGACATTATGAGTCTCCTCCATGGCTTTCCTAGTAAGGCGATATGAGCCTTGGAGAACAAGGCATCTTCCAACTTTATAGGAATCTGGAGGCTAAAAGAATGCTAAAGATTTAAAATAGGTTCAGGAAAAAAGCAAGCTGAAACAGAGGCTTTACTTGTTTTCCTATTAAAGCTGCTTTTGCACTTTGCCATTCACAGGTTATTTCTTCCAGATCAGTTTGCAAAGCTGCATTAACTTTTCTGCAGGGCAACACTTCCAATGTACACCTTATGCATTTTAAATACTTACATATTGAAACGTGTTTCAAAGGCTTCTTATGGCATTTTGTCATGCCATATTGTGATTTGTGTCTACCTGTAAAAAGCAATTAACATCTACTTGGAGGGGATGGATGCCCTTGTTTTGTCCTGTTAACCAAACAGAAGAACTTACCATCAGTTAAGCGAAGGACTGAATATGTCACAGTCCAGCTGAAGCTACATGAAATGACATTTGTAACAATTTGTATGGGGCAGTGGGAAGAGCCTTATATAAGTAATGCCCCTGTAAAAATGCATTACAAATTTAAGACAGTAGATTTTGGCAAGTAACATCTTCTTTCAGGAAGTTTTTGCTGACTATGCACACAATCTCTTTAGGATGGATGTGGTTGACCAGTAAGCCCAGTCCGGTCCCTTACAATTGTCCCTGGTAGGAATCTGCAACTATTTAATTCTTCTTCTACAAAAATGACAAAAATGCTTTAAAGTCAGAGGCTGGAATAATAAAACCATGTAGGTTTCTACAGAGAAAGTATGTTTTGGGGGATCCTTTGATATGCTTTGTTTATTGTTGCAAGCAGTTGTAAACCACAGTCTATTTTTGTTGTTGCTCTGATCCGAGTTGCACATCTGGCTGTCAGTGTTAGTGGGGTGGCGGTTAGTGTTGGTGGGGGACTTCTCCAGAGATCTGTGCATGGTAAATATGTGTATTCTGCAGCACGATGCGCAGGTCTGGGATTTCTTTCTTTCACCTTTCAACCTTACACTGAAGCCTCGTAAGTAAAGCACAGTGGCTTGCTAACAACATCCAAGGTTTCCAGCTAAGCCCAAAGCTCCCTAGTACACACAAACTTTCAGAAAAATGAGCAAGTAGCATGCCAGTTTGGTGTTTGTTAACCACTTTGACCAAAAACTTATTTGTTCACCGATGTCCAATAAAATAGCACATTTTAGTGGTCAATCCTACTGTTGTGTCCCTGCAGGTCCTGTGGAAATGTCTGATGCATGAAGGCATTTGGATTGTCTGTAGATTAGCAAGGCTATCATGCCTTATTTAACCATTTGCTGGTAAACATGGAGGTAGCAGAAAGGGGGTATTACTAAGAGATGACCTGTTCCGTGGCAGCAACAAAGCACATAGCATCTCTGCTGTACTGCTGGAAACAAAATAAGGGCGAGCCAGAAGTTTGTCTAAGCATGTCAGAAGCTGTACGCTCTTACAAAATGTTAAGCATACCTCTTGCAGCTACTTTACTGGGCAATTAGGCATCTCCTGCAACTATTTACTCTTATCATTGTAATGCTTCCAGGCCTGAGCAGGTTGTACTAGCCTAAGAACTGGACCACACTCAGTTGACTTACATCTCAATTCTCCTACCAGAGAGAGATGTTAACGAAGAGAGAAAAAATTGGAGGTCCTGTCCCCAGGAGCTCAGAGTCCCTCACACAGGGATCTGTACGTATCCACAGGAGACGACGGTGCCCCAAAGAACTTACTGTCTCAACAGACAAAGGGGCACAGCCCACATGCAGAAAACAGTCAGCTGAATCACATAGACATTAAGACCTATGGCTAGTAAAGTTTTTTCATACTTGAAGTCCGGAATTTAAAACTGAGTTCCTAGCTGAGAAACTCAAACCCTTGAGAAACTTGTAATGAACTTGCAAATGTGGATGTTACCTCTAACCTTCATACTGCTCAAAATTTCTTGACTTCTCACAGTGCTTCATGAAGGCCAGTGTCCTACTACCCACACCCATCTCTGTGTGCTATGAGTACAGCATAACTCACGGAAACTCCCAACACTCTGGAAACTGAGCGAAACTGAAATGCTGAGTTCTAAGAACATTGTTGTTTTGAAACCTGGGCTATTATATTCATGTTTAATATGTGAATTTGAAAAATGGAATTATACCAGAAATGTATTTTGAATATGCTTCATTTAGTTTTGCAGCTCCCTGCAAACCACACAATCTGTTTGGTTTTTATAATATAAAGTTTGACTGCATGATCAACGAGCCAGAATACTTCATATATTGTGTATTTAAAGATGAGTTGCAAATAGGCCCTTTGTTTCTTATGAAGAAGGCTCCTTCACATGCTTGATAAACCATGGCATTTACTTCTGTAAATATCTTTGAATCCTAAACTTTGCACTGTAAGTTAAAACAATCTTCTTATATGAATCAGTAAAAATTAATGTGAAATTATTTATTCTATGTGCAGATATGAAAAAAAAAATCACAAAAAGTGACTGCATTGTGAAAAATCAAAATAATGTATCTTGAAGGAAAACTACAAAAATGACAGAGGACAGTGCCAGCACCAATGCCAGGGTGCAGTATGCTCTAGACATCCTAAGTTCTGTCCTGTCGAGAGCAAAGTCAGAAACAGTTTTTAGAACCATCAGTGTTTATAATTCTAACACTTAATCCACTAGATTAGGCAAGATTTTGATTTTAGAAATTCTAAAATATTTATGAAATAATGATTACGCAAATTATCCCCAACACACTGTTCTGATACTGATGTATTTTGGGAGATCAGGAAAAACGCTTTAGAGAAGCTGCTCTACAGAAAGAAAGAATCCACCTCTTTGTCCCATACCTGAATCATTAGAAAGCAAGGTCCCTCAAAACCAGTTGACTTTTCCAAGTCTGTATAAAATAGTGTATTTATCTACATCTGATAAGTGATACCTCACTTATACCTGTGAATAAAAAATCATGTATTTCTGGACTCAGCTCTTAGTGGCCTCCAGTTAAAAATTTAAAATCAGGAGGACTGCAAAGAGTGCTTCTGTAGCCATGTAAAAAGTTCAGATCTTAAGAGCCTTTGTCCTCCTACCCTTCCTGAACTCAATCCGTAGTTTAACAATATCTTGCTTAAGGCAAACAATATTTCCTTTCTTACCACTTGTAACAGGAAGACATTTCTTCCTTTCTCCTGTCCTTTGCAATACCAGTGCTCCATTACTTCATGGAGCTTATCTTCAGCATTGACTGGGTACATGTACACTTTAAAATCAAGAATTCCAAGTTCAGCCTCAAGGCCTGTTCCCCAATCACACAAATTATATAAACATCAGTTTCCTTCCAGGCTGTCTCTTGGAGTCAACTGATAATTTCTTCTGAAACAAAACCCAGGTGCAACTCTGGCTACTGTTCATTTCATGGAATGTTCTCAAGAAACATAAGGAATAAGACTGCTTCATCTTTATCTCCACCCTCCCTATGTAGGCCTCCATTTTTCCAGCAAGATTTCTATCATTGGACAACACCACACGTACCACGACTTGTGACAATTTCACGCTTTAAGAACCTCACTATAGTGGGCTGCAGCACAGCCCCTACCTGCATTTAAGACATTTTGAGCTATAAAAATACCAACAAGTAATTGCAACATGTTGGACCATGGAGAGACAATATGAAGCCCAGGACTAAGTGCTGTGTGATATGAACATGGCAAGTCAGCTGTACATGCACTTAGCCCAGAGCAATGTGCCCACAGGTCATCTTACATTATTCAGCCTGGCCGTCAGGGAATCACTGCCTGGGATATATTTATGTAGATACAAAAATATCATACAATTTTCATATATAGCACATATTTAATAACATACTCAAGGGTGCACAAGTAATCTCTGTTATCCTTTGGAGACTCTGGCAAACATGCTAGGAAGTCGGGCCTTTTTAAGATGAAACAAGGAACAATTAGTTGTGTACAGATTTGCCATCCCTGTGGCAAGGAACACCTCAGTACTGAGTAGTCTTGAAATCACTCATTAATTAAAGCCAGGTTAAAGTAAAGTGCAAATAGTAGGATGTATTAATAGTATCCACAGTTGATGATGCACTTACATGTTTGTAAAAGATAAAGTGAAGAAATGGAAGAAGAATTCTACTGAATCAATTGAGAACTAAAGTAAATCAAAAGGGTTTTCTACCCCTTTAGGCTACTGCAAGTGACAAGAGAAAGACAGACACATACACAAATACATCCCTTTGGTTCTCTTTGATATACTGAACAGGTGATTGCTTGATTCCTTTATTACATCAAATGAGTTTGTCAGTAATATTGCTACCCGAGAGTATTTTGCTTAGAGCTCGTAGTGAAACACACTTAGGGAGCACAGAATTTCATCATACAACTTGGTCTTTTCACACAGGGACACCAGGAATAGGAATGAGACAGTGTTCTCTCTACCCTATAAGAATCAAATATGTTCCTCTACAGTTACTGATTCCCTTTGGAGGCCTGCTGCTTGCAGGAAGGGTAGGTTGGTGGCATTTTGATAACACTTTTGCACAATCCGTTTCCACTCCAGGATAGAGAAAGCATATGGTGAACCAGAATACTCCTCCTCACTCCTAGTGAGGCAACAAAGTATGATCCTGCTGCTCTAAAGGACTTCATTCACTGTCACAACCTAATACTTTGATGTTAGACAAAAAAGGTCCAACCTGTTTTGATTTTTCAAAACAGCAACTGCACCTTTAGGAACTCAACATAGGATTAGGAGGCATGAAACACGAGTTAGAACCTGTATTTTAAATATATTGCTATTTAACTTTAGACACAGCATGTAAACAAGCTATACCAATAACGTTTGGGAGCTAAGCAAGCCAAAATATAGTTCAGTTCCCAGAAGGTTGCTACAGTACATCCATCAGACCGTTCCCAAGACAGATTAGCTATGTCTCATTGACAGCCTCAGGGACCTCTTCAAATGCATAAATCAAAGTCAGACTCCACTGTCCACTCACTAAGGACCACAGATGTCTAAACTTAAACCTACACCTCATTATCAACAGCTAGTAGACCAGAAATTACACTGCCTTTCAATTGGCATCGGCTGCCAGAAGCAACTAAATTTTCCAGTGGAAATAGGACAAGTTCCTGGACCACACAGTAAGTGATTTACCAAGATGAAAAAGTATTCCACATGTGGATGACTTTGTCACCACCATTTTGGCAGTCCTTCTACAACCAAGAAATTACGGGAAATTTAGAACAAGTGCATGATTGCAGCACTTTTTGTCATGCGTCAGTATGAAGAGACAGTGTCTTCAGGAAAAGTGTTATTTAGAGAGATGGTACCTTCTGGCCCAAAGTCAGTGCTTAGTTTGTTCCACTGCTTTTCAGGACTCTAACAGTTTATGTTAGATACGAGTGATTTTTTGTGTGCAAAATACCAGGGGAAATAAGCACAGCCAGTTAAATAGAACTCTAGTTGTGAAAGCAGAATGCAATAGCGAAGTAGTTTTCCATACAGTCCCATTGCACGATTCCCTCAAAATATAGAGTACTTTTTCTCCCTTTTTGTTTCAGAAACTGTGGATGAATAATGTTTATGCTCTCAAGAAATAATGAAAACTTACTTCATGAAAAACAGCAAGATCATGGCATTTTTCAATTTCAATTGTTTGCCCATAAAAAAGCAGAACAGACTTCTACCAAATGACAGCCTCGCTGGAAGACTTTTGGATTGGCAAGCCTTTCCCTCCCCCTCTTCCCGCCCCAAGATACATGTTGACATGAAATGGCTTCTGCCTACCCTTACAGCACTGTAAAAGAAAAGAAAAAGGAATTTTTTTTTTTTTTTGAAGGCTGAAGGACTTGGGTCTTTTTAGTTTGGACAAGAGAAGACTGAGGGGGGATATTAACAATGCTTATAAGTACTTAAAGGGAGGGTTTCAGCTGAATGGGAACAGTCTATTCTCAGTGGTGCTCAGGGATAGGACAAGAGGTAATGGGAACAAACTTGGACATAGGAAGTTGCATCTAAACATGAGGAGCGACTTCTTTACTTTGAGGGTGGCAGAGCACTGGAAGAGGCCGCCCAGAGAGGTAGTGGAGTCTCTGACTCTGGAGACATTCACAACCCACTTGGATGCCATCCTGTGCAACCTGCTGTAGGTGACCCTGCTCTGGCAGGGGGCTTGGACTAGATGATCTCCAGAGATCCCTTCCAACTCCTATCATTCTGTGATTCTGTGAATTTTTTCTTTACTGTTGGCACAGGTCTCAAAACAGGTTAGAGTTCTATCAGCAACTTTGACATAGACCTTCCATCTAGGAGTTCTACCTTCTTTCTCACTGACACAGAAAAGATTACTTAAACAGCATAATACCAAAAGCCCAGAACCATCTTACAAGTATTTCTACCCAGAAACCTGCATCTTTTCTGCAGAATGAGCACTCAATCTTAAAAGGTTGGAGAGGGGTATAGCTCCTTAAGTTTATGCTATAACAAACAGAAACTGTAGATGCAAAAAAAGAGACTTTTTTAAAAACATAAACCAATGTACCATCAGGCTTAGGATTTGTATTTTCATAGAAATACCTGTGAGTTTTCCCATTTGTGAAATTCAAGGAATAGAACACTGAACAGTGGAAACAGAATATTTGTCAGTCCAAGATGAGCATATGAAAGTGTTTGGTAAAGCATCTTCATTTAATATCATTTAAATGCAATGTGAAAGACTTAACCAACTTGCAATAGTCTCTTGGTTTTACTGGCTCTGTAATCACCTGTCTAAAACCAGATCCATTGCTGCCGAGGAGCAAATGCTAAGTGGAAATCAACAATTCTACTTTGGCATCAAAGCCTGGAGACAGAATTCATCCTAATGAATACAATTTGTCCAGGTATTACACTGCTTTATAAAAAACTTTGCAAAAATCAGCATGAGATGATGAAAGGTAAATGAAGAGAGGTCCAAATAAATAACATTTCGTGAAACACTTGGAATTTTAATTTTCCCTACAACACCAGAGCTACTTCAGCAAAATTTTAGCTAAAGGAACAGCTGTGTTAAGTCTCATAAATTAGAATGGAACCTCATTAGCTGCATCAATACTTTCCAAATTCTTTTTCCCCTTCAATTTTGCATTTCCACCATAAGACGTTACTTTTGCAATGTAAGGATGAAACAAAATGCCAGCAAAAGCATAACAGAGACATTGCCAAGACTAGCAAAGTTCAGTGAATCCTGAAACTTTTTCTGATCCAATTCCAGCTTATAAATGGTAGAGGCTTTGCAAATTTTATGGGCCATCTGCAGGCCTAAGACAATTTATGTCCTCTGAATTACATCAGACCTTTAAAATCTATTTTCATGAAAATAAAAAAATGTCTAAAATTTATGCTTAGCAAAACTTCTCTTCTTATATCCAATTATATCAGCAAAATCAATATACAATAAAAGCAGATGCCCTTTCACACTTCCTAATATGTGGTGTCCTTTCATCGTTCTATGATTCATTTAGGCATTTTTAATGTTCTCTCTTCTGCTTCTTCCTAATCCCCTTTCAATCTCAGCAGAGGAGCAATGAATAAAGTGTGTTCAGGGTACAGTAAGAAGTGACATGAACAATTATCCAAACTTCAAGCCAAAATGCTTGTCAAAGGCTTGACAAAGTTTGATTAACATTTTTTTCCAGGTTTTGATTCACACTGGAAGTAACAGTGAGAAAAACTCTACTGAGAGGAGTCCATTCTTATAAGATTCCCTTTCAGATTTTGCACAGGTGTGAGTTTCAGATCGTTTGGGTGTCCCATCCACCCAGGTGTTTGTGTAACAGCAAATAAAACAGGACACATCTTGTTTCTCTTGCATGCTGAAGTAACCCCAAAGGAGTCAAAATCCTCAGTTATAAACCATACATTTACGCAGTTTGTGGACATCACTCAATAGATGCCCATACTCAAAATTCTCAAAATCAACAGAGCAGTACTGGTAGTTATGTGTTAAACTCAACAGTCAGAATGGAGTTAACATTTTTGTTTTACAGGCATTTCCCCCATTTCCCAAATGAATGTTCTGCTTTGATGACTTGTTTTTGCTTTTAATTCCAACAATTTTGGTTAAAGGAATTTCAGTAGATAAGTCCAAGGAACCCAAGTTAAGTAAAACAAGATGATATTTATTGGCATAAGGGTGCCACCTATTGTCATGACAATTGATGTGAGAAAATCTTCAGTAGACTTTTTTGGAAAGCATACCCCTATTCATTCCTACTTCAGATCACGACCAACGCTTTAGATGATTCAGCTTTGGCAAGATTATGTTTCTGTATAACACACACAGTCTATACACATGCATAATGCTTCTTTCACTATGTCTCAATGCTGCAGAGCACAGTGATGGTAAGCTCTGATTCTCCCATTACAATTATATTTTCATAAATGACTCTCAGAAATTGGTCTGCTATACCTATTACTAAGATAACAAAGAAGGCCCCAAAAGTGCCTGTATGCATCGGCATCAATGCAAACACATTATATGTATTTATCTATGTACATAAATATAAAATTGACTGGATTTTTCAGTACAAACTCATGTATTTGACAAAATCATATCTAACAGTTCCCGTTTTTCATGATTACTGAAGTTTTAAAAACTATAAGTTCATTCAATATCTAAATTCCACTAGGTGCCTAGTTTGGGGAGGCAGGGAGGATGTGTGCAGCAGGAATAGCAAGAGAACAGTTTCATTTAAAACCCTGAAAAAAGCACCACTACTCCACTTCTGGAATTTTAAAGTGCTTCTCAAAAGTATCCTCCCATTTCTTTGACCAGCCTCGTGTGCTGTCTTTGTAACCATGCAAAGTGTAGTTTTCATCTATAAAAGTGATAGCTTTCTTTAGTGCTGACGTAACAATAATATTAACAACAATAACACACCAGCTGTGCTTTAGTCCAAGGTTTCAGTGGACTTCCAGCACCTCAGACCATTAAACATTACATATGGGAACTACTATTAACTATGCAGGGAAGCTAAAAATTGTATAAATGCATGTACTTTTACGTAAGGAACTGCAAGCTCCAGTACTTCATTTTTGTATACATTCAACTTTATACAGTGGTCTTCAATAATAGGTAATAAAAGTTCAGGAGTCAGACCACCCAGCCACTGCTAAGAGCAAAGAAACATCTATTTCCAGGCCTACAGTTTTGAGGGCCTTTATGTTGACAAAACACTGGCAGAATACATACTGTACTGTGTGACAACAGATTCACTTCTTTTTTTTTTAAAAAAAAAAACACCAGCCTTAACTTTAAGCAAATCTGTGGGAACTGAAAAGGCACTAAAACACCATGAAGCTGGCCCATCTAACATATTCCACACTTTTGCCATTCTTCAGAGATATCAGGATACAGATGGACACTTGTCTCAGGGCATTTAGTTGGTTTGGTATAGATTCATGCTAGATTTGAGCTTTCAGCTTAAGGCTTTTGGTTTTTCCTGTCCCAGAGAAAACTTACCAAATCTGAAGTGACGCAGGGCTGTTTTCCTGAGCATACAGGTAGAGAGAAACAGACCATCAAAGGTAGAATCAACCTGGAAAATAAAAATACCACTGCTGTTAAAATGCTAGTTGAAGATCATTGGAGCAGATATGACCCTAAAAGACCACAGCTCTGGGTCTGAAACACTAAGGCTGTCACTAGTGTCTCATCACTTTTTCCTTCCAAACCTGAATCCCAAAGGACAGCATGACTTTGGTTCTTACATGTTCCAGCCACGGTTACTCTAAACTTAATGTTTGTTTCAGCTTCATGTCCATCGTGCAAAGAAAAAGAAATTGTGTTATTCTTCACAGTAGCAGGAGAAAGAAGAAAATGCTATTATAATTTGGCTGCTATTTGTAAAAATACTTTCTAATTTTTTAAAACCTTTTTTACATTAAAAAGGGGAAAAAGGGAGAGAGAAAAAAGAAATCCCTAGTTCCAGGTTCATACTATCTACAGTTTAAAGGAGATGTTAAGTTTGGAGCATCCTATCCCTTTGTAGTCAGGAGGAAGACAGACAGCTCTGGCTCTCTGGAGATACCAGTCTCTGGGAGTCTCTGGGACTACAGAAGAATTCTTGTACTGCAAGGATCACGGCTCAGCTGGTTCAGTTAGCTTTATAACCACATATTACCACTCACCATCAGCAGATCATTGTCTATACATACATAGTTATAACAGAAACTTAATTAGTTCTACAATACAAATATTTTCTGCCAGCAAGTATTTCAGTGGGAGTTTCTCTGTCAGAATTGCTCTGCAGCTTTTGTGGTACTGAAGCCTGCAAGAATTACATGGCAAGTCCATAGAAGAAGTTAAAAAAAATAAGCCTTGTATCAGCACTTCTGGCACTCAGACTACTGTGATCCCTACAAGCCATGAAGCCTCCCTTGAACTAATATGACTAACTCCTGTCCCCCAAAATCCAGCTGAAACTGGCATAGGTTATTGGTAAACCATAACAATTGCTACCTGTGACCTATAACATTTTCTTTTCATATATGGCAGATGAGACACTAAATGAGTCTGGGACAGGAGCCACTTCACAGTTTGGAGAATATTTGCAAGACTATAAAGAAAAACTCTCCATTTTGTTTAGACTTGGTTAGCAGCAGCAAACACACATTTCTTCAGCTGGTAATACCTTCAATGAACTTGCTGACTTGTCACTGACCAACAGATGAGATTAAAGGCTTATTCATTTGTATCTTGAATGAATGAGTTTAATAAGAACAGCTGTTCCTAGTAACACACCAGAACCTTTAATTTGAGCAACTAATGGGACACCTGAAGGCAATGCCAAAGCACACATCTTCACTGGAGAAGCCACATTACTTCCTTGCAGTCAACTCCCTGCAAATAAAGCAGGACTTAAATAATCAGATTTAAAACTTTGCCTTAGTTCCTGCCAATAGATAAGCTCTGTGTACGCTCTAAGGAATCATAAATAGATTTTATTTTTTAAAAAATCTTGATAGAATAAGAGTTTGTCTCTGAAATTGAGTCTTCAGCAGGGTTTCCAGGGGGAAAAAAAAAGAAAGGGTATAAGATTCTGGGCCTTGTTTCTCAGCACTTTACCAGAAGTCTGTACCCGTGTAACTAGTTTCAAGTTGTCTTTTAACAGTGATTCAACTGGCTGCAGTGGAATGAGCCAAGTGAATTAATTCTGACTTATTTTGCTGTGAGCAATCATTTCAGGAAGACTTCCAACTGGTATCCCAGGTGGAGGTAGGGAGAAAAAGGGCCAGTTCAGGTTCCCAGAGCATCCAGTGTCAGTCTCAGCCTTGAAAATTATATAAAAGATGTGAAAGCAGATCAGCTGCCTATGGCTTCATATGGTTTAAACATCTGCTGTAAACTTGTTAGTATCCCGGCTTTCTCCTTCACTTTCTGCTCTGCCACACACTTGAAGTTTCCAAAGAGGCTGACAGAAAAGCTGATGGTCCCCATTTACACCAGTAAACTCCTCTAGGTTACAGCAGATGCCTCCAGAAGCAGATAGATATGACCACAGTGCAGAACAGTAGGAACAAGAATATTCAACACAGATATTCACACAGGTCCAGACTCCCCGGCTTTGTACAAGGGTGACTAGTTTTTTTATAACAGCATTCTGTATTTAGGTTTTCAAATCAGTAAAGTATATTAGCAAAACAAATAAAACTGGAATAAGGACATTTATCGTGGTGTAACTGAATCCACCTTGCTGAACTACAGAATTATATCGCTGAAACTATAACGGTATGTGCAGAGAAAACCCTAAAGGTGACCTTGGTGGTAAAGCTATATATAACATCCCAACAACCACAAGGTGCTTGCTTAGATGAACAGGGAATGCTTCAAAACCTTTACTTTAGGACACTTCACCTCTGTAGTAAGCCTGGCTACTTCACTCCCACCACTCAGAAAACCACACATCCTTTCAACAAAATTAAATATTCTTGGTGCTGCAGCTTGTAATTAGCCAAAACACTGGGGGCAGTAAAAAAAATGCAAAACCAAAATAAATCTAGCCAGCAGTATTTGGTAAGAGCTCCATATTTATTTAGCATTCCTTTTGTTAGCAGCTAAATGCATATTATTGTCAGGTGGTGTCAATATATGTTTTGCTTAATTGGTTCTGCCAGCTCTTTCTTTTCCCTCTCTTCCCCACTCTAAATTCCATCTTCCTCTTCAAGAGAGCAGGGGAAAAAACACACCAAGAAAGCAAGCACGGACTCTGACTCTCATACAACATTTCCACCCCTTAAAATTCAACATGCAATTGTATATGATTAGGTTTCTGTTTGCACTTAAAGTTATCTTTTTGGCAAAGGCGAGCTTGGAGCTGGCTAGTGAAAAATCTCTCCCCCTTGCTCAATTTTTCCCACCTACTTGCCTTCAAAAGCCAAAAATCACAATCTGATGTATAAAGGCAACACTCAGTGGCTCCGAGTAGCCTGCCTTCTCCATTTATTTGCACTGTATATACTCCCTTGAGTCTAAGCATGCTCATCAATTCCCCTCCTTGTCTATTTTTTCTGCTCTACTGACACGGCAGCATGATTGACACTGTCCATTGTCCACACCAAAATGAACAAACATGAAATGACACCAGAAAGACGCCTCTGTCCAACATTTCTAACTAGAGAGGGGAAGAGAATGGTTTTATTCTTGCCCTAATTCCTGACTGAAAATATGACCACAATGTATCTGAAAATATGACCACAGTTTGTCTCTCATATAAATACCACTAGAGAGCTGAAAGCCACCTGGCCAAAGACCTTTTACAACTAAAGAACTAGAAATAGTTGTAAAAACTAAAAATGTAAAAATAATCAATGCAACTACATGATATGTAAGCATGTAAAGACTGCAATAAAAAAAAATGAGCTATTGCCAGCTTCATTTCTGTGTGCAATAGTCATGATCTGTGCTCCTTCTGTGTTTGTATTCAGAAATCTGACACAGGAGGATTGCTCAAATCTACCTTCATTGGACTTATTCCATGCCTTGGCAACCAGCACACGGCCTACATGTCATGTGTGTCTTCAGAGCAGAGCCAAGGGAGCACAAGTGGGAAAGGAGCCAACTGATGCCCCAATATGGATGACCATGGGGCAGAATAAACATGCCCATTGGGACATCTGACACTGGCTGATTCTCTGGTGACTGTCGGCACAGATAATCTGTGTACCATCATAAAATTGTTCATTCTTACAGGATAAGTTTTCCCTTCGCAGACCGGAAGTCAGTTCTAGGAGAAAGGCACAGAGGAAGAGCTACATGCCAGCATCAGTCTTAATTTTAGTGAAGTCTTTGTTGGTGCTTTTCACTGGATATCCTCCAACATTACTGAAGACAACAGCAATCCTTCTTTTGCCATGCCCAGGTATTCACCTGGGCTCTAAACTCACATAACATCATATCAAAAAATCCACATTGGGTCTGATTTCTGCTTCTCCCAAAATCAGTCATAAAAATGGATCAAATTGGAGGTAGAGGAACCCCATTTGGCAAAATTTTGTCTGTCTTTTGTTAGGAGTATTATAACCTTGCAAGACATTATAAATTTTCTTCACATAAACAGTGAATAATCTGCTTAGCAGTAATCACAAGAAATGCAAATACTTCCTGAGCCAAAGGCAGACTAATACTATGCTGGCAAACCCGTGCTCCCCACCTTAGTTTGGGAATGGTTAAAACCATAGAAAAGTGTAACACCAGTGGATAAAGCCTGTAGCATGCTGTACAGCCAAGAAGTAATATTTTAATTCATCTGGGGAAACATTTTCGTGTGTTGCGGAGACCAAAACTCACTTTAAAGCCCCATGGGAGAGCTGATCTGGAAACGCTGTATAATTCTGTCTTAGTTGCCTCATGGAGCTGGAGTACAAACAGGTGACGTATTGTGTATTCTGGACTTTGCTTTGGAAAACTGGGCTCTAAACCACAAACATTTGTACACAGTCTCACCCACTCACCAGGGCCATCATCTGTTTAAAAAAAAAGTGCAGGAAATTCAGTGTGACAAGAGGATTGCCACATTCATGATTTTTGCTACTTATTCTGATACTGGGTGGGTTTTTTTTTCTAAAAAGAAAAAAAAAAAAACAATCAAAAGAAAGCCCGCGCCCCTGGAATCCCGAGAATTTCAGTGTTCCTTTTCTTTTAGCTTCTAGTCCACAGAATTACAGAAAAAAATCCTGGAAGCATGAACCCCAAGTTATTTTTGCTTGAAAATATTTTATTCTATAACGGTCTTTATTTTTGAAGCCTCGGTCATAATATTGTGAGGATCAACTTGTGATTTAAAAAAGACAAGAAATAACAAGATTGTAGATCACTCCCCTGCATAGTTAATAGGTTACAATCAAATCACTAGAATTATCCAATCCACCTGTTATTTATTATGCAATATTTTTTTTTGCCTGGAAAGAACTTCCATTTCTTCATCTGTGAAACTTTTTTTTTTTAAACAGATACAATGAGAAAAAGAATTACTTCTAAAGACAAACATAACTCTCCTGGGGAATTCCCTGTTTGCTAGAGTACTTTATACACTTAGATCAGCCAATTCAAACTGTCTTACATATATACAGTTACACTAGCAAGTACTGTGGATGTAATTCAAGTTAGAGAAGCAGACTCAGTGCTGATTGACTGACAGTTCAGTTTTCGGGTATCTGCCCTGAGTGAATTGCAAGCCACACACAGTAAGAACATTTGTTTAAAGTAGAGAAATTATCTACAGATTTTTAACATCCCCTGTGGCTCAGCAAACAAAATGACTCTGCGTTTGTAGTCTGGCATCCTCCTGGATTTTGCAGTTTGTATGAAGCAAATTGCATCCTTCTCCAGAAAGTACCAAACTGATGACCTTGCCTGTTCATTCCTGCCAAGTAGTAGCTGGCAAGTGAGGAACACACTTCAGTGAGCAATGCCTTTTACTGATGGCATTTTTACCCATAAAGCTACATTTTTACATTAATTTAATTGACCAAACAAATCATTATGAGAACAAGAACATCAGTTTGCATGTTTCAGCATAACATCAGAGTAAATGGGGACCTATGCGTACAGATCCAAGCAATATTAGAAGCCAAAGATAACTCTGGAGGCTCTCACATCATTCCTAAATCTTGTAAGCAGCTCACAGTATTTAAAAACTAGTCAGTAAACCATTTCCCTTTATGAGTTAATTTCCTGGTGTTGTAATAAGACTTTTTAAACTACAGAAAGGGAATCAGAGGCTGTGCGCAAAGGTAGCTGATGTGAGCCACAGCCTATATGAGCTTATCTATTGGAGCAGTGTTTGCAGCATGCAGATTATCTGCTTCACTTTGCTTTAACCTTGCTTTGCAACGTACTGACAAGAGTTAAGCTTGAGATGGCAGGACCCGCAAAAGTCTCTCCGGGCCTTGGGGCATAGATAAAGCTTCCTTGAGCAAAAAGCTTCAGACACTTTCAGACTTCCTTGTTCCAGAAGCGTTCCTTCAGCACACTTCACTAGTGATTACTCACTTCTCCAACAGATGTGAGCAAGAATACCTGTCTACATCCCCTGCTTCTTTCCTCGGTGGATGGTGTGAGCTACAGGTAATCTTGCCAGGTTTCAGTGCTATTTATGTCTTGCACCCTGGCTAGATTAAAAATTATCCTGTGTGTATATCTAAGTCCCATTTTTCACCTGGTCACACCAGCTTTAACAAGCTCTACTACTTACTGAAAGTCACACTGTAATGTATTTGGTTTTTTCTCTACAAATCCTCTGGCAGTTGAGAAAGATGGTTGTCTGAGCGCTTTCTCTTTCATTTTTGGATCTCCACCTTGAAATTAAAGTATATTCTCAAATTTATAGTGTATTTAGATGGGAGAAAAATCTCATGCTAATTTAGACCTGAACCCTGCAACTTCTTCCACATGTGCTTGTCTTTACTAGCGTTCCATTCCCTGGAACGAGTGGATTCCAGCAAGCTGGTGTCAGTGGCAGCAAGCTGAAGCCTGCTTCAAACTGTTTGCAGGATCAGGGCTTTCTCCTCCTGGAATGCATCATTGTAAAAGAGCACAAAGTTTTCAAATAAGGCATCTGCATTCAGACACTGACACTCACTGGAGACTCTTAAATGTTTCTTTTATGTAACTAAAGGTCAAACTGAACCTCCAAATGTGGAATTTCTGACATCCAATTAAGTAGCCCACGTTAAAAATTGGGCCAGTGTTTAATTATGTCTGGAGAATACATGAGTTCAGCTGAGACAATTCACACTCACCTCATGTGTCTTAGTGTTTTTGATTGGCGGAACTGAATAAATATTCTTTTGCTCCACAGATGCACTGGATCAAGGTTTAGCTTGTTACACATAAAAAATAAATCAGCTCATATTTCTTTGACTTCATTTTTCCAGCTTTGTCATTCTGTCTAGGAGCATACTACACAGTCAAGCTAGGCATGGCTATGCATGTTAATAACCCTTGGAAAACTATGGATGCTTCTGTGCAAATTCCTTTTTATTTTTTCCAAATAAATAGTCAAAGTGCACCTGGTGAAAGATACTTTTCCTTCTCTTCTTGTTTTATTAAAGCCTGTGTTTCAGAAACCCTAAGTGGAACCACAACTGTGGTGCTGCTTTTCAAATCAAAAGGACTGTACAGTCTTCACAGGATATGGCTCCCAGCCAGTTGTTTAATGCTTGTAGGTCAATATACAACCAGCTCATCTTCTGCTGCCTAATTGACAAACCACACATCAGGCACAAGAAGGTTAACAACTGCACTTTCTTTCACCTAAGATCGTCTGTTGAGTCCCTGGGCCCTCAGCCCCTTTTTATTTTATCATTCACAAATATCTACTGTGAGCTCCCTCCAGGCACAACAGACTAACTGCATGCCTGGAAAAAAATGAGACCCTTGGTAAGCAGTGGGTGTCTGGTCACTCAGGAGCCAGGCTGGCTGTTCATCATGTTCCTCGATTTCAGTCTGCCAAAGAGGTTTAGACCTACTGCTTCCAGTGTAAATTATTTGTGGATGAATGAACCAGGAAGAATCTCCTCAAAAGTATTTTTGATTAATGGAATCATGACACCAAATGTCAATGCATCACCAAACAGTCTTGATACAATCCAGTAATCGACTCCAGCTTGTTTGTCAATTGTCTGTGTTTAAGGTAAATATCTCTTTGCAAAAACAAATGTTAAAAGTTTTTGCACAAAACTGTTCCCCTAAACACCAACAAAGAGGTAGCCTTCTTTTTATTTTTTTTTTTGGGGGGGGTATTATTCCCTGCTTGTTTAAAGGAAACAAACCTAGTGGTAAAAAAGGATTTCTGGAGGGAGGCACCTGAGAAGAGCAGAGAACACAAATATCAACAAGACCCAATGCCTGCTACTGCCCAGCAAAAACACCTGCTTATTTCACCCCTTCTGTCCCCACAACATCATGGCAGACACATATAAGGGAAATAATGGACAGCACCAGACCTGCATCCAACACTGGAATACCTTAGTATAATAGAATATACCTCAGACTAGATACATCAGCACTAAAGGGGCATGACAAGCTACTAACGTTATTCAAGTTAATATTCTTGTCCAGATTCTTGGGGATATTGCCCCTACTATATCATAACAGCAATACCTTGTATTTCTCCCTGATGAAGCTGCAGCGAAGTCCAGCAACATAAGCATGGAGGTTTCAGCTCTGTCTGTGGCACTAAGACACTGCATAATTACATAAAACCATCTCTGTGCATACTGCTTCCATTAACGCCGAATGGGTAACTGTCATCTGGAAGAGAAATAACCTGGTGAAGGCTCTAACAGCTTGTTCTGAGCACAACGTGCATTCAGGCAATGCTGAGTTATGCCTTGTGTTGCAAAGACTTTATGATTCTTAGTCCTTCAGGGCTGAGTGCTGACTGTCTGAGTGGCTAGACCCTTATATTTATCCATGAATTTGATGTGCATGTTCTTTGAAGGAGGCAAGGAATAGTTCTACTAGCAGCACACACAGCTGTTTTCACCTGCTTTATTAGCCAGGAGAGACATGCTGCTGTTCTACTAACTGTTGTTTTCAACATTTTTAGGGTTTCTGACCTTTTTTGTGTTTGATGGTGCTGAGCTTGAGGTGTGAGGACTGTACCCATCCAATAGTCTCAAAGAAATAGAATTATCTTCCCCATCTAGCTCCAATAGAGGACATGGATAGTTTTGCAGAGATGCAGAGTTTGGGTCTATAGTTCAAATAGTCTAAGTGAAATAACCTTCTCTGTATTGTCTGTGAAGAGTAGATCCCTCTTAGGCCTCCTTTCTTGCAACTAGTGTTTGTGCTACTGGAGGAAGAGATCAGCATTGCTCTGTATCATCCTTTCACCCACCTGTTTCAGGCAAAAGCATCAATTTCTTACTCTCAAAGGTTCTTGAAGAATGTTTTGAGGATATTGCCTTTCAGCAAGGACCTCTTTGTGTGCATAGCACAGGTGTGAATGTGTAGCAAAGCAACGGGAGTAAATCAACCCATGCAAAATAAAGCAAAAGCAGATGCAATACTGCAAAAGCAGCCAAAACAAAAAAAAATACTTGTGTTCGAATATTTGCTGATAGCTCGCAGCATGTAGAACCTAAAAGACAGACAACGGAAGCCAGGCTTTGTGTCTAAGCTTTTCCTTTATCTCAAGAGACAAACCCTAGACTGCTGATGATCTCTCTGCTTCCCCCACAATTCCCATTTTTTTCCATAATGCATAGAATTGTATCTTTAACAAGGTCAACACAGTACAAAGTGCATAGATACAGGAGTTCTAACTTTAGGTCACAATGATTTCTGTCAGGAAAATTACTTCAGCTTTGGAAACACAAATGTATCTTCAAAGATTTGAGGGCTAGTTGCTGTTTCTGCATGTTTGTTTCTTTGCCTTATGTGTCATTGAGAAATGTGATTCCTCCTGTCAAGGGGGGAAAATTCTAGTATCCATCATTTTGAAGGATTACAGTCAGTGTCATTAACTTGTGAATGCAGCTCTAGTCTAAATTACATTTTCTTTCAGGGCACTCTGAAAGTGAAACTGAGCATGAGACTTGAAATTAACCTGGACTGGGAACAGAAAGCCTGGGAACCTTTCCCCGTTCCATAAAGTCACTGAAGCCATTTTACTTTGCAATTGCACTGTATAATATATTTCCATTGGCCTGAAAGACAAAGCTAAATTTGTTTGAGTAGCCTGGAGAAGCAGAATTGTTATGATTTACAAAGTTAAGTAAGAAGTTCTTTTTGGTTTGATGTTCAAAATCCAGTTTTCCTCTCCCTTAGTTTAATTTTTCAGGCCTTCATATACTTCTACGCAATTTCATTTGCATAAAACTATGCTGGTTTTCTTCAGAATTAATCAGGTAGAACTGTCATATCCATTTCTGCACAAATGCAGGGCCTAATACTTTTTTCCATCTTTGACATTTTTCACAGAACCGAGATTAAAAACCTAGAGTTTCATTTTTAAAATAAATTGCAGACAAGATTTTCAAAGTGCCTCTGCATCTCTGCTCCCACTGAAATCAACACTCAAAAATTCAATCTTCCTTTTCTGTGATTACAAGCAAAACCATAGAAATGTAAGCTGATGCACTGTTATCTCCTCTAGTTTGTAGATAGCTTGAAACAGTATGTCTGAGGGATGTAAATTCCTGTCTCTCCTCCTAGTGGAGTAAATCCGAAACCAGAAGATGACAGTGTGTCAACATTGTTAACTCTTCCACAGCAAAGGATGTCAGCAGAAATACTCAGCTGATCTCCTGCAGTCTACCATTTTTTTCCTCGGTGCCATAAGAAAACACACCCTAAAGTCCTAATATCCACCCACTATCTGTCTGTACAAGTAATTGGAAACAGTAGAGTAGTTCATACAATTTATAGCACAATGGGAACTGAAAACACAAAAGGCAGCTGAGAACAGTAGAGCTCTCCTAATATCCAGAACACCTCCACGACAGCATTTTCTTCTGCTTTCTTCCTCTTCCAAAGAGAATGTCCTCCTTGCTGCCACCACGTCCCAGCCTGATGCATGGGCTACACAAAAGGTCCTACAGGAGAAAGTACGCCTCAGAGACCTCAAAAACCTTATTCCCTACCAATACCAAACTCTCAAACCAGACAGGAAATAAAAATAACTGAAAGACACTTATTTGAAGCTCTTTCATATTAAACCAAGTTTACAATTTATGGAAGCATAAGATACAACTAGGGTAGGATCTTGAGGTTGGCAATAATGGATGCAAAACTGTTGTGCTGGGAAGGTACCACTTCCACTAAGGACAGCAGAACTCTAATACACTCTATTAAGCACAAGTTCTTGATGCTCTTTAAAAATTACACAGCTGCTAGCTGGACTATGTAAAGCCATGGCATTGTCCTCAGATGTACTCTCCCTAGGACTTCAGAAGTTCACAGGCTATATTCCTCTATTTGGAAAGAAACTTTTCTATTGCTAAACTGCCTTGTTCTCAGGTTGCCCAGTTGACTCTTGTGCCATTCTTGCTGCCTTTTACTCAGCTGACATGGTGCCACAATGGTAGCATTAGAAAGGTTTCTGCTGTCATACTAAAAATAATTTCACAACCCCGGTCTAGGCAGATTTACAAGCAGTTAACAGTCTGATAATTTCAGTGGATCACATATTTGGTAGAATTTTGGAAACATGATCTATTTGTTTTCACTTTAGTTTTTTCCTCTCTTTTTTCTGTCATTTCCACTCACCAACAAGTCTGTTGAAATGTAAAGCAAATTTATTTTATGTACTGTTATAGCTTTTTCAAACCACAGCCATCATGTAAATATTTGCGGATATTCTGCGGTTTAATTAATTGGCTATGGTCTGCTCAAAGTGTGTGCATAATGTTGGTCTATTTGCAGAACACTACCACTAAGGAATGCCTCTGTTTGTTTCTTCTCTTTTGTGTACGTAATATTTGCTATTACCTGGCATATCAGATTAGGAGTGTCATATGAATATACTGATTCTGGCAATGAAGTATGGAAGTAACTGTGTAGATCCCGTTTGTTATGTTTCTATGGTTATTCATAAATATTATGGCCAACGTCAGTCAATATATGCCATTTGCAAATGAAATATTTTTTTTTTTCAAATTGCTGAAAGCTGTTTTCTTTCAAAACTCATTTCAGAGTACTTAGAGAAATTCAGTCAACTTTTTATTAATGTCATTTAAAGGATGCCCAATGCAAACACAGTTATTCAGTGCCAGTGTTTCCATATTTGGATCAGCATACTACTACTGTGCATTGTTTACCTCTACACTGAGTTTGGAGGGGAGGACAAGTGGAAGGAGTGGAAAGGCTGCTATAATGAAATTTAAAATAATCAAAAGGTCCTTTGGCAATTTCCCTGTTCCCTGAAAAATTAGTGCACTGCTTCGAAAATTAAAGGAAACCTCATCTGTAACTCCAGTGGAAACCACTTGTCATCTATTGTCCAGATATGAGAAATGTTACTTTTCCTCTAACACACATGCTGCAAGTAGTAATCCAGCTGAATGTTTTGCGAGGACTGGAAGGCCACTAGAGACCAAACACAACCATCTACTCTGGCTTCCTGGATGACACAAGCCACGGAATTTCAAAGCCTATAACTCCTGCTACAGCAACAAGCATGATCATCAGAAAGACATCCCTTCTTGATTTAAAGACTTTCAGTGATGGAGATCCACTGTTCCTGGATAAATTTTTCCAGACTTGTTAAATAACCTCATTGTTAAAAATGCAACCTTACTCCTACTTTGAATGGATCCCCCTACTTCTATTTGTTGGCTCTTTTTATACCTTCATCTGTCAGTGTAGAGAAAACTCCATGATTACAATCTCTGGACCCTTAGAAAATTGTACACTGTGAACATGGCACTTCACTTTATTGAGGAGAACCTGAACTTCTTTCATCTTTTAATGCAAAGGACTGTTATTTATTTACTCTAGTTTATCTTGCCCTTTGAATAATTAGTGTATGGAAATAATATCTATAGATAGACTATGTCATGCTTTACCACAAGGATAGCTGATATCTGGTTTAGTCTTTCCAACTTTTAGTATTATCATTACTGTTAATATTATTTTGTGAGTCAAGAACTCCTCCATATGCCTTCACCTCCATCCATCATGCCTTCCAATATAACTAAAGTAGATAAAATACCAATATGAACAGTCAGCATGAAGGTCTCATTCATAGATATCAGAATGAGACTTGCAAACATTTGTTCCTACTTCCAAGAGATATCACTCAATGCAGGAATACCCCCAATCTACTCAATACTCTGTAACCCATCCTGTTTAGAAATTAAAACTGCGAAAGCAAGAAGTGAACCTTTTGGACAGGAATAGAGCTAAGCAATAAAATAAATTTCTTGGAAAATTTCTAACTCTTTTCTTTTGTTTGTGAGTAGCTTGAGATATTCTCAGATTTACTTGAAAGGACTTGTGAACTTCTTTGCTATTTCCCTCCCAAAATAACCTACGAGAAGTTTGCTGTTAACATTTCGTTATTTAATTTAGTACACCGCATTGTGTAAGTTGTTTACAAAAATTAGACATTACTTTTTCTGTGCCATGATTGGTTACTTAGCCTAGATTTGCAAAGGCCAAGTTAGGAACTTTGCACAGAAATAGGAAATGTTTCAGCCAGTGCTTTAGTAGTCACACATAAAATGGTCTTGTGAACGTTACAGAATAAGTATCACAGGAGAAGAGATCAGACAGCAGGAGGCACATGTTTTGGTGTGGGACCATAAGTTCAGGATGAAAAGAGACAAGCAGTAGAGCTGCGTACACAGCTGCTAAATAAATCAATTCCTGCTTCTTCCAGCACCTTCCTGATTGCTGCATTACATATTGTTTATTACCCTGTAAATACTCTTGCTGCTTCATGCACATGCAGGAAGAATGGATGCAAAGGCATTGCACACAGGTCTGAATTTAAATTCAGCCTCATACCACCTGCTCAGGAGCGGAGAATGGAGTCAGGACGTGGACAGCCAGCTGGCACTTTTTGGAATAGCATTTAGACTGACCTTAGACTTCTTTAATAACACTTTGACAACTGGCACCTCTAAGACCAAGTGAATAGAGCTGTGAATTACAGCCGCTTGTTCTCCTTCCTCAGAGTCTGTAAATTGAGGATATCACCCTGTATTTCTTATGTAGAAGTACCCTTTAAAGACAGCATTCTTTCTACATTTAGAGCTTATTCTGGAACTCTCTTAAGTAGTGCCTGAATACAGTTCAAAAACAGTCCCAATGCTGACATTTGTGCATGCTTCTATCCAGTATTTTCTCAGGCAAAACTCCATTGGCTTTGAGAAGGGTTTTGACTGAGCAAGAACAACATCAAGTTTGACCTTTCAATTGCACAGTGACAATTAATAACAGCTCAAAACAGATTTTTGTCTTTTTTTTTAAACACAATACAAAATTTCCAATCTATTACAGAATGTTTGCTGCCACTGAAGCTCCCTTCTCCCAAAACCAAGAGAAATAAATGTTTTTTTCCAAAGCTGCTTCAACATCCCTTGAAGAACCTCTACAGACTTCAAGAGTTATTAAATCAACACCTTTCTGAGTGCCCATGCTTGCATCAAATTCAGCAGCACAGTCAGAAGTCTCCAATTTCTATACATAAATGCAACCTAAAACAGCTATACATACAAGGACTTCTGTGGCAGAGTGGGAGTGAGAGCTCAGCTCCCATCCAGTCCTCTATCCGTTAGTAAATGTTTTTTTCCCCTTTTGACCTTAAGACAAGCAAGGGAGACAGTGTGGTTTGGAGTACAGTCTAATTTATCTCCTCTGTAGATCTTGTGAACTGCTATCTAAACAACTATTCTATAAAGCAAACCCTTTGACTGATTGATCCCAAGTGTCATCAGGCCAGGTCAGACAGGTATCTCTTCACTTATTCCGTGAATGTGAGAGAGAGGCCAGCATAAATTTCATGTCAAATCTCTGTTTATTTAATTAGACTATTAACTATACATGACAATAAAACCTGCCACTGAAAGGAGGAAGGTGACTTCACACTGTGGAGGAGACCAGGTGAGTAACTGTAAGTTTATGAGCTAGTCCACCATTTCATTCCATTCATTCATCCATCCATTCACACTTCTTTATTTTTCACTTCTGACGTTTGAGTTGGAACTCCACTTTCCAAAACAGCCTGACGCTCCTTCATCTTTCCAGTGGCTGAAGAAGAAATAATGAAGTATGCCCAGATTACCCATTTTAGCCCAGTGTTTGCCTACACCGCTGAACAAGAGGCACTTGACCTCTTTCAGGCTTGCCTGCTGTTCAGGCCTGGGTAAAATCTTGTCCTCTTGGAAGACAAAAGCAAAATTCCCACTAATTTCATCAGAATCCAGGTTTCCCTCCTCATGTGTCCTACCTAATAAAAGGAAGTCTAGAAAAGCAGCAGTTCCGCATTGTCTGGGGCTTTTTTCTTTCTACAGACAGGTAAGACAGCATAACTCTTGTCACTTAGAAGCATTAGAAGCCTTAATTTTGGAGACTGCCTCCTTTACCAAAACCATTGCCAGGCAGGCTGGAAGCTGTAGCCTAACAAGGAACAGTACATCATGAATTTAGATCAATTACTCTAGTCATCACTTGTGGCTTTGGGGAAAATAGCTTCCCACACAATGCCTACATCAGTACTAGAGCTGTGCTGCATCACATGATTCTGTATGGAAAGACAGATCTCTTCCAGTGTTCTTTCTTTGAGCCCTCTGTTCTGTGTGCATTTCACCAGAAACAATGTTATGTTTTAACATTTCTATTAGTTTTAGCACAGAGTTTATACAAGCTTGACATGTCCTTCCTGGTTTGCCTTGCAGATCAATGGGCATTGCCCATGCTCTCTCTAGCTTGCTAATATTTTCTTTTGAGTGTGGATAAACCTCAGATGAGAATTCTATTCATGTGTGGGTCTGTTTCCTTGAGATGCATGCTACATTACTCAGGAAAGAAAGCTGAATGTGTAGACAAAGTGCTGTCCAACACCTCAAGCACTGCTGGAAAATACCTGGTTCTGCTGTGCTTGTTAATGCTATTTACTTGATCTCTCTCTTTTATGGTACCACATTTTGGTAGCACCTGAGGACCGTGATGCATAAAATTGACCAAAATTGAGAGCACGCAGTGTCTATAGAAGATTGGCTTCTATCCGCCCTCTCTTTGGGAGTTAAGAACTTTGCTTTAACATAATTTTTTCCCAAGTGCATTAACTTGTGATTTTAAGATCAATTGATTTCATGGCTTTTTGTTGTTATTTAGCATGAGGTAGACTGGGTTTTGGCAGGGCTGGAGAGTCTTGACATAGGACACTGTCAGTATGCTATTACTTTCACAAATTTTTCAAAGAGGAAGATTTTGTAGTGTTTCCCACTGATGGTCAGGCCCTTTACTGCCTCTGGAAGAACTTGCATGGTTAGATCCTTTTGCCAAATAATGGTTTATTTTTCAGCTCTCTCTCCACAGTTCCACAGGAATGTGGCTATAATTGTCTTTATTAGCTTCAAAATGAGCCCTGTGGGTCCACAACTTAAAACAGAGACGGTTGTTCCCTATTATGATTAACATCACTTAGAATAGCTACCAATGAATACACCACCTCTGTGTGCATACTTAACTGTATCAGCACTTAGCACAGAAGAACTTTAGATATTATATCCTCTAGTTACTTCTGTAATGACACCATTAATATTTTTCAAATCTGATAAATTTAATTTGGTAATTTCCATGTCCTTCTGCAATTGTTTTAGACCATGCTGCATTACAACAGCTAGCTGGCAGAGGAAGAAAAGGGATTTTAGTGCTAATGAGTGTTATAGTGAGGACAGGCTTACTGGACTGATGGAGTTATAGAAAACATGGAGTCCCTATAATACTGCTCGATCAACATCCAGTCTGAAATGTTCTTCTGTTCTCTTCTACTTTCCATTCCAGACTATGTTCATCTTTATGCTTGCTGTCACACTATCTTTTAATCTTTTACCAGTTCATTGTAAATCTTGGTATCATTATAACAACTGAACTGAATCATGTTAAGGCATACATCCTGACAGGACTGAAAGCTACAAAACAGGAAGTCTTTAAGTCGATAGCTCAGAAAGTATCACACAGAGGCCCTAATAACTACTGAACAGTAGAATTACCAGTTTTGCCAAGAGCAACAGATTTCCTTCTGATCTCAGAGCAACTGTTTCCACACAAATCACAAGTGGAGACATTTTATAGGGGTTATGTTATCTATGCCTCTTCTGTTCTCTCCTTGCATAGATTCTTGTATTTTGACACTACTTCTCCTCCCATATAAATGACCTTGTAAATTAAATTTATAGCTTCAAAGCTGGGGTCAGTTCAGTACAGTTTGTTCTAGTTTGGAATATAGAATAGGAAGGAGTGTTCTTAATGGGTTTAGGACAGGCATTACTTCTTGGGAATGGAAACAGACTCCACCAATCACCAGAACAACAAACTGGGAATTGGGAATCCCTTGTTTCATCTTGGCTGGCTGCGTGAACAAATCATGAAGTCTTTCTGTGGCTCCAGTTCACCCATCAGTAGAGAGGAAATCTGATCATTCCTGTCTACTTCAGAGGGAACTGATGTGCACTAAGCACTGACGTATTGACATAGAAATGACTATAAACACATAAATCTAGGTCTCAGTGGTAAATGGTAAAAGTTAAATCAACTCACTGTTCAGGATAATGACTCCTAGCCCAACACTACTATCATACTCTGAGCATGTTAATTCTTACCCATACAGTACTTATCAGATACGTCTTTGGAGCTGGCAGGCACTTAAATTTATTACCATATATGTAGTATGCTTTATCCATTTCCTACAGTGAATACAATGAATGCTGCAGTTATCACGGTATTGTTCACTGTTAGAAATGGAAAACAAGTTCTAACAAAAGATTATGGCAACCACTGTACATGTGCCAATGTGTAAAGGCTTCAGGAGGATGGGCAGAACATTTGTCCAGCTCCTCCTGAAAATATGATTTGCCAGGCTTTAAATTTCCATCACTTCACCACTTAAAAATGCCTAATTTCATGTATTGCTATTGGGTATATACACTATTCATCACTAGAAAGTTATAAAACAATCAAATGAAGTATCAGACTGTATAGTCACTATGCTGAGAGAAATGTTGCGATGAGGGAGTATGAGAAGTCGAGACCCACTAACAAATTCGGGTGAAGAGCAGAACTCAAACAAAAACTGCACAGGTAGTTTTGCTGCTGCTGCTAGTGAAAAATCATGATTACATGAGCTTCATAAAAAGCTGAACATGTTTTTTTCCCTGCATCTTTCCCACTCCTGTTCCCAGCCCAGACTATTGCTGCATTTTGGCTGCCATTTTCCTACTAAAGGAGGCAAAGCTTAGTAAGCAGGACACAAGACTAGGAGTCAGCACACTCGGGCTGTACTCTCAGCTGTTCCAGTGACCTGCAGTTTGACCTTTTCCATCACCCCATGGAAACAAATAGCGCCTTTGTGTGTCTTTATTTTTGTTCCTACACTTTGCAAGTCCTGTGAGCAGAGCTGTTCCTACATGTGCAGGGTGTAATGTACAACAAATCCCCAGTCTCGATCATGGCTTCGACATCCTCAAATACTAAAATAAACCAAATAATTGTTACTAAATGTCAAAAAATGCATTCTCAGAGAAACAAAACAGTTGGCAGAGGAGCCTGTACAGAAGTGTCATTCTTGCCATTTTCACTTCCTCACTCTCTTTCAACTTTCAACTTTATATCTTAATCCTACAAATACTCATCCAAAAAATAAGAGTCACTAATTGCTCATCTTTCAGGCCTAATACTGGTGCAGTCTTTACTTGGGTAGTCTATCCATTTTCTAAATTAATAGCTGCTTTTTTGAAGNTCTTACTTTCCTCTGTGAGGCTTCTTTGGATCTTGTTTTCAATACATGAGAATAAAAAATTGAAACGCTTACAACCTGTCTCAGCAGAATGGCCAAAATAATATGGAAGTAATACCTCATGACTCACTGGAAAATTAAGTTTTGTGAGGGTTACACTGTAAAGCTCAAATCTGTCCCTATTACATACCCTGCAACATGATAGGACGTCACAGAATCATAGAATTGTCTAGCTTGGAAGGGACCTTTAAGATCATCAAGTCTAACCATCAGTGTAACACTGCCAAAACCACTACTAAACCATGTCTCTAAGCACCATGTTTACCTATCTTTTAAATACCTCCAGGGACTGTCTACATTGTAGGAAGATGTTCATCCTGCCCTCCAAGCCAGTGTCACCTTAGTGCACATTGGGAGGAAAAATGAAGTCTTTGTTGCCATTTATGATTTTTTTCATTAAATCTGATAGAACTCTAGACATGTTATAAATAACCAGGAGGAAAGCAATAGGAAGAGTACAGGTAAACCAGTCAAAACCTGTATGATACACGTTGATTATCCATATCCCTCTACAATTTCATCACAGTGAATATAAATAATGCATTTGTGTATGTTCATGTTTGTAAGATGTAATTAAATAATACAGACTAGTATCTAGTAATATATATTTGTGAGTATATATATTATCCTATTAATGTTTGCAAACTCCAAATAAGAATAACTAGTATCATGAAAAAACTATCATGAAAAAAGAAGCCCTTGTTTTCTTGAATGTGTAACAATGGTATAACCCAAACCTTAATCAAAGTGCCAGACTCTGGGATCTATTGAAAACTATATCCAAATGAGCAGGCTTGAGTCCTTCTATAGCATAGACTGTGGGGTAGCAGCACTAGAACCCTTATCCTTAGACTCTGCTTTACAGTTCACTCTTGGTTAAAGCTGCACTAGAAACAAATAGGGCTGAAGGCATCTGAAAACATACTGTTCCTCAGCAGTGAGGTCATCTCTTATATTTAATCAGCTAGTAGGTAAATTGTATAACAGGAAAATCCAAGTTGAAATATTCCAACTGCCAAGGATTATGAATTCTTTGTTTTGCTTTGGAAACAAACGCACAGTAGAGACTAGAGTCACAGTGCAAGGAAGACATAACAAAGGCTTTGTTTGTAAGGGGATGGAACCACTGCTCTCTGGTCAGGGATGAGGTTGGCTGATGTGTTTTCCATAATAGTCAACTGAACAATCTCAGCACTCAATCCTGGCCAAATACTAATCTGCTGAATTTATTACATTTGGGGTTTTAAATTAAAATTACCATCTGTAACTCATGTGTGGTAAACAGCACAGAACATGTGACAAGAGAAAAAAAGCACTTCATGAAAAGGTGAGCAAATTCCACTTAATTTGAGGAGCCCAGAGAACTGTGACACTGCATATTGAACATTTTCTTTCTGAGCGAAAAGCATAACAGCTTAATGAGGTTATTTGTTAAAAAACCCTCTGTTCACCTCAGTAATGGTCTGTGCAGCCCAGGTCTGGAAATGTAGTTGGTTTGACCAAAGTGATACTATCAACTGAACAAAGCCAAACTTCATAGGAAAAATGCCATGGTAGCCAGAAATAATACACATACACACAGAGAATAAAATCTCAGCTTGGCTTTGGGTTTTTTTTGTTTTGTTTTGTTTTTAAGGTTTCTGCTCTCACAATCATTCTCAGGACAACAAAAGCTGATTCAATATTGCAGCTATGCAGTCTGAGGTGGTTGAAATCCCGGGCTGCTAAAAACAGGGTCTCTGCAGGCCCACTGTGTCACCCAGCATCCCCGGTCAATAAAGCTGCTGGTAGTGACTCTGTGGTCTAATTCCTATTATTTCAAGCAAGGCTGAGGATTGACACTTTTTTCGTCTTCCATTACAACTCTTATACAAGTGCTCTCTTCAGAAAAGCAGTCTTCTGAAAACAGAAAGACTATTCATCTCCAGTTGAATAAACCTACAAGGTATGAATGCCAGTTGGTTACCCACTTCATGCTTTCAGTTTGACTTGTGCCAAACCATGTGTTTGACATGATTTCTGCACAGAGATGGAAGTGGGTTTGGGCTTAGTGGAAACATGTCACACCACACATGCACACAGAGGTGCAAATTACCTGCAGAATGGTGCTGGGTAAAACTGGCCTAAAAAATGTTTTGAGAACAAGTCTGTTTCCAGCAATGCATTTTTACTAACCCTCTTTCATCCAGCTGTCTGCAGATCCTATGGGTGAATATTTTAATTCATTTTCTAATAAGGGTATCTTACAAGTGATCCTGTTTTACTGATTCCAGGAAGTCCTAAGAGTCTTAGGAGCTACCCAAATAGGGTCTTCTACCCCTCCCATGATATCATTGCTTCCAGTTCATATTTCTTAGTACAAATAAAAACAAATAGAGTGGGACCCCAGATATGCTAGATGTTGTACAGAGAAAGTCCATGCTTACAGTCCTCCGTGTAAAAACTAAAACATGGTCATGAAGTCTCCTCATACAGTCAAAGGAGATGGGCACATACAGGTGACAACTCACTCCATCCATGGGATGGGATGGGATGGGATGGGATGGGATGGGATGGGATGGGATGGGATGGCTCTGTAGGTGCTCACCTCTCTTTGTTTTCTAGAAAGAGAGTAACTTAGACAAAAGATTAAATTCTTTAGTTTTTTAGGGTTTTAGTGATGATTAGTGCTAGACAAGAAAAATCCTATGTTTAAGGCAAACAAAAAAAGACTTCCTATGCTCATGTTGCAAATGAGAAAAAATAAAGCAAAAAAAATTATCAGTCACTTGCTCAAGGTCACATAAAATGTTAGTAGAAAAGCTAGAAGTTAAAACTAAGATTTTTTTAGTCCAGCCTTTCCTCCCTCATGGTGGCAGTAGGCAGGAAAAAGGTTCTCACTGCTTTCCGATAAACAGCAGTGGAAATACATAATTGACTTATTTCACACTTTGTGCTTCCTGACCATTTCTCTGCGGAAAGAATGCTGTCCCTGTTGTTTTCTTTCTTCCTGACCCAAGTCAAAGATGTAGAAATTTAGGCCACTTTTCCTATTTCCTTGGCATTTATTCCTAGAGACATTGTCTATGCTGTTAATTTCACTATGGCCTGATTCTTCAACTAAGATCAGTGCATGACTTGCAAACAACTTGACCAAATTCAATATATGGTCTTAGACATAACTGTTTCAATGCAAAATGACAACAGAAATCATATCAGCATTTTCAGGGGAGGAGGTTGTTAAGGTTTTTCCAAGCCTACATATGAACATCAGCTTTTACACAGGATTTCAGTTTCATTGACTCCCACTTCACAAATTAAAGATCTGATAGATTTTTGTTCTTTTCAGATCTAGGACTAACAGAAATATAAATAATTTTAAAAAATCATGCTGCTTCTATCTGTTCAGCTGAGGCATCAGCACAGAAAGAGCAGGAGTAGAAGGACCTTTGCAGAAAAGCCTCTGAATAAGCATTTAGTTCACTATCTGGAGCCCATAAACAAAGTTATTTTTAATGGTGAATTATTACAAATAAAATGGCACCTAAAACTGACCATTTGGAAAACAGAGCATCAGTAACAAGAGAGCTCATGAAATTAATGAAATGGTGTTGAAACCACCCCTTACTGATAACAAAAGCTAAGCAGACAAGAATACATTTCTCAAATTTTTCAAAAACCTACCTACTTGCATAGGGGAGCCATCCAAAAACTGAGCTGAATTTCTACTTTGAAAGGTCAGTCCACAACCTCCCAAGCTTCTACTCTCACACGAAAGTACACACAGATTGGAAGACTCTTGAGGCTTAAGACAACAGCCGTGAATGCTGCAGCAGATTCAGAGGAACCCTGGTGAGAAGAGCATTGCACAAACATCAGAATCACTGCAGGCTGCTACATTTGACATTCACACTGGCAGGAAAAGCCTGCAAGTTTAGCTCTGACTCCCCAGTATGATAAAGTGGCCTACATCAACACCAAGTCTAGTTTATATTCTGTCTTTAGGACTCGAAAGCCATTCAAAAATAGAATAAGAGAAATTCGGACATTTTAAATGTCAATGAGATATTTTTCCTGCTTAAAAAGAAATATTTACCCAATAATGACAAATCCATGCTAAAGTCTAAACCCAAAATCTATTACAAAAAATTAAATTAAATTTAAAAAATAGTATTAAGAGATGCATATATTTATTGTCAGTTGAACTGATAGCTAACTTCTGATAGCAGGACCTCTTCTATAAAAAAAACAGAAGAAATATTGTCCTAATTTTTGTCCATGTAATCATTTCTTTAAATATCTAGTTCATTCAGAATTGGTAAAGAGATTGGGATTTGAAAAAGAAGGAAAGTCTCTTTTCCTCTAATAATCCATACACGAACAGGAAAGCTTGGTTTCCTTTTAGCTATAAATAAAAGATAATTATGAGAGGATGATGCCCAGTAATTCTAAAATGCTGAAGAACATGATAACCAGAAGCTGACCTTTTAATTTCTTTACTTTTGTATTTAACAGGTTAGCTTTACGTGCAAAATATCTTCCTGCAAATATTTTTTTTCCTATATAATCAGGAATATTATGATACGTTAAACAACTAACAAAACATTTTGGTGGTCTTTTTGTGCATTGTAGCTTAATTCCAAATTTTACCTAAATACAGTCCAGGATGATGAACAAGCAAACACTAGGCAGCTAGTAAAATGAAACATATTGTTCATCCTTTTCTAGCATAATTCAAATTCTAGCAAATTTTGATGGTTAGGAGTCCTAACCTTATTATTACAGAATTTCTTATATACTTATGTATATACGTTATATACTTATATACATAAGAAATTCTTACATTATTTCTTCAATATACACATAGGGAAAATACTGTAGCAAAAAAAGGTCAGAACCAAGGAAAAACTTCAGTGGAAATATAGCTGTGAACATCAAATTTTCATAGATTTTAAAGTAGATATAAAACAAGGATGAAGTGGATTATCCAATAGGTTATTTATGTCAGGACATCACCACTGATCATATTTAAAACCAGAAGGGATATCTTTGCCACCCACTGATTTTGCAGCAAGAAGCACGGACTTTCAGGTGCACAGCTGCATTTTCCTGCCTTCTCAACTCCCCGGAGGTAGAGAAGCACATGCAGGTTCCCAAAAAAGAGCTGTGTGAAGAAAATACAGTTCAAGAGGCACCTTGGCAGTGGGCTCCTGGTCTACACGTCTCTTTCTCACATCATCTACTTCAGCCAGTTCTCCTTCCCCTCTCATAAACCCAAAGATTCTCCCTTGTCTATCACATTTTCCTTAACATCTTCCCTGCAGCAATCACTTCCAGTCTCAAGAACTCTCAGTAGGAGTCAGAGGAAGGTTTTTATAGCCTCTGCCAAGATTTCATATCATTTTGCATGAAGAATACGTGCCTGTAATGTTCACTACCATCCAGTGGTGTGGACTCACCTTAAAAGACATAACTAAAAGCAAAATGCTGCACAGAGTTTGGGGAGGTGGAACAAAACAGTTAGGCTGTTATTTCTACTTAGCTGCTAGAGGGCTATGTGGAGCAGAGAGAGTTACAAAGATTGACATTTATGTTTTTAAGTTGACATTAACATAATGGAAATGGTGTGTAACTCCCATCTCCCCAGCCATCTAGGGTCTGTCAGCCTTAGTCAGTGTCCCAACTCCCTCTCACTCATCCTCCTTAAAGTTAATGAGTCGTTATGCATCTGAGGTTTCTTCCAGAGGCAAGCCCAGCAGGGTCCTCCTTCCCTCTAACTTGCCATCATCCAGAGTTTTGTATTTTAGTAACTTGAAACATCCTGTAAAATCTATCAGGATTATTTTCCAGTATAGAAGCACTTGTACTTGATCCAAGCTAATCAAATGTTCTTTAGATACTAAGCCCCAGGGTTTAAGTGAGCACACCCAACATATTAAGCAAAAATGACCTTCTTAGTGTGGCTACTATATCCTCCTTTTTGACCCCTTTCGACACAATTTTGGCTGAGACAAGACAGACAGTAAAAGCCATTGTGAATGGGCCAAAAATAATATAGTAATTGTGTCTCTGATGTCACCAGAATGTTAGACAAAAAAAGCTGGGTTTAGATGGAACTGGACACTTTTTACATACTAGTAAAGAGGGCTTTTTAACAGATAACATTTTGTTTTCAAACTCATATTTCAGTGTTTCCCAATGGAATTAGTAACCAAATTAAGGGGTTTAGGAGCTCATATTATAATCAAACACAAGTCTGAACTTACAAGTCATGTATGACCCGGCAGTCAAGAGGTTATGGTGAGTAAGAAGGTAGACCACAGAAAACCAAAGAACAGGAAACTTTCAGTCTAGTGTTGATGGAAAAGCTTTGGATTAGATGGATGCAGTACTGAATAACTTATTTCAAAGCAAACAGCTCTAACAGAAGTTTCTGAGCCTTTTATAGAGGAAACACTGAAGATGTATGATGTAAGAATTCAGAAGTGCACATGTTAAGCTGCAAAGTCTTATTTTGAGTTATATGCAGCAGGATCTGTGTTTACACAGCTATACAGAGTGACTTCCCCTTCCATTCATGGGCTTCATCGACTGACTGACTTCCTTAATTTCAAAAAGCAGTATTTATTATTCCATGAAAGTTGTTTTAATGTTTAGCTCATCTATATGCCCAGACAATTTAATGGACTTTCTGAAAGGCCCCGGATGTATTTTAATTAAGTAATTAATTCAGTTCAGTTCTCTGTCAAAATCACTCTTCCTGTGCAGCCATAGAAAGAACTTCTCTTTCCACTAGTGACATTTCCAGACACATCCAGATGCTGACAATTAAAAAAAATGGCAAAGCATTTCAGGAGAATTAAAATCAATCCAATCAACATTTCCCCATTCTTTGGGAGGGGCCTTAAAGTTGGAACATGACACATAAGCATATGCTTCTATCACTGACAGGTATTGAGGGGCAATAAATAAAATGACTTAGAAATTTAGATTTCCAAAGCCCATTCTAAGACTGTATGAGGTTGTGTTGTGTCAGCTTCAGTATTGCCTTGGATTCAGGTGAGTAGGAGGTTAATTTTAATTCTGCCCACTAAAACACAACACAACTTGTCAATGAAGAACTTAGAGTAAAAGGAGGCTAAGCTAATAAGAGGAGCTGATTTCCTTGAGTGAACTTAGGCTTGATTCAATTTCTGAAAATACAATGTAACACTAATAAAAAATTTAAACTTTGACCGAGGTTAGCTCTTTAATTTCCATTGGAATAAAAGCAAACAGATGTCTCTAGAGTAAAATGAACAAAATAAAAAATATTTTAAAATTGGACAAAAAGTCCAAATCTCACTAGGGAAGCTGTACATGCAGTTCCCGTTCATATTAATTGTAAGCATTTGTCTAAGAAAACATGTGTGATCAGTTGCTACAGCTTAGCTGATGACTGGCAACTCGATGACGTGCTTGAGGCCAAAATCTATCTAGAGGGAGACTATTGTGCTGTCTGAGAGAGCTGCCTGATGTTTAAAAGGATGTTAATTTCAATTAATATTGAGGGTGTTCATCTTAAAGAACAAATATTAAAAATAAAATCTGATAAAACTCAAGATACATTCATTTCAGGGAGGAGAGTCCTCCCCACCCTTTCTATTTTGGACAAACCTGCTCTGATTACTGGTAGGCTTTCACTGGTAAGGCCTCTCATGACAATGATGTAAGAATCTCAGGTCCACTCTCTCTACGGTAGAAATGAGTTACTTAAATTCAAGGAATCTAGTCTTATCTAAATCCAGATGAATGTCAAAGAGACATTTCAGTCACTCCCAGAAAGTCCAGACTAACACATATCAACAAATCTGGGGACCAGGGGAAGGCAAAAAAGGCTTATACAACATCTTGACTGAGTCAATATTACTATTTAACCTTCACACTTGCAACAATACTCAGCCAAAAACCCCAAATGACCAAATGGCCAGATTCTCTTTTGGTGTGAATCAGTATAGCTCAAACATATGTACTGACTGCATGCTTTTAAAATAACACAGGTACAAGGCATTTGAGATCTGATTCCTTATTCCGGGTAGTTAGTAGATCCATATTACCACATACTTACAATAATAATATTTTAATTTTAAAAATATCACAAGAATTTGGCCCAAGTGAAAAAAAATAAAAAAAAAACCCTTTTTTTTATTTTAAAACCTCTGTGCTATTTTCCTGGTCATAATTTGGTGGGTTTATGACATGACATTTATTCCTACATATCAGATGTTAAGAAATACCACATCACTTTAAGAGGCAAATTAACTTTATTTTCTTCCCAAATCTAGATCACCCGACCTGGGCTACAATTACTAAACCTAATACTCTGGTATATCATAAAGGTCAGTATTTGCTGATTCCAATGACTTTTGCCACACTCAGCCCAGAAAGCTTGCTTTAGAATCTCTGAGAAAATACATGGTTTGTTTGGAAATGTGCAGAAATAGCATACCTGGGTATCACTTCTCTGAAGTTAATTTATATATTAATTTAAATATTCTGGACTTGCTCTTGCTTAAAATCCTTCCTCATTAGAGCACAGCAATAGTGCAGGCAGCCTCGGGGTGGGAGAGACAGTGGGACCGACACCATGGTGCACTATGGTGCAACTGAGCTACTGGGAGCAACACAGGGTTACTGTTCGGAAGAGGGAAAGTTTAGTGCAGAAAGGGAATGGAGGGCAGCCTGGAGCAGAGATCGGTATCAAGGGGGAATCCTGCTGCGAGGAATTTACTGAGCCCAGAAACTGTCTCTGTTTTTATTACTATTTATAATTATAAATAAATGATGGTAATTTTTAAAACTTTCCTTTCACAGCAAAATACCAAGGTCATGGGAATCACCAATGCCACAAATAGATGACTGAGACAAAGACATGAAAACCTGCAGCTGCGCAGGGTCTGTCAGCTATGGGCTCCCATTCCTTCTCCCCACAGTGCTCCTCACCTCCACCGGATGGACTCACTGTGCACTGTAAGGCAAGCACTGCCTCAATACTAAGCTCATGCAGGACTGGCAAATTGAAGGGTAAATCCCGATTCACAACACGCGAAGACACCACTCTTGCTGCTTCCCTGTGACATCCTTTTGGGTTAATCCAGGCATTCATTTGACCTCTGCTCTCTCTGTTAATGGTAATATAACTGTGATTGCCACGAGGCCCTTTGTCGTCAGTAGGGACTGGGATTGGAGCCCAGTACAGATAGCACATCCTGAGTAACAGCCGTGCCTGGAAGAGCACTTTAGCTGTGACTCGAGCAGCTTCAGGAGAAAAGCAAGCAGGCCAGGAGAAAAAGACATATCTGCTTTGAGTGATGGCAAGGAAAGAGCATAAGGAGAAAACAGCCATGATTATGGCAGTCAGACTTTCCTGATGGACTGGCTTCTTCCTTGTCCCTTGCCTTCCAAACCTTCTTTTCCTGCAGATCCAAATCTTTTAAGATCTTCACATTTTTCATCATTTGTACTCCCACGCTTCCCCAGACAGCCAGACCAACCTGAGAGAAGACTTTCTTGCCATGTACTGCTTGTTAGTATATTACTTGCATTACCCTCACATCCACTAGAGTTCATCTTCCTCTTTATCTGCTGAAGGGAGGTTCAGCTGCCCCTCAAACTATTCAGCTCCTGTCAGCTTTAAGGTCCAGAGGAGGGCCATGAAGATGACCAGGGGGCTGGAGCATCTCTTCTATGAGGACAGGCTGTGACAGTTGGGGTTGTTCAGCCTGCAGAAGAGAAGACTCCGGGGAGAACTTATAGCAGCCTTCCAGTACCTAAAGGGGGCCTACAGAAAAGGCGGAGAGGGACCCTTTATCAGGGAGTGTAGCAATAGAGTAATGGTTTGGTAATGGTAATGGTTTTAAACTGAAAGAGGGTATATTTAGATTAGATGTTACGAAGAAATTCTTTATGCTGAGGGTGCTGAGACACTGGAACAGGTTGCCCAGAGAAATTGTTGATGCCCCATCCCCGGAGGTGTTCAAGGCCAGGCTGGATGGGGCTTTGAGCAACCTGGTCTAGCAGGAACATGTCCCTTCCCAAGGCAGGGGGATCGGAACTTTAAGGTCCCTTCCAACTCTAACTGTTCTGTGATTAAAAAGCTATGTCTTTATCAGTATTCAAATGTAAAAAATAATTCTGCAGGAAATTTGGGAACCATTTAAATTTGAGTGAGAGCGAAAGCCCACAAACTACCTTCAAATCATCACCAGTAGAGCATGCAGAAACTCATGTAACGTTGCTATGAATCAGTTTGATTCTCTGCAAAAAAAACACTAGCACTTTTTTTACTGCAGGTCCTCACAATCATAGCTGTTAGATCACATAGCTCAATATAATGCCTCACTTTACAGGAGTTATTATAGATAACAGTAAATTTATTACTGAAAACAAGGTGGTTTGTGACTGTTCTTGCACAAAGGAAAGAGTCTTGGAGTGAAAATTACTTGTCCTAGAAATAACTTGAAGTTGGACAGCTTGCAATGAACATAGCCATATGCCAATCCCGGGACATTCTGCCTGCGTGAGACTTACTGGAATAGCTTCACTGTCACTGGGGAAGCTCATTCAGAAACGGTTTCTTTTGAATATGTGGAGCTGGTAGGAAGTTTTTCCATCTAAAGCCATCTGTATGTCCATCAGAACAGTTCATTCCAAGGAGAGGCTGAGCCTTTCACAGAAAACTGCAGTTTTCCACCAGAAGAGCTAAGATCCTCCCAGCAAAAAGATTTTCAGCTTTTCAAGAAGACAAAATTTCCCTAGAAAAATATTTCCAACATCAGCAACAGGTACAAATTGCTTGGAAGCCCAGGACTAATTGGGCCACTGTTTCTCTCTGTAGTCATTCCCTGGGTGTCTCTCTGTAGCACTAATCCCCAGCTGAGCCTCCAGCTAAGAACTCATAACATAAGACCCACCATGAGTAAGCATTATAGTTCAGTGAAAACTTTCCTCAGCATTTGTTCCTTTGTACATGACTAATCAGGATATAACTCAAGATACTTTTCCTACCCTTTCTTTTAAAACATAGGCAGTACAGACAGTTACATTATAGTGGAAACATTACTCCAGCAACTGCCCTTACCAGTAAAGACACACATGCTCCTTTCCTCCTATCTATGAATGTAACAGCTTACTAGCACTGATTATTTAGTGTTTACAGAAGAGCTGCATTCAGCTATGAACCAACAACTGACAAAAGCATCATCACAACCAGCATTTCCTAATTCTGTATTACCTTCTTTCATGCCCTGCTTTCCTGGCCTGCCTTTCAAACAAGCCTCACTTCTGTGTGCAGCATAACACAGGCTTTATGCCAGAGTATCGCCTTTTAAACCCTACCACATGGCATGGCAAAACTCCCAAGATCAGTAATTTACCACTCTGCTTTCTTAAAAGCAAGTTACATGATACTCACCTGCAATGTTTCACTGATACTATTGCTTCTTATCTGGCTGTCTGAAAGCAGAAGAAAAACCATTTCATGTATTGTTATAAATATTTTCATGCTGCACAAATACTGCATTTTATTTTGTTTATATAATACAGGGGGGAAGGTACCAGTTTTATTTCCACTAATCGGTAAATATTTATCTGTGGGCAATTTCAAGGAAGCGAAGAAGACGGCTAACTAAGAAAGAACAGAACAATATTAGCCCGGGTATTTCTTTATGTCACTACACAAAAATGCAAATGAAGTGGAAAGAGATTAAGGATCAGCTTTTCAAAACTCTTTAAGCACAGACAGGCACTTAATAGGGTTTTCAAAGGTCCCTACAGAGGTTAAGGATCTAACTCCCTTTGATAACACAAACATTCAGGACATCTAGATTTCCACTAAAACACCAGTGAGGCCATGAAAGCATTCAGAAAGACACATACCTTTTCCTGAAACTGCTTAATGTAACACTACAGAATCCCATGTAATGATTTAATGTATTAAAAAAAATAATGTAGATGCCATTTCCACAGGAAGAAGGCAACGGTGCTCAAACCTTTACAATGAAAAGGTGTACTGTGATCTTTCCAACAAAGATAGGAGCCCGTGTAAGATGTAACTCTGGAGACACAAAAGGTGCTAATTGCTGTAAAACTGTGCTGTAGAGTTGGAGTTTATGATAATGGTTTTTGGTTTCTGTGGCTACAATAAAGCAGATTTTAAATGTGAACTGAGCTCAGAAAAGTTTTTCATTTTGTCAGGATGCCAAATTTTGCTGTTTAATTCCATGTTCTAGGTCCAGTTGTAGCCAAAGAGAAACAACAGTGTATCTTACTGTCTGTGGGAACATGCACAGAGCAGTGAGCTATCTCTGTGATTTTCTGTATCTGATGTGCTTACTTCAGAAGTACCATTCTCTCCATTCCACAATTAAAATCTGTAAGATTCCTCCCCTCTTCCCCATCCCCATCGCTTAAAGCAGAATTTGGAAAAGAAAACCCCTAATTGTCCCATCTGCAACGGATATGCCATCTCAGCAGCCATCCAGCTATGCTGGGGCCAGGTGGCAAACACCACCTAGATGTTCTGTCTTCAGACATCTCACAATCTATCCAGGGAGCCTTTTGCTCACAGCAGATAAAATTCTGGGCACAGAAAGGACCTGGCTGAGGGAGGGAAGGAGAAATAATACAGGATTTCCAGTTCCTTTTTCAGTCACTAAGAAAATATCCTTTGAAATAACAATCTTTAAGGTGAAAAAAACATTTTTACTGCTCCAACATGTGATTTTTACATTTTTGCTTTTTTTTTTTTTTAAAGTAGAAAAAGACCCATGCATGCTTCAGTCATTTGTGAGCCCTGGCAGGTTTCAGAGAGATTCAAAACTGTGGGATATACAGTTTTATTACTGTATCTGCAGGCTTGCTGCAGGGAGACCTCTGGGACCTGAAGGGACCTCTCCTGTGCCTCTCTACAGGGTCCAAGCACTGGAGCACCAGGGGACTTGGAATGGAAGCACTATCAAGACTGGTCCTTTTCAGACCAAAGGTGCAGCTAAGAGGTACAATTAAATCCAGTTCTCACTTCCGAGAGACGCAAAGCCCAGCCATGTCACAACTGAACAGCCAGAATAATCTGTCCTTCTCAAATCAGTTCCCAAATCAGTAGCAAATAGCAAGTTGTGGGGGCAGCAGCAAAGCTGATGAATTCAAGTCCAGGCATGTAAGTCATGAGTAACTGCATGGACCATAGTGTTCACATACTTGCTCAGGGACAGGAAAGATAAAGGTCTGCTGATGCACCCCACTGAGATCCCAGCTCCAAGTTCACCCGTGCTCTTTCTGGTAACTCTCGTGCTCACTCAACCGTGTTACTCTCTGAACATGAGCAGGGAGCATTCCCCATTTACCCATCCTTATTTTTTACATGAGGCATGATGGGACCCTGACATCAGCTGGGGTTTCTTGCTTCTGTTGCAATACAACACTCAGAGCTTTCATTTTTAAAGCATGTTGTTTTTTCAGTTGAAGTGATCTTGAGGCTAATTTCCCATTCACTACAGAGAACAGAAGACATTCCTGTACAAGTCCCGAAGTCTTAGTAGTCCCCTTGTTTTTTTTCATGTCAGCGAAGAAATAACCCATCCCTGTTACCACACAAGGGCACTTGTTTAATGTTGACGGAGAAGGAAGTGTACCACCTACTGAGTCACCAACGCCACATCCTAAACACCTGGCTTTTGCCTTGCTGGGCTTTCATTTAAGCATGAGTCCACCCTGAGTGGAGCTGTAGAAAAAGTCTATAATAAAACCTCAAACCACACAACACTTTTCTGGGTGGGAGGTATATTGTGATCTGCTAAAGTTCACGGAAGAAAACTGAAATCCTTTCCAAAGTAGACCCATCTCCTTTGCTTTTGTCCAATTTCAGGGATAACAACTGTGCATGTCACATCCCAAAGCAAGATAAAAATTCAGTTTTCTTGAAGTCAGAAATAAAATCACAGCTACGTTAAAAAAAAAAAAAAAGTAACTGGACAAAATTATGGCCAAATCTGCCAAGGTTTCAGATGCCTAATCTCCCACTTACCTAACTACCTTTGCGAAAGTTCATCCAAATTCTTGTAATTCTCACAAGACTTCTGTACAAAAAATACAAATATCTTAAAGCCAAACTACAGACACTTCTTAAAAATTAAACTCTTGCCTATTAGGCAATGAATCATTTACCATCCACAGTACATCCCATAGTTGACAAACAAAGCAGTATTGCCACCCTATTTCAAAACACAGTACAACATATTTTGGGAAATGATTTTTCATTAAAGAAAACATTGTCTAGGGCAGTACAACGCAACAGCAGTCACACAAATGTGCTACATCCTGTGACTGGCTCTGAAGTAAGCGTGAAAAGAGTCACAAAACATTTTGGGGAAGGAGGAAGCACAGTCTTTTCTATGGAAATCAGCTCACAGATGGGCTCGCTCACCTTTGGTTTGTCCTGAGTCAGATTGCAATTCCTTTAACCCCCATGCTGAGGAGCTCAGCCTCTTGGCAGCTCTCCCAGAGGCAGGATGATCTAGCCAACACCCCTTGAAGGCACTTTCTGCAACGTGCTGCCACAAGGCAGTTTCCACAACAAAATGAATGTTTATCATCTACCTAAAGCTTCACTTCTTTCTGTATCTGCTACCTGAGGAAATGAAACAACTCTGTGCTCAAGCTCAGAGACCAAAACCACAAACACATGGTTTGAAGGGAGGAGGAGGTAAGCTAGGGAAAAGATCAATGACAAGGATGGACATTTGTAATTCGCATCCTTTTTAAGTCTGAATTTCTTACCTCTTTTAAACTATTGTAATTTTGAAAAACCTTATGTGTTGCGGGAAGCATTTGCAACAGCTACACTTTTTGTATATAAAGTATCAGGAGCATCACCCCAGATTAGTGCATCATTGCTCACAAAGGAGAGAAACCAAGTGCATGCAGACAGTTCCAAGAGCAAGAACACCTCAGTACATACCGCCAGTGAAATTGTTAATAATGCTTCAGTGAGACGTTCCAGTACAGACCGAAACAAGGGAAACCACTCCTGAAGAAGAATATGGACTTGAGACACTAATAACAGCATTAGTGCATTTTCTTTTCTTAATGCACATCCTTTTCCAATTGACAGCATTATACTTAAGTAGTAATAGGCCCCTGCCTCAGTGGGACTACAGCATCACGTTTCTCAAGAAGTACCCAGCAAACCACAGCAAGCAATTGCTCTCCAGGAGAAATACCACGGGCAGAATATCCTAACAGAACAAGTCAGCTTAATCAAGACTTTGCTTATGTGCAGAATAGGAAGATAAGATTCCCCTAATAGCATAAAAATTCCCTACATTGATAATTCCCATAGGAAGATGCATCAAAGATTAAGTCATCGTAGCAACTTTTTGTTTGTTTATCTTGTTTCTTTCTTTTTTTAAAATAATTTAACACAAAGGTAAAAAAGCCTAACCCCCCCTCCTTTTTTTTTTTCATTTTGTCAAAATAAACTTCAGTTTTCTAGGATAGTTACTGAATTTCCCATAACTGTCTGATTCTCTCATAGAATAATTACTTTCATTGTCACTCAGGCTCAGCCTAAAGCCATATTCTGAAATCTAAAAATGCCAAGCTAAACAAATTATTTGTCCATTGCACAGAGCTCAGCTTCTCCAGGCCCTACATGTGAGGAGCCCCTGCAAAGAACCATCCATTCACAGTCTGATTCCTAGCTCCTCAAACCTCTTGGAGTAGACAGGCACATCAGAAAAGGGCAGAAAAACACTTGACAGCCATCTTATCCTGCAAAAGGAACACCAGTACCCATTCCCACACCAAGGTGAAATCCAAAGCCGCATCATACAACAACTCCATGAGTGACAGAGGAGAGTCTGGAGACAAGGAAAAGATGAAATTACTTCCCAGGTTTTGCTCAAGCCATAGAAGGAGCCTCAAAGTAAGGTTGCAAGCCCTGATACCATGAGGCTGCTTCACCTCTACAGCACCTTCCTGCTTTCTTGCATGAAATCCACCTTCTACCTGCTAAATCAAAACACAAAGACTACAGCAAAGACCTCTAAATTTTGTGTTTGTAATAGGAATAAGCCTTTTAAACAGTTCCATTTTCTCTAGGATACGGACTAACTTCCAACTCCAGCAGCTTTGGATGCAAAGCCAGAACAACCTGGCTTCAGAGGATCTACTTCATATTTCAACCTGAAGCCTCTCACACTGAATTCAAGTTGTGGGGAAGAGGCTATCACGTCAGCACTCTTGCTTAACTTTTTGAGTCACATATAGGGTTAGTCACAAGACAGGGTAATTGTCTTTCCATGCCTTTCCATGCCTCACTGAGATGAATAACTCCTCTTAGGGGCAGGTTTTCCTAGGTGCTTTTGGTCGGAAACAAATGGGTCACCTTCCAAACAGGCTCCCCGAGCAGACCAAAAAAGCCCAGAAACCTCCACACGCACCCCTGACTCACAATTAGCAAATAATCCTGCAGAAAAAAGAAAAGCTGCATATTGCTATTTACTTGTCAAAGGGATGCAGGTGGTCTCGCTCCTGGGGGCTGTGACCCCAGTCGGCAGAGCATCAGCGTACAAAACGCTGGGTACAGCCGATGGGCCAGACGTTCCCCTGCCGCAAATCCCTCCACCTCCAGCAAGGCCCCTCCGCTCCATGCCAAGTCCTTCCACTCGCTCCCCTGCTGTCTGGTAAATCATGCACAAGTTATCCTTCTTGTCCCGGTTGATTTTTTTTTTACTTTTTTTTTTTTTTAAATAAAAGAAACTGAGGGCCTTCTCACGTGCAACCTCCACACTGAAATAACCTCCATGTTTTGGATTACAGCAATGAAAAGACAGGGAGCAGCCGGGCTTTGCCTCTGTCCTCAGCTCACTCTGGTGCAGTTTGGTGCCAGAGGGATCAGGGAAGAAGCTCTGCGCTCCAAGCGTGTTGTTGCTCTTCCCTTCTACTGCTGCGATATTAAGCCATCCAAAAAAACAGAGGGTGGGAAGTTCAATTTACACAGAATGCCCTAAGCGCCCATAAGCAGGACACGCCAGTACTCCCGGCACATCCCTTGCTTTTCAAATCATTTTTCAACTTTACAGCTCGGTGGTATAACAAAAACAGCTGTGCAGCGTTGTCGGGTCCCTCCCCGAGCATATTTCTTGCCTGTCCTCGCTGCTGCTGCTGCCTGCCGGTTAGCAGCTCCTCGGCCACTTCTCCTCGTGGCACATCGTCGGCTCGCCGGGCACCAGGTGCTGGCTGGCAGGCAAGGACAATCTCACGAATAAACAGCAAAAGTTTTGAAGACTTTCCTTTTTTCCACATGGCGGGGGAGAAACAATGCCTCGCATCCCTGCTGGCCCTGGTTTACACCGCCATGCTTTGCAGAGCCCACCCTGCACACAGACGCACCCCCTGCTTGCTCATGGTGCATCCCGTCTGTTTCTGCGCCTCGTGCCAAACTCCCCCTGTTCTGCTGCGGCTTTTTTGGGGGGATTTTTCCTCACTATTTTCACCACGCCAGCTGCAGGTGGGCGTTGGAGGCAGGAGCTTGGAGGCCCCCACAGCCCTGAGAGGGGAAGGACCAGAAGGTTCCGGGGCTCTGGGCTGGCCTGGCAGCAGGGCCGCAGTGCTGGGTACAAATTCACTCTCGTTTCTTAGGGTGTTTTTTTTATAATTTTTGAGAGAAAAGAGGCCCTGCCCTATGCCCCAACCACCTCCACTCCAAGCTGCGGGCACAAAGCCTGCACCACTGAAAGCGCCGGGGAGGGAGCGAGGCATGGTCGCCCTCCCTGAGGGGCGCCCGCCAAACAGAGACCTGTGCCACCGGGCAGACCCCTCACTGTGAGGAAAGCCTTGCTGGGCAACGCGCCAGGGGACCACAGCCACCTCGCCGTTCCCCACAACCCCTCACCAACCACCCTTGAGGAGAGGCAACGCACCTTCCCCTCACACAGCTGCCCCCGGCGTCCTCGCGGCCGCCCCATCTTGCTGCTGCGGGAGGAAAGATCCATCCGAAAGACCCCCCCCCTTCGGCACCAGAAACTGCTTCGCAGGTTTGCACACAGCAAAGAGCGGGATGTCCAGGCTGGGAAACAGAGCTGCACCAGAGTCTGCCTTTGCAAGCACACACGGGCTGCCGGGAGGGGGGAGCGGTTTGCCTCAGGGGCCGGGGGTGGTCAGAGGCAGCCCCTGGTACATCTGTCCCAAGTTTTCCCCGTCCGGAGAAATAAATACTTGATGTATTGCAGCACCATCTGCTGGTTTCTGTAAATGGGACACAAGGGCATCTGCCCACATGGGCGGGAAGGAGCAGAAGGGCTTTGCGAGTGGCTGCCGTGGGGTGCAAGGTCCCCGTGGTTTCTTGCACACGGGCGTTTCCAGAAGGTTTTCCTCCTTGTAAAGGAATTAAGGTACCTCTAAATAAGCAGCCTGAGAAAAGCCGCCTGCTGGAGAAACCACAGACAAATTGGTGCCGAGTTTAGGGATTTCACTGAAGAAGCGTGACAGGCAAAGCCTAGGCTTTTCCCCTGCTCCTCTAAAGCAGAGCCTGCTAAATTTTGCAGAGCCCTCGGGGAACGATTTTCTGAAGTGACCGACTGGTTCTGGGCACTTCTGTTTTTGCTATATACCTAAGCCAGGCTGCCTGCCTTCAGGGGCACTTGCCTTTCACGAAGTCCCGAGCTGCCGCTTTCTGCCCCTGTGGCCCTGTGAGGGGGGCTCAGCCCGGCCACCCCCAGCCGACCCTCACTTCAGTAAGCCCCGGCCGACCCGCAGCGGTTACTTATTTCAGCCGGTTTCCTTCCTGGGCTTCATTCATCCCAACACTGAAGTTTACGTTCGTGAACTTTATTGAAAGTTGCTCCTTGCTGTTAATTTACAGCCTGGTGAAGGCGAAAGGAAGAGATTTGGATTTTTTTCCCCACTCAATGAGTGACTTGAGATAATACAAATATGAAGAAATACATTACTTTGAAATTATGTTATATAGAGGAAGGACACTCTCCTCTTTTGCTTCCTTAAAATTCAAGTGCAATACTATCTAAACCAGTAACACTGGAGACTGCTGATACATGCAAGAATTATTGGGGAACTATTGTCTTGCAAAAAACAACATAACTTTCATTTTAACCAAATATTTATTGCCTGCAGCAGTTAAATGCAACACAGTGTTTGCGCTGGGGATTTGTGCAAAGAGAGGCTTTTAGTCTCTCATAGCTCTGTGCCCAAGTAATTCAATTTGCTTTTCCCCTCGTCTCCTCTGCTTATCAGTAGCTGTGCAGCACCTTGCAGGACAGAGGTCTGGTTTCAAGTGTGTTCCTGGCACAGGGGATGAGCCTACACAGCTGGGCACAGTCAGGCGCTGCAGATCTGTTCAACAGTGACACCTCTAATTTAACTCTTTCCATATCTTATATCTTAGCCTGCCTTGCAGCAGCACCTCCTCGGTACTCGTGCCACTTCACATTCCTGTCTGGAGCCCTATTGTCCTAATGATGAGACCCTGTTTTACAATTAGTGCCATCGCAGAAATGACTAAACAAAAGAAAACTGGCTAGTTTTATAGCGTGTTTGAATTGAAGAAAAAAAAATCCCCTTTACAGGGCCCAGCAAACGTCCAAGGTTCAAACAAAGTACAAGGTGCTAACGAACAGAGCCTTGACAAACCTTGTTTTCCTGCACAGGGGCTCAGTACATAATGATTTCATTCAGCAGCTACTGTTCAAGCATGGAAAGTGTTGGTAAAGAAATCCCACAGAGTTCAGACAACCATTTTCCTAACTTAAGCTTCCCCCTCTGTTCCTCCCCCCTCCTTTGCCTTTTGGGCCTCTGCCAGGCATAACATAAATATTCATCAGCTGATATTTGCAGTAGCTGTGAAGTTATGAATGAGGCCAAACGCCTTTCCCTCTTGCCCCATCTGCAAAATGGCAGCTTCTGGTCTTAGCTCATGGCCAAACGACACTTTCCGAAATCCCCAAAGTGCACTTGCAGGCTTTTCAAATTCAGTCAGGTTTTTAATGCACAAAGCAGAAATGCTGTCTACCTAATATTTACCCTGGGATTACTGAAAAAAAAAATAAAATTACTTTGCCGCGCTTTAAACTTCGCGATGCCTTGACGTAATAGACAGAAGTGTTGGCAGCTCAAAATATTGGTTGGTTTATTTCAGGGGACATGACTGCTGCAGGTTTCCTTTCTGAATTGAATACCAGACACTTGAACCATTTGTTGTGCAGAGAAGAGAAACAGCTTTTATTCTTAATGCTGGTTTCTTAACCACCTGGTTGCTGTCAGAAGGAGCCACATGCACTGGAAAACACTTTTAATAAGACTCGTTTAATCCTGTCTTAAACTCTGGATCCTGAAAAATGGAATCCCCACTGCCTGTTATATGTGCTTTCCCTCTGCAGATTAGTGAGGGGCTGCTGCTTTACAAATGTTCCCTTCTCACAAAGCCAGGAATTATGCTCTCAAACCTACCATGGGCCAGCAAGACGGCAAAGCATCTGACGTACCCACACCAGCAAAGTCAAAAGAAGAGATGTCAGAGACACAAGATGACAGCCCAGAACCTTAATGAGTCTAATTCAACAAGGTACCAATCCATCCAAAATTGCTGTACTGATTGACATGGATGGAGACCTTAAGCCAGTGCATCACTGGTTCTGAGAGGCTTAAAAGTCCTAAATGAAAGAAGTTCTGATAAAGAGTCTCAGCACCATTCAGAATCAGGGAACAGGCACACATCTTCGTAGCTTGGGTCGCACAAATCAATCATACAAACTATGTATACAAATATCCTGTCTTGCCTGATTCACATAGGTTCAGCCACCAATAAAAAAACAAACACCAAAAACGTCAAAAGGAAAGTGATAGGCTTAGCAAGTTTCAGGGATCTTGCAATTGTCTGATTTGATTTTCACCATGAAAAACCCAGAACGTTTCACTCAACAAGTCTCCAATATTTTGTGGCCAAAATAGAACATGTCTTCTCAGAAACCACCTATTTTTCATTTAAATACTACAAAGGACATTTTCCCACATCCCTTGGGAACATTCCCACACTAATAACCCATGCTGCTAAAAAAAAACACCCCACACTTTTTTTCTAATACCTTCAGGTTCCAGCCACTGGATCCTGTTATGTCTTGTTTTGAGATGACAGAGCCCAAAAAAAATCTTCTCGACGGTGCCTCCAAACCAAGGTCAGCCACTCTCTCCACCTTCTTAATAATCAGCTATGTATACTTCTATGTATACTTGCACTGACACAAAGCCTGCAAAGGTATTCAGTCCTGCATGGCTCCCACCTGTAGGCCATAAGCAGGCTTCATCCCTGTGAAATCAGACCCAAGTTCACCAGCAGGTTCAGTGAGGACTTCAGGCAGCCTTTAGCTAATGTATCTCCAGAACAGTAAAAACAGTAAGCTCAGGAAGCTGCACACTGGCCAGAGTTTTATTCTTTAGAGCCACTCAGCTATGGATACAATTGGATTCTAAAAAGTCATGACCAGGGCAGGAAAACTTACAAGGCTGATGTTAGATATATACCTTAGCATGGCTCCTCTGCTTCCACATACAAGCAACCACTTTGTGTGTGCACTTCTGGGATGTATTTATTGATGTAAGATCAAAATACAGCCCCTTAGCCAGACACATTTATGAAGTTTTGTTTTGCAGACCTAAATCACCTCCTGGAATAGACTTGAGATCACTTAACGTGGAAGATCTAATCCCCAAAGCGAAAATAATGTATCAGGAATTGCTGCTTTTGACACTAAGCACCTCATAAAGTTACAGGCTGACTGTTTTCTTGCAGCAAGTTACACTACACCCAAAAATCCAAAGTTCTTACCAGGTTGATGACCCCATTTTTATCAGCTGTTTACATACCATCATGCTGCTTAAAAGCATCTTGTTGGCGCAATGGAAGTGTCTTTGTGACAGCATAAGTGAACAGTAATTAATTGACACACTTCACTGAACATAATAACATTGAGATGAGCTGTTCTGGCATTTACCATGATGACGCTGCACTACCGGATGGTCTTACTATTGCCAGCGCTAGAAGCAAAAACAAGGGAAACAAAAATTAGTCACAGCCAACACCTTCCCACAGCCAATGAGGCAGTAGGGAAAGGACAGTGCACCAATTCCAAGTAGAAAAGGAAAGAGAAACTTTGAGGAATTTCTCCTTGGCCACTTTCTCAAAGAGTGGGAAGGTGAGAATCAAAAAGGCTAGTTATGGAGAAAGAAATATTACTTAACAGGGCTGTCTCCTGTACAAAGACACCTTTACCTTGATACGTCATGTTACATGGCACGCAGACACTTTGCTTCTATAAAGATTTCAAACTCTTTGTAAAATGTCAGTCAGCGCACTTTTCTGACCATCAAAAGCAACAAAGCTCAGGCTATTCTCTCCTGGGTTCCCATGTATTAATATCTGTAGTAATAGACATGTTACTTTTCCTGTATTAATAACCAAAAAGCTTCTGATAGAGGCAATAAAAATCCTCCAAGGTAAATTATCCAGTGCATTGCAGGAAAGGTTCAGTCAGAATGGAAACTTTCTCCATGACTGCTGCAATCACAGCTCTAGAGGCCATGGCAGAAGCGCACAGTGTTGGCTTGGAGATGCTTTACGTTGCAGCCAACGTCTTTGTGCATCATATAGTACTGAAGATTTTCAAACACATCTGTAAACAGCAACACAAATTAATAAATGAACTTGTGGACTGGATGTACTCTACAGTTCCTTGTTCTTTGAATGCACTCTACATCTTCTATAATAACTGACAATACAACTCCCATCAGAGTAATAATGGAAAAAGGAATCAAAAGGAATACTTTTTTATCTTTTTATCTTTATGGTAAAAGGGCCTTTCTGTGATAGATCAAAAGTATGTTTTTATGTTGGGGGGGACACACATACACCCAAACCCAACACACTTAAAACTGATAAAAAGCAGAGCATGCAGATGGTTGAGCTGTCTGGGTTTACTATTCATTAGCATGCCAGCAAATTATTTAGGTCATGTGTGGTTTTGTAGTCTGTTATGCAGCAGTTATGAACATACACATAACTGCTTGCAAGTGGCTATCCATAGACGAACATGAGAAGACACTGTTAATGACGCATCACAAGGTCTTCAGAGTTTCTCTGGCACCACTGAATAACCAGAAAATAATGTGGGACTAGAACTATCAGAGACATCTTTCAGGCCTGCTGTACAGCTGTGGCAGTTTTCCAGGTTAACAGTGAGCACGTAAAAAAGCAAAGGTTGCAAGACTGAATCCGGGTAAGGTATAGTTTATGGCTAGATAACATGATGAGCAAAGTACGGAAGTCGTAAGTTACTTGTTTATTTATACATTGAAGTGTCTGTGTCATGCACCAGGGCTGTTCATTTTTCCATTCATGCAAGATGGTCTGATATTCAGTATCAACTCTGTAACAGGACAGTTATGGTTGGGAAATAGCAGCAGCACTGAGAAGGTAACTGTACAGGCCTTGCCTAACTCGGAAGAACCATCTTGTCCTCGGCGCAGAACTTGCTGCTTTCCCTCCAGCTGTTGTCTCAAGGTTCCTGACAAAAGCAACAATCACGCACCTCATGTGACAGCTGCCAAGTCCCACAAATTCAAATACTATGGGCCTGATGGGATGCACGCAAAACTTTCAGTGAAACCAGTGAAAGCTTTGGTGCCTCTTGGGAGGGTAGGGAGAGAGGAGGCTGTAGATCCAGCTTCTCAGCTGACATACATCAGTACAACTCCACAGATTGCAACAGAGCTATGCTCGCTCATGATTTGGCCCTAAACTTTTTAGACAGAGATCATATCAGCATCTAAACAGATGAAGTGGAAAAAATGTTGTAATGGTGGTGGGCTTCTTTATTTACTCAAATGCATGATCCTTACAGGAGAAGTTCCAGACCAGCAAGCCCTAACCTCCCTGGCCCCAGGACGACATTACTGAGCAAGTAAGACGATGTAGGCAAGAACACTTTAAGGTTTTTGCTAGCCTCCTTTTTAACTTCTTTATCATGGCTATAAGCAGTGCATAGCCTGGGAATCATGGACTGGGATCCTCTGCCTTGAGGAGGCACTCAGTGCTTTCTCTACTGACATAAATCGCTGCTGAAGCCCCACAGGCCACCTGTGGCTTACACCGAACTCCTACCTATGCAGGTACCCTTGTCCCATCTGGCAAACACCTACAACTAGACTTCAACTTTAATGCTGGGTAGGGGACTCTTGAAAATGAGATCTTACCTTCCGGCCCAAAGCCCTTCACCAACACCCACACCTGTCCATGTCTCATTTCAAAGTGTTTCCAAAGAGCAAAGACTCTGCCCAAAGGTCCCAGGCATCTCTTTTATTCCAGCTTCCCTGTGAGATCAAAACCAAGGACTTTGCAGCTAAGACTGGTGCAGACAGGGCAGCAATAGGCAGGATGCAATGAGACGCAATGCCACAACAAAGCAGAGACGGATGCTGGCACCCCTGGACCTGTGGCCATGGATTAGGAGCTGTGGAACAAACTCACCAATAGGCAGTAAGGAAATGAGGTGGATTATTGCCAGCTCTTATTCTTTATTTGCAGATATATTCTGTTGTTGTGATTCCTAAGACTGTGACCAAGTTATCTTTCTCCTACTATAAATTTCTCTGTTTGTAACTCTTTCAAAGAGCTTGCCACTGGAGTTTCTTGTATGAGGGGTGCTTTTTTAGTTTTTCTAGGTTCCTGTGTAAAGAAGTAAGCTTATCAAAGGGAATTTGCTTGTATCAGATTATGTATTTTTTGCTGCTCTTAACTACCTGATGGGAAGGCTGCAGACATGTAGGCTCCAGAGTCAGCGACAGTTTGTATTAAAATTATAATAGAGATCCTACTTACACTCTTCAACACACTGGGCTAGCTTATCCTTGATAGAGCATGCATACAGACTCAGAGGAGAGCTTAGGTAGGTGAGATGATTCTGCTTTTCCAATTCCCATCTCTGATCAGCATTCAGGTCTCATCTGTTATCAATACTGTTTATCTCGCATCCATGCTAGATTTCTGGGTCCTGTAGCAGTACACGCTGAACTTATTTGTAACCATACCAAGTGTAAATGTGTGCAGTACACACCCTGAATTCATATAAGAGCTAAATTTATACCGTGTTGCCTTATTGTAGGATTTTTGCACCTTCCTTTGAAGTCTTTGTGATCACTCTTGAAAATCAGACAAACCTCACGTGAAATGAACATAACCATAAGCAGGAACCTTTTCAACGACAACTAAGTGTTTCAAATCCACTACTTTCAGTCCTCCTAAGGAGAAAATCTAATAAAATACAGTATACAGAATTAAAGGGGTTAGTATACTGAGGGGCTTGGGGAGAACCCAAGTAAAATCATGCTATGCTACTGAATTATAGACAATCAGCAAGAAATAAGAGGTCTTCCGTTCCTGTACGGCAAAGGCAACAGGATCAGATTTTGCTTGGCAGACTGGCAGAGTGTAAGATATAGTTCCAGTTGCGTAAGGAGCTCCACCTTCTGCAAGGAAAAATACACAGGTTAAAGGCTCATCTGTGGCCCAGCCCTACCTTTGCTCTGTAGTTCATCTGCGGACCTTCCCTGCAGTTGTTGAGTATTTGTGCCATGTGGCATCTACCTGAGAGTCATCTGCCTTAGGAAGAACAGCATAATTTATAATTAAGGCAGTGGAATAGAAATTCCACTTAACTGGGAAAATCAGTTTGTTTCTGTCCTCATTTTAGAGAGAGACACTTTCTCTTCCTGTGCCTGTCAATTTGTACTTCAGACTCTGTTGGGTAGAGACTGCTGCTTACAGAAAAGCATCTTTGCAGTGCACAATGCTGCCTTGACCTTGACTGGAACTTACAGCTGCTGTCATCATAAAATAATAATCAATACCAGGCACTGTCAGTCTAGTTATACGAATGTCTTTCGCTTGCCTGATCAAATCATCTGTATGTACCTACCAGCCTTCCATACCACGAAGGTGCCACCAGTGCAACTGATCACTCGGTATGGTTAAGTATACAAGCACTCTGTAGATTGTGAGAGAAGAGAGGTATTGGTGGTCTCAGGACGTTGCTATCAGGGTGCTCCTGGACACAATTCATCCTGCCCATCTGGAATGGTGACTTAGGAGCTGGAAAGCCCTAAGGGGAAATCAGATCTTTGAAGTTCAGCTGGGAGAGCCTCTGGGTGCCCCTTTGAGAGCCCCAGGGCCTGCAGAAAGGTGGGGCTGACCCTCAAGGGTATTCTTATGTTGGCACATAACCAGTGTACCTATGCAAAGGAAGAAGCTGAACTACAACACAAAGGCATTTTGCATCTGGAGGACACGTTCTCAAAGCAGCAAAACATCTTTGTTATGAATGTAACATATGTGGTACTCTCTCTGTTTGGCAGGAGATAAGAAAAACAGAAGCAAGACAAAATGAAAACAAAATGGAACATATAGGCATCGTGAAACAATTACAGTGCTGTGTCTCATTAGTATCTAAATTTGGGATTGCCAATCTTGTTTTAAAAACAGTTTTGTTCATCAACACTCAGTGACAGAATTTAAAAGCTGACATAGCTTGCTGTATTGTGGGCCACAGTCACAGCTGGTGTAAATCAGCATGAACTAATGAAGTCAATGGATCTTCTCTGATTTTACACTAGCTGAGGTTATGGCTCAATAAGGTCAGACTTGCTTTCTAGGAGTGTTCAAGGAAGCCAACTTCTGTGTGTCCTGTGATGAAGTGGTTATTTATAATGGCTTTCAGTGTGGTTTGGAGCCAAATTTCCACATCAAAAGTAGCTTTATAAGAGATATCCTTACAGTGAGGTTCAGTGCAAAATCATGACTTCAGAAGCCAGCTTTCCTCGTGCTCTCAGTATTTGATTTCAGCCTGAAAACCATTTGGGAAGCCAAGAAAAGCAGAGCCATTCCTGCCTACTTCCCCAGCTCTGCTTCATTTTTGAGTCGCCTGCATATCCAACAGGCCCCGACCTACACTGCCCATTTATCAAAGCGAGTTACTCTAAGTGTCTGTTTATTTATGTTCAGAAATTCTCAGTAAGACAGACAAGTTTCATGCTTAACCTGAAAAATTGGGGATGGAGGTGGAGTTCTTACCAGTTCCATAGCTATTTGTTTGTCTTGGCCACTAGTAAAAATAAAACACAATAACATGTCCCAGAGTCACAGCAAGAGGTGGAGGTCACAAGAAAACAGATCATGTCTTTCACAGCTCTTCAGCTTCAGTGCACTGAATTATGACTCCTTTTATTTACTTACTGGATTCCCCACCCTGTGCGCAGGGTCCAAGCATTCAAAAAGCAGCAGGTCTCTGCTTCAAAGAACCGACAGGCTAAGCGAGAGTAAAATCTGTCCCGAAGCTACACCAGTCTCCTCCTCCAATTTTTATTTGAAAGGGCAGATGGTCTCACAACCCTCGGCTGACTTCTGCCACCCTCTGCTCACCAGACTGCCGTGCCTGCAGTCCTCCACCTCCGTGCTTCAGCACTCTCCTCTGCCATGTTTAACTGCCAGGGTCTCATGGCAAATACGTTCTCAATGCAGCCAAACCTATCCTCCAGGCCCAGACCGCCAATGTGTTGCAGCTCAAAGTGGTCTTTTGCAGAAGCATATTGTTTTTCCTTAGGGGGACCTTGCTCCTTGCATGTCCAGCCTTGATGTGCTCTATCAGATGTCCAGACAACATCACAGGTCCCTTCACTGACCTTGTCGCTTCAAAACAGACTGTCGTCTTTAGTTCTTCTTAGAAATGGGGCTCTCGAGTCCACTTGTTGAGATTCCAAACCAGGGCTGAAGCCTCTCCAAATCCCTACAGAGGGTGTGTAGAAACCACTCGGGAGTGCCACATTCTTCCATATTCTCTTCAGTGGGTTTAATCCTTTATGGGCTCACTGAGGCTAAGGAGACAACTTCGTGGGGACGCTTCCAAAAAATGGGATCTTCCAAACTGACAGCACCAGAGAAATCAACATTGTAGGCTGAATATGAAACATCAGTATGTAGAAGCCTTCCTCACATCTTAGCCTCTTGAGAGATACTACTTTCTTCTAAGAAGTACAGGAGAGCTACAGTACTCTTTCATACTCTCAGGTTTTGCTTTTGGTCTCTCCTCTCTCCAAAAAGGGGCTTATAAGTATTCTCTCATTAAGAGTTGCCATCTTCTTTTCCAGGGAATGTTGCTGGTCTACCTCAGAGGTGATTAGGGAACCCATTCAGTTACTGTTCAGCCTCCAGCCTCCCAAATGGGTTGTTTTGTACTAGGCAGCCAGCACACCAGTTGAGTGCTGTCTTTCTGTGTACATAAATATTACTCACTGTTCCTCCCTTATGAGACCTTTCTCTATGTAGATGTTTTTTCTTGGTATCTATGGCTTAATATGGAGCCAAGGCAAAGTCAGAAAGTAATTTTGCAATAAAACGATCAAGACACTCTGGTTGTTCTTTGACATACAGATAGGCAGATCTACTAAAGCATCACAAATGTAAAATATACTTTCTGTTCCCCCCTGCTTCTACGCCTTGATCTGAGTTCTGTAACTGATTGTTCCTAAGAGCTTGTTGGGTTCACTTGTTATTTTAGAGGCAAATATTCTCTTTACTGTGGAGTATTTTACAAACAGAAGTCTACCAGGCAAATTAATTTTGTTTCTGTTAATGCTGTCTCACAGCCTTTTGGTATTTGGCTCTAATTTTGGTCTTTAATGCATGTGTATTCTTACCAGGGTTGAACTGGAAAGCAGTCAGACAATTATCAGATTACAAGCAGGAAAAAACAATGTAAACCCATTATCCCAGAGGAACTAGAAATAGTTAGTTACACACAAGTAACAAAACCGGTTTCCTCACCGTCAGAATTTATACTGGACCACAGAGTTACAGAACTTCCTTGAATCTGGTTGGGGCAAAGACAGGAAACTGCATCTTCTAAACTTTAGAAATAGATCTTAAACACGTAAACATAAGATATTATGCCCCTATCTTTTAAGTAACATTTATATTATCCAAAATAAACAGTCTTTCTGAAGTTAGTCTGTAATTGACATCTGACACAGTCCACATTGCAACAGATATGATAAGTGCAGTAAACAGCAGAAATTATGCTTCTCTATGCTCTGAGAAACGTTCATATTTCCTTACACAGATAAACTTTATTTTGTTGCTATGCAACCCTCACACAACACACTACATTCTGCAGTAAATAAGAGTACAAATTTTACAACCGAAGGGCAAGCATGTGGCCTTTTGGGTTTTCTCCCCATTTTGAGTTCCGGCCCCAGCTTTAGTTCACATTGAAGTATTCCATCATTTTATTGCAAAGCTGCCTCTAAAACTCAATAAGGGATATTTCAAATAGAGCAAAAAGGGAGAGTCAGAATGCATGAGTCCTCCTGACATTGATGGGAAACAAATGGTGGAGCCAGTGATGTCAGTGACAGTGGAACAGTGAAATCAAGGCTTTTTTTTTTTTAATTTTTAAAATCAATCCTCCTTTAAAATGAACACTACAAAGTTTCCACAACAAGATTTTCAAAACCTTTCTGCAGTGGCCTCTCCCTGCTCCCAGTAACATTGCTGTACCTGCAACAGAAGTAAGATAGATGAAGAACCACCCTTAGTTTTACCGAAGATGAGATGAGTAGTCTTACCTCCTCTGCCTGCTCACTTTGGGACAGGTCACTTGGCAGTACGAAGCTATTCCTATGTTCTTTACAGTTGCAAAATTCTCCTGAATTCAGTGTGTATTTGGATTGTTTAGAGAACAAAGAAGCAGATCTTGTATGTCTCTGTATCCTCACCATAAGCAGAGTGAATAACGCTAGGATTTACCTGTCTGAAAGGTGTTCACGGAAACCGAATAGAGCCACTAGGATCTTCCCAAGTCATGGGCTAATATCTCATCTATTCAAGTTTCTTTTTCGCACATGGCTGCAAATCCTACCAACTCTCCCAGGTTGCATCAGCCTTCACTTGCCACTGTCAGCAAATGAATGCAGGTGAAAAACATGGCTCAGGGTTCCAGCTGGGTGCAGTCAGCACAGTTTGGTGAAGGCAATAGGCCTACGAGGATTTGCACCAGCCGAAGATCTGACCTATACGCGACGCACATACATAACGGTTGTCTGATTGCAAGGGCAGTTGTGTCACTTAAACAGCCGAATTTCCCCCATTTGCTTTGCTGTTCAGTTCTTTACAACTAAGAGTCCTGTGAGCACCTACAGCCTGCATGCTACAAGCCCACCTGCTTATAAAGTAATAGCACATAGTCGCTAGAGAAATGACACTACGCTCATAAGAAAGAAAGATTTAATCTCTACGATCTACAGTGTAGTTTCTCTAAACAGTGAGCAAGAAGTATCTTTTACATTTTAAATTTCTGCATTGTAATAGCTGTTTGCTATCAAAACATTTCTGTTTATGGTTTCGTTTTAACAGCTAAGTTACTTCCAGGCATGTAAATTAATATTAGCGTTTGTTGCAAAACACCTCAAAGTTTCTATGCTGGTCTTTTGTAAAGGCCTATCTTAAATCACATCTCCCCGTAGAGCAGCTTTCCTTAAGAGCCCAGGAGAATACTGAAACACCTGTAAAATTTGCTTCAAGTACTTTCTTCAACAAGTGATCTCCTACAGACCACCCCTTCTCAGTCAGGATTGCAGGATGAGGCCCCAAGAGGGAATGCAGTTGCTTTTTGTCTGGTAGCACACTTTCTGTACAACGGACAACACATCAGGCAATAGTCTTCAGACCTAAATCTTGGAAAACAATACTTGATGTCTTCTTATCAGTGTCCTGCCAATTTCTTCTACTCTCCGGCACCCTGGAGGAGAAGTTACATATCAGTTGAAAGCCCGGCTTTTCCATCCCACTCTAAGACTTTTCTTTTTCTATCCCATAGAAATCTATACCGACAAATGAAATCCACCCCTTAGTGACCCAGGATTTGCCACTACTTTTCTACGGATTTATTGCTGTCCTCGTGAAAAGCATTTTTACTTGGTTTTACTTATTCTACTCAGTTCCTCATCTATAAGACAGGGATAATGACAAGTCCTTTTCACATCTCTCCATAGCCCAGTCTGTTTATATGGCAAACATTTTCATCTCCCTTCTGTAGGCTACTACAGCATCTTGCCCAGGGCATATGACAGCTATGAGGAAACGAGAGCCAGAGGTGGTTATTACTGAGAGGAAACATTGATGTCTCACCCGTCAGTGCCATTGCTAGACAGAACTCTTCCTTCAGCATCTGGAGAACTTCTTTTGCTCCTTCTTCACCCTCGGAGATTAGGAGAAAATATGTACTGTTACACGTACATATAGCTCATATGTGTAGATATAGACATGTATACGTGTGCCAACAAAGTTTTATGCACAACCATAATTCTTGAGTACTTGTCATAGCAAATTTTAGATTAGATGGTCTGGATACACACAGACACCATCACACACGCACACCTATGTGCACACGTATACACACACGCATACATTAAGCCTAAACAGTGAATCTAGGTATATAAAAGCATAAAGTTGAGCTTTTTTTAACTTACTTGATAAACCAAGCCCCAGATGAGAGGTCTTCCGATAAATACAGCTTTGGCACCAAGAGCTAGTGCTTTGAGAACATCTGTGCCTTTTCTTACACCACCATCTAGGAACACCTCCACCTTCCCCTCCACAGCCTCAACGATTTCAGGCAAGACATCAATCTAAAAGAGTGAAACCAGGAATACAGCTTGCCCACTTCCGTAACCCGATTTATTTTTTGAATGATTTCTTATATACAGGATCCAAGCTTTAAAGACGCTAAATGAGCAATTGCATGCCTAACTGTAGGCACAAATAACACAGCTTTGTATTGAAAAACAGCAGTGACTTAGCATGTTAGCAGATATATACAAAGGTCAAATTTATTTGGAGAGTCACATAAATAGAATGAGAATCAGCAGGGTCACACAAAATGGCCATCTGGTCCCACGACATGTATCGACACAAGCCAGCATCAGATACTTTGGAAGAATATAAGAAACAGCAAGCACAAAGGAGGCCTTTCCTTGATCATTAGCGATCAAGTGATTTTCCAGTGCTCACTAGACTAGGGATGAAATTGAATCACGGTCACTTTTTAAATAATCACCTTCACTTTCTTGTTTAAATTTGTTATCCATTTATACTAAGGGCCAGCTAGAATCCAGGAGCCCAGAGGCAGACATTGTACCTATAGACATGGAGTAAGAGAAAGATGTGCCCCGAGGAACAGAGTTGACTGAAAAATTTTAATGAATATATTTTTCCTTTTGAAAATGCATCTTGATTACAGGAATAATTGTAAACTTCTTCACATAAAAAGAAATAAATTAGCTTTCCTCTGAGCTTTGAGCAGGGTGGGAAATGCTTTCTTTTAATGCACGTGTATGTTACTTTCACTAAGCTCTACTTATCCCCTACGCAAGCGATAAAGATAAGGGGGAAAAGGATTTTTAGTGTTCCCAAGTTCCAAGCAAGTAAACAGGGAGTTAAGTAACATGTCCACACCACACAAGAGGTCCCAATGAAGAGATGAGCCTCCTGAATTCAAGCCTCAAGCATTAACTACATGGCAACCATTCCTTTAATGCCTAAATAGTTCCTATTCATGAAAATCAGGAAAGACACAAAACTAGGAGCCAGGTACTGAGGAGACTGGAAACAGTGTGTGGTAGTAAGACAAAAGGCACACAAATTCGTGTCTTTCAAATACGGATGTAATTCATTTCCTTTCTAATGGATAAAAAATGACTAGGAGATGGAGGGAAAAAAACTTGAAAGTGCAGTTTGTTTTTAGATTTGGATTAAAATTTTCTTGAAGTTTGGCACTTGCTGTGATTTTTTCCCCTCCCTTTGGTTTTGCTCTCCTGCCAAACATATTTTGGATCTTTTTCCATACACAGAGACCGCTTTCTACATCCTGAGAAACTGTACCAACACTAAAGTGCTATAATAACTAAAGTATGATGCAAACCATAATTAAAACATAGATTTCCTCAATGTGTAACTAGACACTAGAAATATTACCCAGCCTCGGTTCAGCTCACGTTCTGAAAACCCATGAAATAAAAGCAAATTATTATGTTTCTAAAATAGAAAGCTTTAGCATGATCTGATACAGATATTTACATTATGAAAACTGCATTGTGAAATACATTCTTTGTACAATGAAATCCAGTGAATGCATCAGCTTTAATAGTGCCTCTCCTCTGCACTGTGGTGTTGCAAAGGAATAACTCATCACAAGAAGCATGCAAGTTTAATTTCTGTTCTACTGCAGTTGGCAAAAAATTAATTCATATTTCTTCAGCTTTCTCATTTCTCAAAATAAGTACCTGCAGACAGGCAAGAGCATCTCAGAGGACAATGCCCCGACTTCATTAACCATTTAGAAAACCATTTGTGCTGGCATTTGGCTCACCAATGCAGTTTTGGCCGGTGAAGAACCAGCCATTACAACGAGGAGATCAATGGGTCCATGTGAATACTTTTGAAAATCAGCAGGTGAAGGAAATCAGCTGGGGAAATCCTCAGCTTCCCCTGAGGAGAAGCAGAGAGCAGAAGCACTCCAGGGGAGGGGGGACATGCCAGCGGGACAGCTCAGCAGATACGACTTCACATGCAAAACAGTCCACAGGGGAAAAGGGCTTACCTGTCCCACTCTCCCTTCAGAAAATCATCATGGAAAACAGGAGGTTTTTCATCAAGGACACATTAGGATTATTGAAACAGTCACAACTGGGCTTTGATTCTCCTCCCTTTCATTCTCTTTTTACTTGCACAGCTTTCCCACACCAAATGAAGCAAGGTGAGTGATGACTGGAATTTTGGGGGTTTTCCTTCAGCCTGAACACATACTTTTTCATTTTCCTTTACTTCTTTCTTTTTTGCCAGTTAAGAATTTCTCAAGTCCCTTTTCACCTTTGGAAAAGGCACTGGGTAGCACGGCAAGGAAAAGGAAAAAGGAAAAAACTGTTATTTAACTACTCTGTACCTTTTCCAAAGGTGAAAATCTTTGAAAAGAGAAAAAGGAAGTTTCATTCTGCCTTTAGCTGTTCTGTGAGTCTGTAATTTTTCAGAATTCTCTGAAGAATATTAAAAGGGAAAAATAACTCTAGTAAAACCTTCAGTGAACTGCAAAAGGCGACAGGGGGTTTCGAAAAAAAGGATGAGAAAGGAGAAATAAAAGAGGAGACTGGAAAAAATTTCTTAAAGTTATGTTCCAATTTCTAAAAATTTAACTGACAATAATACCCTATCTGAAATTGCTCTTCTGGATTTCCATGCAGAGTGCGGCAGCCAAGGACAGGGTGCCCAGGTAGCTGGAAGAAACAGCCACATGTAACCCCTCCTGTGTTTTTTTTTGTTTGTTTGATCTGACCAAGGGGAAGCTGTGTCTAACTCAGAGCATGATGTGACATACATAAAAAAGTGAAGAGAGATTACTGCTCATGGGTCAAGGCATATAACAAACGTATTTACAGGTTTTTCCTCCAGCTGCCATGTGTTCAGAGAAAGCAAACAAGAAGCCAAAAGGTGGGGAGAACCAGATACTACAGCTGCATAATACCACCGGTACTTACAGTTGCAGGGACCCCATCAAGCTGTCGAGCTCCGTGATTTGACACCAGGATACCATTTACCCCAATCCTTACAGCTTCTTTAGCATCATCGGCTAGAAAAAAAAACCAAAAAAATAAGATATGCCCTTCCATAACTAGGAGATTACTGACACCATGATGAGAGAAATTTTGGAATCACTAAAAAAACATTGCTAATTAATGGAAAGCCATCTTAGGGCTTCATCCTGCCAAAGCACCATCTCAACACAGAAAACACTTTTATCTTTAAGCAGGAAGACCAGTAAAGTAATTTGAAATGTTGGAGCAGAACATTTTACCCCTTTGGACTAGCAGCCACTTTGGTTGCTAGCCTTTATTTTCTCTACTATGTCCCACAACTCATCACTAAGAAATTATTTTGCTAAATTATTTTATCCAAGCCAAAATTATCAACATTATAGTAATAATCTATACTTAATGAAACCACTTCACTGTGCTCAGTGCTCTTTTGACAGAATGAAAATCCAGCTTTCCTTTACATAGTGTACAACTTGGATCAGAGTTAGAGTTTACAGGTGCAATGTACAGAGAAGTTCAATCTTCCTGGCCGCACCTGATTTCGGGTATAACTGATGCCATGACAGCCGACCAGCTGACCAGTTTGGTGACCGGCGACTCCAGTCCCTACCTACTGCGCATCAGGGTAAACCCTGATGCACAGACACACAAACCATCTGACAGTTCCAAGTACTTATTTAAGCAGCTGCTTCTGTGAGTGTCTTGGTCACTGGGTTCCCAACCATGCATGAGGAAGAGAAGGATTTTTTTGTTTTTGGCTCTGTTTTGGCACAGCACAGAAATACGAACGTGCATCCCACCATATCCCATATAAACAGAGCAGATGCTCGCCATTAAAAAGGAATGCGATTCTATAGAAGTTTCTCACGGCATGAGCACTTTTCCTTCCCTGGTGCCTCTGTGAGAAGGGATGCTTCACCTCCCCCATGGGAAGGGACAGAGCTACACACCCCTGAGGATTCCTTTTGCGATGATGGGCAGCGAGGTCAGCCCTCGAAGCCATTTGATATCCTCCCAATTGACGCTTGCATCAATCGCCTCAGCTACGTACACAGCCAGTCCACTGTTTTCTCCAAAGTCTCTCCCTGAGGAGAATGCCAGGTTGTTGCTTGAAAAGTTTTTTAATCTAAAACAACAAAAGACAGAGAGAAATAGTCTGAGAAAAATTCACTGTAGGCACGAATCAGTCCTTAATGCCTGCATTCAATATACCTGTGTTAAACCTTTGCTGTACTGCAGAGCAGGAGTGAAAAAAGCCTATCCCAGCATGTCAGATCACAGTCCTTAGCAAGCCAAAACCTTTGGCTGGCAAAGCATTTGATAACATTGGTGCAAGTTCCTCTGGCCCAAGGCAACAGTCCTAGTGCTTTCAAAAGGAATGGGATAAAAGTCCAAAATCTAAAGGTTCAGCATCAAATCCACAATCGGGAGAACCCAGCAGGGAGAACACTAATTTGGGCTCCAGCATCTGTCCTCCTATTGACCTCCCACATGACTTTGGGCACAACACTTAGCCACTCCTTTTGCCTCAGTTTCCCACCATAAAATAGGAACAGCAGCATCTGCCAGGAGCACCGTGAGAATAAAGGCATCAGAGTCTGTGGGATGCTAAGACCCTAGAGTGGTACAGGCTGGATGTGAGAAAAGAACATCAATCTTGCTTGACATAACCCAGGACACACTGAAGTCAAGAGGTGCACCTCTACTTACCAGCAAAAAAAAAAAAAAAAGCTCCTTAGCTTTCACGCAGCAAATTTGGTTTTAGTTTTTGGGGTGGGGGTTATTTTTTGGTTTGGTTTGGTTTTGGTTGGTTTTTTTTTCCAAATCCAGGGAATTCAGCTACTGGAGGGAATAGGGGACTGGGTAGGTGGGAGGGGAGAATGAAGAAGGGAAATTTTGTCCATGAGTTAGGTGGATCTGCATGAAGCCTTGCAGCGTTCAGCCTGAATTAAGAATTTTCATCTGTCCAACAAGACCAACATCCAGCCAGTTCACCTTGTGTCTTTTTGGTATGTTTCCTTGTAAATTGTAGGGGGGGGAATCAATTTCACATGAAAACATCAGCTATTATTTGCTCATTAGCACCAAATCTATCACACCAGTTGGAGAAACGGAATGATAAATGACAGCCCCTGCACCAAAGTGTTCCCAACCTTACTAGATAAAGCAGGAGAAGGGGAAAGGAGGACAAATAGAGAAATTCAGGCTGTGCTTATATTCAAAAGCTGAAGCAGCCCCTGAGGGCTCACAAGCATTAAACCACCATCGGCAACACCAGTACCAGCAAGGACACCCATGTCCCACATGAGACTGATTGCTCTATTTTTCGGAAACTTGCACTATTTTGTACTCATCTTCCACATTTTGGGAAACACACAGTGTTTTTGTATGGAAACTGGCTAGTTTCACTGCTGATTTCATGCCTGCAACAAGTAGCATTTCACATGGCTCTTCTGTTGAGCTCCAGGCCCTGAAGAAAATAAGAAAGGAGCGCGCTCTCAGCAAGATCCAGTGTTCCAGCTGTTGGTTTGTGGAGGGTGGGGACCCAGAGAAAAACAGAACCATGGATAAGATTATATAAATAACTTTTGTTTTTCTTGGCCTTTGAAATGCAGATCAACACTTGAATGAATGTTGCCTTACATACGTTTCTGAGCACAATGGCACCTTGTTGTTGCTTTGAAACTTTGTTGAAAAACTGAAGCCAAGAAAAAGTTGTCCCATAACTGAGCAGAGCCCCGCGCTAGGGGAGTTGCACCGCTGATTCTGCAACAAAACTCTGTCCGAGGGTCATTCTGAAATCTGAAGTGATTAATTTGAACCTTTAAAGATCACTCCAACTTCATATTATTTCACATGGTTCACTCAAACAAAACCTTGTTACAGTTCAGTCAGGTGGGGTTCAAAGTGTTTCAGAAATGCTCTATTGCTTTCCTCAAATATTTCGGGGGTATTTGACTCACATTCAAAAACTCTTTAAGCCCAGGCCTTAAAATGATACTGCCCTCCCCCAGCTATTTAAAGAATTAATTTTTTTTTTTATGGTAAAATGACAGCATGTATCATTAGTGTTTTGTCAATCACAAATTCGTAGCAGGATTACTACATAGGGCATATTGTAATGTTAGATTTGTTAGGGTTTTTTTGTTTACTGGTGCTTTTCTCATAAGATTGTACTTTAATACAAAAATCATAGGCAGAGTTAAGGTTGCTCTGTCATCCTTCATCATATCATCTATTGGCCTCAAGTACAAGCGTACAGGGGAGATCCAACACCTCACGCTCTGGGGTTTTTTGGTTTTTTTTATCTGCAAGGTGAAGAATCAGATTCCCAGAGTCCCATGGCTTACCTTCAGTTTGAATATTATGAAAAAGATGACAGACCTCAGGATGTGATATTATATTTCGTGCTATGTACAAGTTACAAATAGTGTGTATGTAGCACAGCATAACACAACAACCTTAGGAGACGTAGGAAGAACATTTCATATCTATTGACAATATTCCAAACTAGCTTTCATCCAGAACTCAAATCAAAGTCAATCTGCTTCTAAATACATTCAGCTAGCCTTCATTTTTTTTCTTTCCATTTTTGCGTTCATTTGCAGGCTCTCAATAAGAGCAAACACAGTACTCTTAATACATGCTGCAGCAGACTGCGGTCACTACCAAGACCTACTTGCAATTTTCTCCTAAGATTTTTTGCTCCATTTTGCAAACCCAAGTCCTGGATATCCCATCCACTAAATACGTTGCTAACACTGTGCCAACACTTCAGCATATGTTTATTGGGGTGGTCTCTACAGTCTCCTAATTTATATTTACAAAAGGCTGGCAAGATCAGTGCCCTTACAACACCGCTGGATAGCTGTTAAAATTAAATGCTGTATAGACCCTGCAAGAGAGAGGAACTAGAATTAGTGCTGAAGTCAATCATGAGGCCACAAATTCGTCTGAGATACAGAAAATGTCCCAACACACACATGGGGGAGGAAATTGTCCTCATGGAGAATTTAGAAAGGCTGATCCCCACGTGTTTCTGTATTTAACTAAAAGAAGAATTGAAGTTGCTTGGAAAGGGGCTTTGTGGTTGGTAGCAACACAGCCCTGGACCCAGTACAGCATCATAGGATAACATAAGTTAGAAGAGACCATAACATCGGTTGGAAGAGACCTTTAGTCCAGGCCCCCATTCAGAGCACAGCCAACTCTGCATCTGGATACAAGTTCAGAGTCAGAGCAGGTTGCGCAGGGCTGTGTCCAGCTGAGTTTTGAAGACATCCAAGAATGTATTGACAGATGCACAAAGAAGGGCCCCATCACTCTAATTTCATCAGCCTGCAGCCTCTTTTGCCTGGCACACAGTGTCTTTTACAGTCTGCAAACCGCAAGCTTAGTTTTGACCCAAAGCAGATCAGCCCAAGCACAGCGAGAGATATGCGTTCAGTTCCTTGGTCTTTTTGCCCAGTGTGGCAGGTGGCTCCTGGAAGAAATTCCTTGTGCCAGAGACAAATTTTCCCCACAGCAGCTCATGGTGACCATGGCACTGCCATGCGCCCGTCCCATATCCCACCAGTGGGCACCTACCTGAGGTGGGGAGGAAGCTGGAACTTGTTGCGCACATCATCAATGCGCCTGCCGAGGAACGGCGTGTCCACTGTCACGAAGATTCCTTTGTAGCCTGCTCTCTCCGCACGCTTCACGAGGGATTTGGTAACCTCTCGGTCCTTGTACACGTAAAGCTGCAGCCAGTGAAGGCCAGCTGGAGCAGCTTCAGCCACCTCTTCAATGGAAGAAGTGGCCCAGGAGCTCAGCATCATCCCTGTCCCCATTGCATGGCAGGCTGGAGAAACACAAAGTTATGTTCAAGACTATCCAAAACACAGAGGGTCCTCAAAACAGGAGCACTTGGCTCATGAGAGAGTGTCGGTGCACGTAATTCCACACTGCCTTTCCTCAGCGTTAACACATTTTCAGCCTTCCAGGGAATGCTACATTAATAGTTAGCAGTTACTAACAGCGGTGGGCTGCTATGAGAGCTCTCTGGCTTATTCTCTGGCTACCACTCGTCAGAAATTTTGGCATATACGTTTAAGGACGTACACCCGTGCACAGTTTTAAATGATCAAAAAACCCCATCATTTAAGGCTTCCTACTTTTTGTACACTGCCACATTGCTGCAGATTGGTGTTTTGGGTCTCTCATTCTCAACACTGCTCATCAGTCCTCCTCACCACTGCCACATACTCTCCCTTGAGCATTTAAGTTGTGGCATTTTGCCTTTCTCCCATCCCCAAAATGTTCACTAGCATTAAACCTACATTTCTCGAAGTGCTATTCTAGCAAATGGCCTGTTGTCATCCTGACACAGTATTGAGGGGCATAATAAAACAGAAGTACACAGTCCAGCAGACCTCCTCATTTAAAGACTCAAGGGGGAAGCTCCACTGTTCTTTGCTTCAACACCTTTGTTGCCTGTCTTGTGGCCTGAAGGAGAGGAACCCCACATCCATTGTGCGGTTCCACACATAAAGCTTGACACTTCTGCCAATAAAAAGTAGTTCTGATCTCACTGAGAGTGGGAGAAGCACATCCCAAGCAGCAGTCCCACATCCAGAATACCCCAAAAGAAAAGAGATCGTAGAATCACAGAATGGTTAGATTTGGAAGGGACCTTCAAGATCATCTCGTTCCAACCCCCATGCCATGGTCAGGGACACCTCCCACTAGACCAGGTTGCTCAAAGCCCCATCCAGCCTGGCCTTGAACACCTCCAGGGATGAGGCATCCACAACTTCTCTGGGAAACCTGTTCCAGTGTCTCACCACCCTCACAGTAAAGAATTTGTTCCTAATAGCTAATCTAAATCTTCTCTTAATTTAAAACCATTACCACTCATCCTATCACTACGCTCCCTATAAAGAGTGCCCCCCCATCTTTCTTGTAAGCCCTCTTTAGTTACTGAAAGGCCACTATAAGGTCTTCCCAGAGCCTCTGCTTCTCCAGGCCGAGCCACCCCAACTCTCTCAGCCTGTCTTCATAGGAGAGCTGCTCCAGCTCTCTGATCATCTTTGTGGCCCTCCTCTGGACTCAGTCCAATAGGTCCATGTTCTTCTTATGTTGGGGGCCCCAGAGCTGGACGCAGTACTCCAGGTGGGACCTCACCAGAGCGGAGCAGAAGGGCAGAATCACCTCCCTCGACCTGCTGGCCACGTTTCTTTTGATGCAGCCAGACTGCGGTTGGCTTTCTGGGCTGCAAGCGCACACTGGCAGCTCATGTTGAGCTTCTCATCCACCAGCACCCCTAAGTCCTTCTCCTTAGGGCTGCTGTCAAAGATGAGCCGGTACAACAAATGGTCTCCAAAGTCTTCACTGAAGCCAAAAGCATGGGTGCTCATGCCCAATGTGTTTTGGCCTCTCCTCCTTTACTTTCAAAAAGCTGTGGAGTAAAATCACTCCCGAGGTGTGGGCAGCCCTGAGGTTAAATGTCATCGAACAATCCCAGACAGGGTGAAGCAGCTGGAGGCTTTGTGCTGGCTGCCTCCTCAGGGCGATTTCCAACCCAGGCTGCACTGCAAACCACCTAACCTCATACAATTATATTTTTATAAGTCTACCACTTATTCTTTTAGGAGTAATCTGTCACTTAATGCAAAATAAAGGAAAACACACCGTGAAACTCAAAAATATTATATAAAGCCTTATTTTTCTTGGGTCTCCTGCAGTATGCATATTTTTAATGTAAATACACCTCTGTTTCAAAATGTCATCTCCTGCCCATAGAGGAATTAAAAATTGGTCTTTATGACAACATTTTATTAAATCAGGATTACAAGTCTCAGAGTGGAAACTTACGAACAGCTTATTCAAACAAATTGGTTACACCTTTCCAGGGCCGCCAGGCAGCTTTCAGTCACTGGAAACGCAGTAGCAATGACCCCAAACTCTCTACATCTTAGCCACTTCATGCCTCCCCTTAAAATTACAGACAATAGTCCCCTCTTGCAGATTAAGTACCTAGAAATGAGTTTCTTCTGAAGAACCCATGCATACTGAATGCCTAAAGTCTTGTTAGAATCAGCTGTGGTGGGTTATCACAAATCCCACACTAAGTGATTTGCCAAACCAAGTCCGTTAAGTGATGCTGAGAAACAAGGGATCCGCGTTCCTGTTGCTCTGTCAAACACGAGTTTATGAACGAGAGGGTGGGTTGCTAACCCAGCAGCTGCAAAACCCTCAGATCAGATAAGGGAAAAATGTAAATGTTATGGTTCAATCTGCCTTTAGGTATTCATTTGTTTCCATTCTTATTGTTATTCTCAAGTCTACCTCCAGAGCCCTACAGACACAAGAGTAGTTGCAAAAGCAAAAATTAAAATAGAATTTGCAGAATAAAATATATTCGGTGAATAGAAGGTTTGAAACACAAAATACCACAATATCCTTTCAATTTATCTGCATATGTAGCAAGAGAGAAAATAATGCTTTCATCTTATTTAGGATTAAATTTAAGCAGTTTTGTTCTATCAGACTTCTACCATGTCAAACGTGGTTATGACAATTTCATTAAAGTGTACTCAAAATTCCTCTTGTCTGTCCTGTAAAGTTAACGACTCTCTGGTAAAGCACCAGCTCAACACACATATTTTAGATCTGCAAAGTCAAATTCGAAGCTCACACACACAAATTTTTTCAAAGTTTTAGAGAGTCCAAGTTCCAGTTTTGGTTGATCTGTGCTTTATCTTGATCATTTTAAAGCTTATTTTGACAATTTTCTAGACTTTCAAAGACATGATACATAGTCCTGAAGTGTTGCCAGGTTCTTTTTTTTCTTTTAATCATTTTTTTTCTACCTCAAATCAGGTTTTGCTAAAAATATACTCCCCCTTCTTGCACATTTAGCTGCAGTTGAAGAAAACAGAAGCAATTCATTTCCTCCAACAACTATATTTTACACTTCAATTTTGGGGTGCTGCAACTACCTCTATTTATTATTACAAATTAGTACTGCTAGATCCATATTCCCATGGGATGCTCTTGCAGCAATATGTGACATTTGCCAGAGTTTAAACATCAGATTTTTGTAAAACAGCCTTTCCTCGTGCCATTTAAGATTGCTTTTAGGCTTCCCCCTCCTCACCCCCCGGTGGTCTTTTAATCCCAAGCACTGCCCGACGCATACGTTTACCTTTGTACACACTGCAGGCTCCCACTGAGCTCAATGACACCGCAGAGAGCACGGCGTTAGCCGCGCGCAGGAGGCTGGAGAAGTTTTCGATATCAGGACAATAAAGCTTTGAGTTATTTGTGCTCCACCTTGTTTCAGGGCCAAATGCAGCTAGAATTGGTGGGGTGCTTGGGAAAGGGGAGCTTCACAGCCTTCACTCCACAGCTGCCTTGAGCGGGCGCAGGTGTCGCAGCCCCGCTGCTCCCTGCCTGTACTGAGCCCAGGGGAGCCACGAGCAAAGACGTACCTTCTCACCAGGGAACAAACACCTCGATAAAATGGGCTTTCCTCATTCCTGGGGAACTCAACTGAAGCATTCCACATAGCAACAAATAAAGGCTGACCATGGAACAGGACCCGCTTGGGAAATCCGCAGGAGAACAGACCGAAAACATTTTTTAGCCCTTTTTTCAACCTGAAACCTGAGAGTTTTCTTCCCGCCTCTGATGGGACATCACTTCGTTAAGTGGTTTGGGAAGGGTATGGAGTTTGTCCCAGTGGGCAACCCAGAGGCAACATACTTCAGGGGAGGACACTGGAGAAGAGCCCAATTTAAGCTTGCACATTTTGTCAGGGCTACCTTGTAAGGGAATGGGAACTTGCTATTTTCCTTTAGCTGTGCAAATTCCCATCGTTTCCCTTTTACGGGCATCTCCAAAGCACGGCAGCCAAACTGCCCTACTGTGGTCATTCTTCCCTGAATCCGCCAGTGAATCCACTGTCCCCAAGTTAGGGGGACAGAGGACACTACTTGGGATCAACGTGATGTCCTTTTGTTACGGTGGTATTTCTCAAGAGAAATAGCTGCGTTTCTTGGAGCTGCATCTCCTAAGAAACAGAGTTGTTTAAAGTACTTAACATTACTCTCTTGACGAAACACACTTGGCTGAGAAATCCCCTGCCCAGCCTTACCTCACTTACCCCTTACAAAACACTGCGTGCGAGTTGTGCCTACGATCATTTTGTTGACACAATGCATTTTGTCAGCTGTGCAGAAAGGCTGGAGGCAGCAGAGAAAAATACACGTGGCCAAAATGGATCTAGCTGGTCTAGGAGGGCTGTCATGCCAGACTGCCTGCGCGCACTTGTACCAGAAAGTCCTCTGGCCATGCTGGTCTCTGGGGGGAGTCAGGGCCAGGCCAGTCCAGGACATGTTGTCCCATGTGAATATTGTCCCCCCAATGGCGGGGGACCAGCCGTACATGAAAATTAACTTTTTTTTTTCTTTTTTTTTTTGGAACACCACCCAGGAAATAGGTGAAAGATGGGTAGAAAGTCCTGCTATTTTCACTGTGGCTGAGCACAAAAAGCAACAGATTGCAAAATCCCTCCTTCAGAGTCACGGGCATGTCCAATGAGCACAAGGAACGTGAATTCAGATGCTCAGCAGCATCAAAGCAAACAAAAAGCACGGTAGAAGTCTGTTAAGAGCTGAAGGAACAAAGCCGTTTCTCCCTCTCTAGTGGAAATTATAGAGCTGCCAGAAACTCAACTAAAAAGGGGGGGGGGGGGGGGATTTTT